>CAUYUJ010019691.1:77500-173587 GCA_963575745.1 Prorocentrum cordatum
TCTGGGTCGGGGGAAAGGTTTTCGGTGCCTCGCCTGCGTTCTCGGACGCCTGGCAAGCCGAATGAGGACGTAGCCGAAAAAGCATACAAAAACCACAGAGTAATCAAGATTGTCAGGTCTCCGAGCGCTTCTTGGAGGTGACATTCGAAGCGCGTTCGAGCATCCAGCAAGCGCCTGGACCGCACGATGCCATCTTGGACCGTTTGTGGCGTCTCGAATGTCTTGCGCCAGCGGTCGTGGGGTCAGTTTTGGGCGGTCATAGGGGGTTCTTGTGGGCGGTTTGGGGACCGCTTCGGGCGCTCATGGGGCTCATTTGGGCCGGGTAGGAGCGGTTGTCCTTGCGTTTCCAACGTTCTCGGGCGGGTGAAAGGCTGAATTTGCGAGCATCCGAAAGTCATGCCAAACCAATCAAACATATATGTTTTTGGGGTTCGAACGCCTCTTTGGGTGACATTGGGGTGATATTCGGGCATCCGGCGGGGGTCAAGGCTAGCTGGATGCCGTCTTGGACCGTCCTGGGTGGCTCTCTGGCCTTTCGCCGATCGATTTGGGACTGCCACCCGCCTGCGTGCACGCCTTGGCAAGGGTTTCTGGCTTCCCCTCGTGCCACGGATCCGGGGGGGCCTGTTTCGGCGGGGGGTGGGGGTCGCACCCCCGCGCATTATTAACAATATACGTTTCTGATGTTTGGGCGTCGCAGCGCGGCAGAGGCAGTCCGCATGTGCGTTCAGACGGCCGGGCAACGGAAAGCCGGCGGCAGGAGGAGGGAAAGGCAGGCGGTGGCGGCCGCGAGGGAGGATAGGGAGGGCAGGGGAAGGCACTCCCACGGTGAGGTGGGTCACCAGCGAACGGCCATGCGTGCCCGAGCATGCCCACGTCGAGTTTGGGCCCCGCAGTCCCCAGCCCACAACGTTCCCCATGGCCCTTATCGCTCTGGCGCGCGGCACGCGCTCGCCTGGGCGACCCCGACCCCGATCCCGCGGACCGCGCGCGATACAAGACTTGGGTAAGCGAAGCGCAGTGAGCTGCAAATATTTCTAGATATGCGTGTATGTATACGTAGCTGTATCACCATATGCATATATATATATATATATATATATATATATATATATATATATATAAATGCACATCTATACATACAAGACTGCAGTGACGCTTCGCGCCATGCACCTTCGTCCTCCGAGTTTCGCACGCGGGCGGCGGGCGTGCGCGTGCACATGCGCGCGGATATGTGCATGCATGCCATACGCGCGCACGCGCATGCACGCCATGCATATATGTAGACATTTCTGAATGTGGATCGTTAGGTGTGTGTGTGTGTATATACTGATGTACTTACATGCGTGCATACATAGTTGCACACAAACATACATACGAGCCTGCGTACATATATACATCCATACATACACACAACCACCGACATGCACACATGCATACACACATACCTTTTTATACATACACACACACATACTTACATACATACATGCGTACATGCATACATGCATACGTACGTACATGCATGCATACATACATACATATATGCATGCATGCGTACATTCATATAGACATATATCCATGCTTGCGCATACATGTGTATCGTGTCTACGTGGGTAGTTCTACGTGCACACATATGCATGTCCCTGTATATATATATAGAGAGAGAGAAACAACAACAAATGCTTTCGTGGCCACTGAGGGGGGGGGCTGAAACGCAGTGGAAGGCTCGCGAGGGCCGAAAGACTTGGGTAGGAGACGGCATGGAGGACATGGCAGAATGTGGAATTCGCGACCTAGGCTTACCAATGATTGTGTTTTTGGGACTACGGAAGGAGCCGTGTGAGGGCCTTGGGGGGCCTCGGGACCATGTCGCAGCGGGTCTCGACGCTGAAGTTGTTCTTCGCCGCCGTACGCTTTTGGGAGGCTTCGCGTTCTGAGGGAGGCTGGACGACGTCCCACAGAGGGCCTCTATGGGACGTCGTGCAGTCCCAGTATGGCTTGGGCCCGTCTTGGGGCGCGTATTGGCTTTGTTGGGCTGTCCTGGAGGCATGTTCGGGCTCCTGGCCCGTTTTGGGTCTGTCTTGGTGGCCTTTTCAGGCGTTTTCGAACTTCTGTGGGATCCTTGCGGGATCGTTGAGGACTCTTGGGGGCCTATTGGGGCGTCCTGGGGGCCTCTTGGGGGCCTCGTCAGGGCCTCGTCGAGGCCTCTTGGGAACCTCCTGGGGCCTCCTGGGACCCTGTCGGGACTGTCTGGGGGCCCTCTTGGGGCTGTTTCGGGGCCCTCTTGGGCCGGTTTGGGACCCTCTTGGAGGTCTGTCGGGCCGTCTTAGGGCGATATTGGAGGCCTCGTGGGCCGTCTTGGAGCGTCGGGGAGAACTCACATATTTCTCACAAGCCAACGGACAATCAATGATGTTTGCCTCGTGGGGCCTTCTTGGGAGTGCTCTTGGAAGCCTCTTGGGACGTTTTGGAGGGATCTCGAACTTCTGCGGGGTCCTTGCGGGATCTTTTGGGGACTCTTGGGGACTTCTCGGGGCTTCCTGGGGGCCTCTTGGGGGCCTCTTGGGGCTTCGTCGGGGCCTCTTTGAAGCCCACTGGGGCGTTCTGGGGCCCTGTCGGGACTGTTCTGGGGCCCTCTTGGGCCAGGTTGGGGCCCTCTTGGAGGTCTGTCGGGCCGTCTTAGGGCAATCTCGGAGGCCTCGTGGGCCGTCTTGGAGCGTCGGGAAGCCGAAAAGGGGAGAACTCACATATTCCCCACAAACCCTCGGAAAATCAATGATGTTTGCCTCGTGGGGCCTTCTTGGGAGTGCTCTTGGAAGCCTCTTGGGACGTTTAGGAGGGATCTCGAACTTCTGCGGGGTCCTTGCAGGATTTTTGGGGACTCTTGGGGGCCTCTCGGGGCTTCCTGGGGGCCTCTTGGGGGCCTCTTCGGGGCGGAGGGAGGCGTTTCTTCCCGGGTCCACAGCCTTACAATATTCTTTGAATAAGAATATGTAGGTAACTATAACCAGTCGATATAGATATGTATGCATGTATGTATGGATAGATGTATGAATGTATGTATGTTTGCAATGTATGTATGTATGTCTGTCTGTCTGCCTGTATATATGCATGTATGTATGTATGTGTGTATGTATGTATGTATGTATGTATGCATGCATGCATGCACGCATGCATGCATGCATGTATGTATGCATGTATGTATGTATGTATGTGTGTATGTATGTATGTATGTATGTGTGTGTGTATGTATGTGTGTATGTATGTATGTACGTATGCATGCATGCATGCATGCATGCATGCATGCATGCATGTATGTATGTATGTATGTATGTATGTATGTATGTATGTATGCATGTATGTAATGTATGTGTGTATGTATGTATGTATGTATGTATGTAGGTAGGTAGGTAGGTAGGTAGGTAGGTAGGTAGGTATGTGTGTATGTATGTTTGTATGTATGCGTATATGCATGTGTGTATGTATGGTTGTATGTATGTATGTATGTATGTATGCATGCATGTGTGTATGTATGCATGTATGTAAACACATATATATATGTACATACAAACATACATACATGCATTCATGCATGCATACATACATACATAAAACGTGTGTGCCCAGGCCCATACACAAACAACTGAAAGGGAGTTTGAAGCAGGAGAAGAGGAGGAGGATAGCTGCTGGAAGTGAAATGCAATAGCCAGGTCGCACTCGAGCGCACGTGGGGTTGCCACACCTTGCGATGTGTGTACCAGGGCCCCCAGGAAGCCTCAGGAGGCCCGACTTGGACACCGGAAGAGGCTCCAGTGTTGTGTGTGTTATGTTTGTCTAGCGTGTGATGTGTTGGGTGTGATTTGTGTCTCTGTGTGTACATGTAATTCTGAGGCCCCAGGAGGCCCCAGGCCCCAGGCGGCCTCAGGAGGCCCCAGGAGACCCCAGGAGGCTCCAGGAGGCCCCAAGAGACTCCAGGAGGCCGCAGGAGGCCCCAGGAGGCCCCAGGAGGTTCCAGGAAACCCCCAGGAGGCTCCGAGGCGGGGTCTGGGGTACCAGAAGGCACAGAAAGCCCCAGGAGGCCCCAGGAGGTTCCAGGAGGCCCCCAGGAGGCTCCGAGGCGGGGTCTGGGGTACCAAAGGGTACGTCGGGGCTCGATTTTGGGAGGATGTCTCAGGCGAAACCGCCATTCTCTGAGAATCGGGGTCAAAATCATTGAAATCACCATGTGCTTTTGAAGGTTTTATGTTAACATGTTGAAATTCCAATATGTTGTTTGGACCCTGACGTCACGATCTGTGTGAGGGGTGCCACCGATTTTCAGAATTTCGAGGATGTCCCTAGCGAAACGGCTAGAACAGTCGCGAACGACGCGGCGCGTATGCATTAATCGCTTCTGAGCTCTACTCCCTCGGAGAGGTGCGTATGATAATATATATATATATATATGTATACCGATGGTTATTCTTGTATTTTCATTACCCAGAACCCCCCCCGATCCCCACCCCTAAACCGGACGCCCTGGACGCCCGTTCGGACGTCTCAGTGGCCACCTGGACGCCCTTGAAAAAGGTCTGCTAGCCCTTCCCGGCCTCCCATGGCGCCTTGCCTGGCCTTGCGAGCAGACTTAAGGCGATCAGAGGGGCCATCAAAAAGGCGCAAGAGAAACCCAAGACAGCACAAGAGCACTCCAAGAGGAACCTCAATGGTCTGAAGACGGCCCAAGAGGCCCCCAAGACGCCCCAAGAGGCTTTGAAGAGAGCCCCGAAGGAGCAAACATCGTCCCATCCCTTAGGGAAAAGTATCCCGGCAAAGCAACCTAACAGCGATGTGTAGGAGCATATCTGGAAGCATTCCCCTTACGATTCAGATGAGAATCCAGTTGTAGAATTCTGCTGTTCTCGCAGTCGTAGTCGCATTCGCGATGACAGTCGCAGTGGCAACGGCAGTCACAGTCACAGCCTCAGCCTCAGCCTGCCTCAGCCTCAGCCTCAGCCTGCCTCAGCCTCAGCCTGCCTCAGCCTCAGCCTCAGCCTGCTTCAGCCTCAGCCTCAGTCAGCCTTCAGCCTCGGCGTCAGCCTCAGGCTGCCTCAGCCTCAGCCTGCATCAGCCTCAGCCTCAGCCTCAGCCTGCCTCAGCATCAGCCTGCCTCAGCCTCAGCCTCAGCCTGCCTCAGCCTCAGCCTCAGCCTGCTTCAGCCTCAGCCTCAGTCTGCCTTCAGCCTCGGCCTCAGCCTCAGCCTGCCTCAGCCTCAGCCTGCCTCAGCCTCAGCATCAGCCTGCCTCAGCATTCAAAATGTGGCCCGGAATGGAGTTCTGGGAACTCGAAGAACACGAAGTGGCCTACAGTTGGCTCCGGGCATTCAAAATCATGTTCTGGGAACTCGAAGACCACGAAGTGGCCTACAGTTGGCTCCGGGCATCCAAAATGTGGCCCGGGAATGGAGTTCTGGGAACTCGAAGACCACGAAGTGGCCTACAGTTGGCTCCGGGCATCCAAAATGTACGCCGGGAATGGAGTTCTGGGAACTCGAAGACCACGAAGTGGCCTACAGTTGGCCCCGGGCATCCAAAATATACGCCGGGAATGGAGTTCTAGCAGCGCCAAGAGCGATTTTGCGAGGATGTCCCAGGCGATTTGGGCTTCGGCGGCAGCCGCCCCGGGTCCCGCCCCGACCCCCCTGAGGAGTCATGATGCTCTCTTTTGACACCACTAGAAACCTATCAGTCTTCGCTGTTAGGTAATGTGCACGTTTAACATATCCGCTGTTTGGGCCTTCGCAGCGTCCAAGACGGCCCGATGGGTCCCCTATATCGCCCCAAGACGGCCCAAGAGGCCCCCCAGAGGGTTTGAAGACGGCCCAAGGGGGCCCCAAGACTGCCCCAGAGAGCCCCGAGACTGCCCGCAAGAAGCCCAAGATGCCCCCAGAAGGCTCCCAAGAAAGACCCACGAACGCCATAGGAGACCCCCAAGAAGGCCATTGGCGCCCCCAAGAGGACCCTAGATGGCTTCAGAAGACCTCTGGAGGGCCCCAGCTCCCCAAGACGGCCCAAGAAGGCCCTGGGACGGCCCAAGAGGGCCCCAGAACAGCCCAAAAGAGCTCCCAAAACGCCCAGAAGAAGTTTTCCGACGAACTACATCGAGCTGACCCGACGATCTTGGTTCCACGCTTGGGGCTCGAGGTTTAAGTTCCTCGATCGAGAGAGACAGGCAATGGATCTAGATTCGAAGTTCGACGTTCGACGAACGAAGATTTTCTGAGTGCCTGGGGCCCTCCAGGCGTTCATGAAGCTACCACAAGCCGATTTGTTCGGAACTATTGCGACTTCTTCGGCGTGTCATGGGAACGCTCCTTACTTCCTCAAAGGACATTCGCGCGTGACAAATCATCATTCCTTCCCCACTCCTGCGCACAAGCGTGTAGGCGCATCGGGCGAACGCGGTGTCAGCAGGCACGAGGGATATCAGAAGAATGAGCCGGTCGCCCGTCCAGGCTTCGAGGTCCCCCCCGCTGAAGCAAGGGATGATCTATTGCTTTGCCGCGGAGGGTCCGGAACAGAGCGCATGCGCAAAGCGCCAATGCAGTCCTGTGTGTACACGTATACACAATGCACACATCTAGATTGCATCTGCATGGGTGCCGAACGATTTCTGCATCGATTCTATCACACAGAGGGACGCCGCGGGGGGCGCGCTGATCTCGTGCTCCCCGCCCCGCGTGCATATACATAAATACACTGAGGGAGGGAGACAGAGAGAAAGAGAGAGAGAGAGAGAGCGAGGAGAGAGAAAAAGAGAAGTAGAGAGAGAGACAACAAAATGAAGAGAGAGCGAGAGAGAGAGAGAGAGATACATGTACATAAATATATATATAGAGAGAGAGAGAGAGAGCGAGAGACAGGGAGCGAGGGAGACAGGTGGGCGAACGAGGGGGGGCACGAGGAGAGAAGGGGGGGAGGGAGGAGGAAGGAAGGGGGAGGGAGGAGGGGGAGGAGGGCGAATGGGAGAAACGGAGGAGGGGGGTGAGGTCGAGGGGAGGAACCGGAGGAGGAGGAGGAACAGGAGGAGAGGGGGAGGAAGAGGAGGAGGAGGAGAGGAGACGAGGAGGAGGAGGAGGAGGAGGAGGATGAACAGGAGGAGGAGGGGGGAGAGAGGAAGGGGGTGGGGTGCGGGGAGGGCGAGCGAGGGCGGGGGTCCGGAAGGGCGGGGCGCCCGCCGCCCGCGAGGCGCAGGCGCGCGCGTGGCTGGGCAGCCACGGCCCCCAGCCGCAGCAGGACGAGCTCGTGGACCTGAGGAACGAAAACCCGGAGGCACCCCTCTTTGGGAGGAGGAGGGCGACGCAGAGGAGGACGAGGAGGAGGAGGAGGAGAGGAGGAGGAGGAGGAGGACGAGGCAGAGGAGGACGAGGAGGAGAAGGAGGAGGAGGAGGACGAGGAGGCAGAGGAGGAGGCAGAGGAGGAGGAGGAGGAGGAGGAGGAGGAGGAGGCAGAGGAGGAGGAGGAGGAGGAGGAGGAGGAGGAGGAGGCAGAGGAGGACGAGGAGGAGGACGAGGTCGCCGCGCGTCGGAGCTCGAAGTCCTGCCCGGGCGGGCCGTGGGCGTTCTGCGCGCATTGTTCTTGGGTCTTGCGCGCTCCGTCGCGCTGTCCGTCGCGCTTCTCGCGACTTGGGCTCCCAAAATCTCACCACTTGTTCCGTCGGAATGTTTGATGGGGCAGGTGCCTCGCAGCCCTGCTGGGCTGGGTGCCTCCTGCGTGTCAACCCGCCCCTTCGCTGCCACCTGGGTTTGATCTGGTTGACCCAGTGGCCCTGGTTGACCCCCATTGGCCGACTGACCGACCGAATGCAGAGCAGAAGGAGGCAGACCTCTGGCGCCTCCACACATCTTGACGAGAGTTTCGGGGACTTTCGGAACGACAGCCGCGACGAAAACACAACACAGACGTGCAAAGAGACCCCCAGGATCGCCCAAGACCAGCTCACGACCAGCACGGCTTCCATAGGCCCCACGACGGCCCAAGATGGCCCCAATACGATTCCAACGTGCCACGCAGCTCGCCTGGACAGTCAGGGTTTGGTTGTACAGCGGCATCACGGCGGCAACCGCCCAGTTGCTGGGAAGGTTCATCAGCGTAATACGCGTGGAAGCGACGCGGCGTGGGGCTGCCAGCTGAGCTGCGTATCGCCATTGACGCCCATTGCACGCGCACCGTCCTGCGGTCCAGTGCGTCGCTGGTAACCACGGCGCTCGTAGCGCGGAGTCGCATGGCTATGCTGCTCCCAAGTGCTGCCTCTGCAACGCCTGCCCCAGCGCCGTGACAGCACTTGCTGACCTCGCTTAGTTCATATTCAACGTATGGCTGCTTTCCAACGACGATCGCTTGGAAGACAGCAGCGCCAGCGAAGGCAACAACGCCCGGGTCGGCGGCTGCGCTGCCAACCATGCGTCCACCACCAGCGACGGACACTCGGATGGCATTTTTGGTCAGTTGCGTTGGAGACATGCCGGCACAGTGTGGGGGCGACGCTCTGATAAACCTTTTTGGCATGTCAAGCCTGACAGTTGACGGCCTGAGTCGTGCTGAAGGAGACACCGACGGCGACTTGAGTAGCGGTGCGGCGCCGCCGACGGCCATACTCTCGTGATTCCCGAGGCGTGTTCGATAACAGGACGCGCTCTTGATGGCTCGCCCGCTGTCTCGCCCCTGCTGATCCAGCGCGCAGCCAGTCTCGCTCGGCCATGGAATTGTCTGGGGGTGGGGTGGGTGGTCGGGGGGGAAAGATGCGTCGCGGCGGAGCAGCAAGCAACCCGACGAGGCACGAATGACCAGGCAGAGCGGGACGTACATATTGTAGGCGCGCGGCGTTCAGATGTTCCACGGGCGAACCCCGAGACCACCTGGGCGCCGCTTGAGCGCCTGGAAGTGTTGGTCTGCCTGCCGCGCACCAGAGGAGCAGCGCGGTTGAACCGCTGACTGTTCGCTTTGCTGGCCAGCTTTGAGGGAAGAGCGGCTTTGGCAGCAGAGTGCGCGAAGGTACCATGCTTCACCACCCTCCAAGCCACCCCAACCCAACCCGAAGGTCTCAATTTGCCCTCCATTTCCAGTGGGGGGGGTCCGGGAACATAGAAACAACACGTATGGAGCCCATACACCCCCGAACCCGAAATTCGGATCTTCGGGTTGGGTTGGGGTGGTCTGGTAGGTAGTCAATGCTACACAGCAGGGGCTGTCTTTCCGCCGGGGCAGTGTTGGCGACCAGTTGGGGCCAAAGGAGCGCCTGGAATGTCACGGTAGATTGGTCTGATTGCTCCGCGCGGGTGCCGCGCGAGCGCGCAGTGACAAGCACTAATAGAGGGTTCCTACCCACCTTCCCGAAGCCGCGACCTCGTCTCCATGGCCAGTGCAAGTCGGCACCGAGATGGCCGCGAACATCCACGGGAATCCTATGAAGGGCCTAGGGGGATGTTTGCTAGCGGATTCGGCTTGTGATTCGGCTCGACATGCTTCTTCGCTCGCTTCAGGACACCAGCGGGATGTTCAATCGTCGGGCGAGCCCTCCAGCCTATGCCAAGTCAACGCCGCATGGACATACTTAAGCTTCCGGATCATGAATGGCAAGGAGGTCTCAGGCGAGACGCTTGGTTCGACCTACCAACTTGCTTGGGGGTGCTACACAGAAAAGGGCTGTTTTCCAGGAAGACGGACGAATGAGGGAGGAGGGGGGGGGAGGAGGGAGGAGAGAAGGAGAAGAGACAAAGAGAGAGAGAGAGAGAGCGAGAGAACATGAGAAGGAGGAGGAAGGACGACGAGGAGGTGGAGGAGGAGGAATGATGATGATGATGATGATGATGATGATGATGATGATGATGATGATGATGATGATGATGATGATGGTGGTGGTGGTGGTGGTGATGATGATGCTGATGCTGAGTATGATGATGCTGCTGACGATGATGCTGATAATGATGCTGATGCGGATGATGCTGTTGCTGATGATGATATTGATAATGATGGTGCTGCTGTTGATGATGATGATGATGATGATGATGATGATGATAATGATGATGCTGATAATGATGATGATGATGATGATGATGATGATGATGATGATGATGATGATGATGATGATGATGATGATGATGATGATGATGCTGATGATGATGATGATGATGATGATGATGATGATGATGATGATGATGATGATGATGATGATGATGATGATGATGATGATGATGATGATGATGATGATGATGATGATGATGATGATGATGATGATGATGATGATGATGATGATGATGATGATGATGATGATGATGATGATGATGATGATGATGATGATGATGATCAGGAGGAGGAGGAGGAGTGGAGGAGGTGGAGGAGGCGGAGGAATGATGATGATGGTGATTGTGATGATGAGGAGGAGGATCAGGAAGAGGAGAAGGAGGAGGAGGTGGAGGAGGAGGAGGACCAGGAGGAGGAGGATGAGGAGGAGGAATGATGAGGAGGCGGAAGGAGGAGGACGAGGACGAGGAAGGAGGAGAAGGAGGTGGAGGCCGCCCACGACGTCAGGCGTACACACCATCGGCGAGACCCTCCTCACCACGAGGGCCCCTCCGAAAGCCCCTCCAGAAGCCTCCGACGGCTGCTGACATCCGACGTGCAGCTTTTAACACAGGGGCCCTGCTCCCTGCCCGCTCTCCTCCTCCTCCTCCTCCTCCTCCTCCTCCTCCTCCTCCTCCTCCTCCTCCTCCTCCTCCTCCTCCTCCTCCTCCCTCCTCCTCCTCCTCCTCCTCTCGGGGGAGGAAAAGGTGCCCATACCTCTACCTTTCGGCCGCGCCAGGCGTACACACCATCGTCGAGACCCTCCTCACCACGAGGGCCACTCCGAAGCCCTCCCAGAAACCTCCAACGGCTGCTGCCATCCGACTTGCGGCAATGATCCAGAGGCCATTCTCCAGTAGCCTCTCTGGAGTTCCGCGCGCGCGCCGCGCGCGCGCGCCTGCGCCTCCCTCTCCTGAGATGCTCGTGTTGGGGGGACCTGCCTGGGGCCCACCCGGTGGACCTGCTCGGCCCCAGCTCGCCGCGGGTTCGCCTCAGGCTCGGCTCAGGTTCGACTCGGGCTCGACTCGAGGTCGACTCGAGTCGACGGGCGCTCGACGCAGCTGCGACGCACGAGTGGAGCGAGTGGCTCCGGGAGGGCCCCCCCGAATGAGCAGCCAGCCCTCCTCCCCTCCTCGCGCCGGGCAGCGCACTCCGCGCCCCCCACCGGGGCTCGGCTGGAGGCGGCGACGTTGCCGACACCGCCGATGGACGATCCCTCAGGACGCGTGTCAGTCCAGTCTGCCAGGGCCACCACGAGGGTGCGAAGTGATTCGCGCTGCGCGGCCTGGGCGGTGCCAGAGCGGGAGCGAGGGGCGGGCGCGGGAGCGGCGCGAGAGCGCGAGGCGATTCGCGCTTCGCGGAGCGTCGAGGGCGAAGCGCGAGGTTCGTTGCCCCATGTCCGAGTTCACCTATTGTGCAGCCTCACGCAGCCTGTGTTGGCCCCACCTTGGGCTCAGGAGGGGCTGCGGTCTTCGGGCCGTTCCTTAGATCTAGGTCGGGGAACCTACTCGAAGCCGAGGGTCGCCGCGGCCAGAGAAGCCTCGTCGTTTCTGATTTGTCGTTCCTGCTGGCAGGACGCTCACTGCACAGTCAACCCGCACAGCCAGGATGGGCAACCTTCCCAAGAGTGCCCTCGCATCCGTGCCTCCTCGGTCCATCCTTGGCCGCTCTCGCTGGCCGCGCCCCGCCCACACAGTGCCGACATGGCCTGCCAAGGCCCTGTCATTACCAGTTTGAACATATCCCTATCCCTATGTTCGACATCACCTCACCTCGATGCCGATCTTAAGGATTCCCTCAGTTTCTGAGGGCCTATCCCTAAGATTGTCCTCGCTTTTTGCTCGCCCATCTCAGGGATAGGGATAAGTTCGAGGCTGGTTATTTCATCCTTACCGCTCAGCCTTCGCTGACACGGGTGGACTCTACGCTCCCAGACATGCGACGTCTTGGTGTTTTCTTTCCGGGGTCCCTGGAAGCCCCGACCTGTGCCCTGGGACCTGCTTCTCGTCCCGAGCCGTTTTCTGACGGTCCCGAGGCCCGGCGAGGGCCCGCCGAGGCCGAAACGGGCCAGAAACCTCCCGCCCAGATTTTTGTTTACGACGCGATCATGTCTGGGTTGCCTGCGTCGCATCGCAGGGCGCCCGTGGGCAAGCACACGCCGGCGCCAAGCAGCGCGCGCCTCCGAGGAGCCTCGGGCCGCCGAGGACCGCCCCCGCCGGGGGGGCCTCTCGGGTGCAGCTCTGGCCGCACGCCGCGCCAGGCGTGCACGCAGTCGTCTTAAGGCGCCCCCTTCAGCAAGCCGGAGAGGAGGGAGGAGGGAAGAGAGAGGGAGAAGAGAAAGAGAGAGAGAGAGAGCAGGAGGAAAAAAAGGAGGAGGAGGAGGAGGAGGAGGAGGAGGAGGAGGAGGAGGAGGAGGAGGGGAGGCTGCCCGCAGCGCCAGGCGTACGCCATCGTGAAGGCCCTCCTCACCAAGCGCGCCCTCGGGCTGCTCGACCCCCGGCACCCCTCCGCGTCCTTCGCGGCGCCCGCGGCCCAGGCGGCGGCCGCCTGAGCACCAGAGGGGGGGCGTCCTCGCCACCCTCGCCGCCACCGCCAGTCGTCGTCGTCGTCGTCGTCGTCGTCGTCGTCGTCGTCGTCGTCGTCGTCGTCGTCGTCGTCGTCGTCGTCGTCGTCGTCCTCGTCCTCGTCCTCGTCTTCGTCCTCGTCCTCGTCCTCGTCCTCGTCCTCGCCCTCGCCCTCGCCCTCGCCCTCGCCCTCGCCCTCGCCCTCGCCCTCGCCCTCGCCCTCGCCCTCGCCGCCGCCGCCGCCGCCGCCTTGCCGCCGCCGTGGCCCTCGCCGCCGCCGCCTCCGTGGCTATCGCCTTCGCCCTCGCCGCCGCGCCCTCGCCTCCGTGGCTATCGCCTTCGCCCTCGCCGCCGCCGCCGCCGCTGCCCTCGCCGCCGCCGCCGTCACCCTCGCCGCCGCCGCCGTCACCCTCGCCGCCGCCCCCGCCCTCGCCGCCGCCGCCATCGCCCTCGCCGCCCTCGCCGCCGCCACCTCTCGTCGCCCTCGCCGCCGCCGCCGCCGCCGCCCTCCCTAGACTCGCGGTGGCCCGAGGTTTGATCGGGCCTGGGGTTCTTCTCGGGGGAGTTCACTGTGTAGGGGGGGGGGCCTCTCTGCAAGTCTCCCTCCTTGGGTGTGGGCTGCAGGCCGTAGGTTTGCCCAGCATCGATTCCAGCGAGGAAGGTGGGGCGGGGTTTCGAGGTTCTGGGTTCGATCCAGCTTTTTGTCCTTTACTGTCTCTGGGGGCCGTTTTCCGGCCCTCAGGACTGTTGAAAAGGTGGCCAGGCTTGGAACTTTTCACCAGATTGACCCTGGAGTCCAGGGACAGATTTTTAGCGGATTTGGCCTCGAACCCCCCTCCTGACCAGTTTTCTGGGGTCCCCAGTTCAGGCTTTTTTTACGGCCCCCTCCAACTCTCTGCGAGTCTCCCTCCTCAAGCCGACTGACCGCGCCCCATGGCCACAGAACCCTGGGTGGGGGGACGCTGGCGGCGCCTCCTCGGCCCTCGTGGCCAGAGGAGCGCCTACTTCGTGAGGCCGGGCGGTCGCGAGGGCCGCGACGTGGATCAGTGCAATCGCTGGGCCGCTTGGCGACCTGGCCTCCCCGGGCGATGCCCGCTGTGGCGCCGAGCGGCGGGGGGAGGGCCGCCTCCCCGATCATGCCCGTGCTCGCGCTCCTGGCGCCCCGAGCCGGTGCGGCCCTCCCGTGCTCGAGCACGCGCGTGCACGAGGGGCCCCCACCGGCCGCCGGCCGCCTCGCCCGAGCTGCCGATGGCGGACCTCCCTCGACATGGTGCGTCTGCAGACCCCCTCGGGCGATGAAGAAGTCGTGGCGAGAGGTTTTTCTTTCGCCATGTTCGGCCTGGCCCGCGAGCGGGAGGCGCCGGCCCCGGGGCGGCCGAAAGGTCTGCGTACCCCAGCCTGAGCCTGCCGCCGCAGGAATACGGATGCCCCAGACCCCCACGGGCAAGGACAAAATCATAGCGGGAGGTTTTTCGCTGTGTTCGGCCTCTGCGGGCCCTTACCAGCCCTCGGAACGGTCGAAAAACGACTCAGGATGCCAAACCGGTCCAGGGGAGTGGGGCGAGATTTCCAGGGGTCGACGTAATGAAAAAATCACGACGTCGGAGGTCTGGGTTTGCAGGAGGTCGTATCCTGCGGCTTCACAGGATCTCCCCCCTCTTCCCCGTCGCCCCCGTCTATCGGTGGGTCACAGTTGACGGGCCTCCCCCGCAGCAGGTTTGGCTCCAGGGGCCCCAGAATCCTGCAATCCTGCACCGGGGCGCAACCAAGAACCACGACGACAACGGAGTTTTTTTTTGGGGAGGGCACCTCGGGGGAGAACACGCCGACCTTGACATGAGCTCCTTGAGTTTGGTTGTCGTCGATTTGGCCGTCCTGGGACGCCACATCGACCATAACCAGTACGAAGCTTGTTCTGACACTTCTTGGCATGCGCAAGACATCCCCCAGGGTGGGTCCTTGCTGTTGCTGTGGTCGCTTTGCTGTCCCCGCACTACAGCCCATAGTCCCCGAAGCCTCTGAAGCCCAGAACTGCCACGCCCGCGCAGACACGGCGCCCGGCCGCGTGCAGCGAGGATTGTCGGTCATCGTCGTCGTCGTCGTCATCGTCGTCGTCGTCGTCGTCGCCCCTCCTCGTCCTCCCCCCGACGCCGTTCTTGTCTCCAAGGAGCGTGGGATCCCCCAAACCATCCTAGAGCCCAGAGTCCTATGGAGCACTAGGGCCTGGAACCCCAGACGCCTTCCTCCTCCGCCCCTTCTCCTGCAGACGTACCCAGGGCCCCCCCCCCATAGTTTACGCAGTGTTGGGCTCCAGTGAGGTGAGGCGTGATCGGATGAACCACGCTCGCCCCTGAGATCCGACGTTTTACAACATGTTGCAACATCGTGACAAGTCACGACTGGAGCTCTGAAGGTGTGCGTTCTGTGGTCGCTTGGAGGGGGGGGGTTGGAACCGGCCCCCCCTCTGGATTGAAGAGGGTGGGGGGGTTTGACCCCCCCCATCTCTTTCGTGCCGGTGAATGGGGGGGGGTTCAAACCTTCCCCCCCCCTCCCTTGCTCCTCCCCCACTCCTCCTCTTTCCCTCTCCTCGGGCTGGCGCCGGCGTCTCCAATGCAGCGTGCCGCGGTGGCGGCCCGCGGAAGTTGCCGCGTGAGGTCGCTGTGCCCTCTCGCGTGGGGCCCGTTTTTGATCGTCGTTCGTGTGGGCTTCGAGCCACTCCGCCAGCCTTCTGACGGGCATTTGTGAAGCCTCCTGGGCGCCTCTCGTGCGTCTCTCGGGGCCTCTCTGAGGTGGTGGTTGTGGTGGTGGCGGTGGTGGTGGCGGTGGTGGTGAGGTGGTGGTGGTGGTTTGCGGTGGTGGCGGTGATGGTCGAGCTGGTGGTGGTGGTGGTGGTGAGGTGGTTGTTGGTGGTGGTGGCGGTGGTTGTGGTGGTGGGTTGTGATGGTGGTGTTGGTGGCGGTGGTGGTGTGGTGGTTTGTCGTTGTGGTCTTAGTGGTGGTAGTGGTGATGCCGCGAAATTGTTTCTGGTGGGGGTGGGGGTGATGGCGGTGCAGGTGGTGGTGATGGTGGTGATGGTGGTGGTGTGGTGCTTTGTTGTGGTTGTGGTGGTCGTGGTGGTGGTGGTGGTGGGGTGGTTTGTGGTGGTAATGGTGGTGGGTTGTGGTGGTGGTGGCGGTTGTGGCGATGGTGGTTTTGGTGTGGTGGTTTGTGGTGATGGTGGTAGTGGCGGTGGTGGTGGCAGGTTGTTGTGGTTATGGTGGTGGTGGATGTGGCGGTGGAGGTAGTAGTGGTGGTAGTGGTGGTGTGGTTTGTGGTCGTGGCGGAAGTGAAGGTGGTAGTGGTGGTGGTGGTGATAGTGGTGGTGGTTGTGGCGGTGGTGGTGGTGGTTTGGTGGGTTGTTGCGGTGGTGGTATTGGTGGTGGGTTGTTGTTGTGGTGGTGGGTTGTTGTGGTTTCGGTGGTGGTTGTGGTGGTGGTGGTTGTGTGGTGATTTTGTGGTGGTGGCGGGGGGTTATTGTGGTGATGGTGGGTTGTGGTGGTGGCGGTGGTGGTGGTGGCGTGGTGGTTTGTGGTGGTGGTGGTGGGTTATGGGTGGTGGTCGTGGTGGTGGTGGTAGCGGTGGTGTGGTGGTGGTGGTGGCGTGGAGGTTTGTGGTGGTGGTGTTGCGTTGTGGTGGTGGTGCGGTGTGGTGACGGTGGTGGTGGTGGTGGTGGTGGTGGTGGTGGTGGTGGTGGTGGTGGTGTGAGGGTTTATGGCAGTGGATATGGTGGTTGTGGTGGGTAGTGGTAGGTTGTGGTGGTGGCTGTTGTGGCGGTGGTGGTGGTGTGCGGTCGTTTGTGGTGGGGGGGGATGGTTGTGGTGGTGGTGGGTTGTACCCACCGGTCGTTGAAAGTAGGTATTTTTGGATTCCCAGATCCCAATCTACTTTAAGCGCCTTCCTATTTCAAGAATCTATATTTTTTGTTTTTTTTGGGGGCGGGCGCAAACCTAATCTACTTCTAGGGTTTGGTTGTCACTTCCCTGGGCGACGCTGGTCGCTCGGCCCCTCGGCTGGCCCCATTCCTTGGTTTTGATTGTTTTGTTTGTTTTCGCTTGTCCGTCGGCTGCACTGGTCGCCCCAGTGTCGCCCGCCGCCCCGCGGTCGCTCGGCCTGGCCCCACTATTTGGTTTTGTTTGTTTTTGTTTGTTTTCGCTTGCCCGTCGGCTGCACTGGTCGCCCCAGGCTCGCCCACCTCCCCGCGGTCGCTCGGCCCCTCGGCTTGCCCCATGCAATGGTTTTGTTTTTTTTTGTTTTGTTTTTTTTCGCTTGTCCGTCGGCTGCACTGGTCGCCCCGGGCTCGCCCACCTCCCCGCGGTCGCTCGCCCCCTCAGTTTGCCCCATTCCTTGGTTTTGTTTGTTTCTGTTTGTTTTCGCTTGTCCGTCGGCTGCACTGGTCGCCTCAGGCTCGCCCGCCGCCCCGCGGTCACTCGGCCCCTCGGCTGGCCCCATTCCTTGATTTTGTTTGTTTTTGTTTTTTTTCGCTTCTCCGTCGGCTGCACTGGTCGCCCCAGGCTCGCCCGCCGCCCCGCGGTCGCTCGGCCCCTCGGCTGGCCCCATGCACTGGTTTTGTTTGTTTTTGTTTGTTTTCGCTTGTCCTTCGGCTGTACTGGTTGCCACAGGTTCGCCCGCCGCGTCTCGGTCGCTCGGCCCCTCGGCTGGCTCATTTTTTTGTTTTGTTTGCTTTTGCTTGTTTTCGCTTGTCCGTCGGCTGCACTGGTCGCCTCAGGCTCGCCCGCCGCCCCGCGGTCGCTCGGCCCTTCGGCTGGCCCCATTCCTTGGCTTCCTTTGTTTCTGTTTGTTTTCGCTTGTCCGTCGGCTGCACTGGTCGCCCCAGGCTCGCCCGCCGCCTTTCGGTCGCTCGCCCCCTCGGCTGGCCCCATTCCTTGGTTTTGTTTGTTTTTTGCTTGTTTTCGCTTGCCCGTCGGCTGCAATGGTCGCCCCGGGCTCGCCCGCCGCACAGCGGTCGCTCTGCCTTTCGGCTGGCCTCATTCCTTTGTTTTGTTTGTGGTTGATTGTTTTCGTTTGTCCGTCGGCTGCACTGGTCGCCACAGGCTCGCCCGCCGCCTTTCGGTCGCTCGACCCCTCGGCTGGCCCAATTCTTTGGTTTTGTTTGTTTTTGTTTGTTTTGGTTTGTCCGTCGGCTGCACTGGTCGCCTCAGGCTCGCCCGCCGCCCTGCGGTCGCTCGGCCTCTCGGCTGGTCGATTTCTGTGTGTTTGTTCGTTTCGTTTGTTTTCGCTTGTCCGTCGGCTGCACTGGTCGCCCCAGGCTCGCCCGCCGCCCCGCGGTCGCTCGGCCCCTCGGCGGGCCCCATTCATGGTTTTGTTTGTTGTTGTTTGTTTTCGCTTGTCCGTCGGCTGCGCTGGTCGCTCCAGGCTCGCCCGCCGCCCCGCGGTCGCTCGGCCTCTCGGCTGGCCCCATTATTTGGTTTGGTTTGTTTTTGTTTGTTTTCGCTTGTCCGTCAGCTGCACTGGTCGCCCCAGGCTCGCCCGCCGCCCCGCGGTCGTTCGGCCCCTCGGCTGGCGCAATTCGTTGGGTTTGTTTGTTTTTGTTTGTTTTCGCCTGTCCGTCGGCTGCAATGGTCGCCCCAGGCTCGCCCGCCGCCCCGCGGTCGCTCGGCCCCTCGGCTGGCCAGATTCGCTGGTTTTCTTTGTTTTTGTTGGTTTTCGCTTGTCCGTCGGCTGCACTGGTCGCCCTGCGCACGCCCGCCGCCTTTCGGTCGCTCGGCACCCCGGCTGGCCCCAGTCCTTGGTTTCGTTTGGTTTCTGTTTGTTTTCGCTTGTCCGTCGGCTGCACTGGTCGCCTCAGGCTCGCCCGCCGCCTTTCGGTCGCGCTGCCCTGCCCCTCGGCTGGCCAAATGCTTAGTTTTGTTTGTTTTTGTTTGTTTTCGCTTGTCCGTCGGCTGCGCTGGTCGCTCCAGGCTCGCCCGCGGCTTTTCGGTCGCTCGGCCCCTCGGCTGGCTCATTTCCGTGGTGTTGTTTGTTTTGGTTTGTTTTCGTTTGTCCGTCGGTTGTACTTGTGGCCCCAGGCTCGCCCGCCGCGTTTCGGTCGCTCTGCCCCTCGGCTGGCCGAATTCAATTGTTTTCTTTGTTTTGTTTGTTTTCGCTTGTCCGTCGGCTGCACTGGTCGCCCCAGCCTCTCCCGCCGCTTTCCGGTCGCTCGGCCCCTCGGATCGCCAAATTCATTGGGTTTGTTTGTTTTTGTTTGTTTTCGCTTGTCCGTCGGCTGCACTGGTCGCCCCAGGCTCGCCCGCCGCCTTTCGGTCGCCCGGCCCTTCGGCTGGCCCCATTCCCTGGCTTTCTTTGTTTCTGTTTGTTTCGCTTGTAGGGAATGGGGCCAGCCGAGGGCTCCGAGCGACCGAAAGGCGGCGGGCGTGCGCAGGGCGACCAGTGCAGCCGACGGACAAGCGAAAACAAACAAAAACAAACAAAACCGATGCATTTGGCCAGCCGAGGGGCCGAGCGACCGAACGGCGGCGGGCGGGCCTGGGGCGACCAGTGCAGCCGACGGACAAGCGAAAACAAACAAAAACAAACAAAACCAATGAATTGGGCCAGCCGAGGGGCCGAGCGACCGAACGGCGGCGGGCGGGCCCGGGGCGACCAGTGCAGCCGACGGACAACCGAAAACAAACAAAAACAAACAAAACCAATGCATTTGGCCAGCCGAGGGGCCGAGCGACCGAAAGGCGGCGGGCGAGCCTGAGGCGACCAGTGCAGCCGACGGACAAGCGAAAACAAACAGAAACAAAGAAAGACAGGGAATGGGGCCAGCCGTGGGGCCGAGCGATCGAAAGGCGGCGGGCGTGCGCAGGGCGACCAGTGCAGCCGACGGACAAGAAAAACAAACAAAACCAGTGAATTTGGCCAGCCGAGGGGCCGAGCGACCGAACGGCGGCGGGCGGGCCTGGAGCGACCAGCGCAGCCGACGGGCAAGCGAAAACAAACAAAAACAAACAAAACCGATGAATTGGGCCAGCCGAGGGGCCGAGCGACCGCGGGGCGGCGGGCGAGCCTGAGGCGACCAGTGCAGCCGACGGACAAGCGAAAACAAACAGAAACAAAGAAAGCCAGGGAATGGGGCCAGCCGGGGGGCCGAGCGACCGAAAGGCGGCGGGCGTGCGCAGGGCGACCAGCGCAGCCGACGGACAAGCGAAAACAAACAAAACACACACAAAACCAGTGAATTCAACCAGCCGAGGGGCCGAGCGACCGAAAGGCGGCGGGCGGACCTGGGGCGACCAGTGCAGCCGACGGACAAGCGAAAACAAACAAAAACAAACAAAACCAGTGCAGTTGGCCAGCCGGGGGGCCGAGCGACCGCGGGGCGGCGGGCGAGCTTGGGGCGACCAGTGCAGCCGACGGACAAGCGAAAACACACAGAAACAGAGAAAGCCAGGGAATGGGGCCAGCCGAGGGGCAGAGCGACCGAAATGCGGCGGGCGCGCGCAGGGCGACCAGTGCAGCCGACGGACAAGCGAAAACAAACAAAAGCAAACAAAACCAATGCATTGGGCCAGCCGGGGGGCCGAGCGACCGAACGGCGGCGGGCGGGCCTGAGGCGACCAGTGCAGCCGACGGACAAGCGAAAACAAACAAAAACAAACAAAACCAATGCATTTGGCCAGCCGAGGGGCCGAGCGACCGCGGGGCGGCGGGCGAGCTTGAGGTGGCCAGCGCAGCCGACGGACAAGCGAAAACAAACAGAAACAAAGAAAGCCAGGGAATGGGGCCAGCCGAGGGGCCGAGCGACCGAAAGGCGGCGGGCGTGCGCAGGGCGACCAGTGTAGCCGACGGACAAGCGAAAACAAACAAAATCAAACAAAACCAGTGCATTTGGCCAGCCGAGGGGCCGAGCGACCGAACGGCTGCGGGCGGGCCTGGGGCGGCCAGTGCAGCCGACGGACAAGCGAAAACAAACAAAAACAAACAAAACCGATGCATTTGGCCAGCCGAGGGGCCGAGCGACCGCGGAGCGGCGGGCGAGCCTGAGGCGGCCAGTGCAGCCGACGGACAAGCGAAAACAAACAGAAACAAAGAAAGCCAAGGGAATGGTGCCAGCCGAGGGGCAGAGCGACCGAAATGCGGCGGGCGTGCGCAGGGCGACCAGTGCTGCCGACGGACAAGCGAAAACAAACAAAAACAAACAAAACCAGTGAGTTGGGCCGGCCGATGGGGCCGAGCGACCGAACGGCGGCGGGCGGGCCCGGGGCGACCAGTGCAGCCGACGGACAAGCGAAAACAAACAAAAACAAACACAACCGATGCTTTTGGCCAGCCGAGGGGCCGAGCGACCGCGGGGCGGCGGGCGAGCCTGAGGCGACCAGTGCAGCCGACGGACAAGCGAAAACAACCAGAAACAAAGAAAACCAGGGAATGGGGCCATCCGAGGGGCCGAGCGACCGAAAGGCGGCGGGCGTGCGCAGGGCGACCGGTGCAGCCGACGGACAGGCGAAAACAAACAAAACAACAACAAAACCAGTGAATTGGGCCAGCCGAGGGGCCGAGCGACCGAACGGCGGCGGGCGGGCCTGAGGCGACCAGACCAGTGCAGCCGACGGACAAGCGAAAACATACCAAAGCAAACAAATCCAATGCATTTGGCCAGCCGAGGGGCCGAGCGACCGCGGGGCGGCGGGCGAGCCTGAGGCGACCAGCGCAGCCGACGGACAAGCGAAAGCAAACAGAAACAAAGAGAGCCAGGGACTGGGGCCAGCCGAGGGGCCGAGCGACCGAAAGGCGGCGGGCGCGCGCAGGGCGACCAGTTCAGCCGACGGACAAGCGAAAACAATCAAAAACAAACAAAACCAGTGAATTGGGCCAGCCGAGCGACCGAGCGGCGGCGGGCGGGCCTGGGGCGACCGGCGCAGCCGACTGACAAGCGAAAACATACAAAAAACAAGCAAAACCGGGGCCGAGCGACCGCGGGGCGGCGGGCGAGCCTGAGGCGACCAGTGCAGCCGACGGACAAGCGAAAACAAACAGGAACAAAGAAAGCCAGGGAATGGGGCCAGCCGAGGGGCCGAGCGACCGAAAGGCGGCGGGCGCGCGCAGGGCGACCAGTGCAGCCGACGGACAAGCGAAAAACAAACAAACACAAACGAAACCAGTGAATTGGGCCGGCCGAGGGGCCGAGCGACCGAGCGGCGGCGGGCGGGCTCGGGGCGACCAGCGCAGCCGACGGACAAGCGAAAACAAACAAAAACAAACAAAACCAATGCATTTGGCCAGCCGAGGGGCCGAGCGACCGCGGGGCTGCGGGCGAGCCTAAGGCGACCAGCGCAGCCGACGGACAACCGAAAACAAAGAGAAACAAAGAAAGCCAGGGAATGGTGCCGGCCGAGGGGCCGAGCGACCGAAAGGCGGCGGGCGCGCGCAGGGCGGCCGGCGCAGCCGACGGACAAGCGAAAACAAACAAAAACAAACAAAACCAGTGAATTGGGCCAGCCGAGGGGCCGAGCGACCGAACGGCGGCGGGCGGGCCTGGGCGACCAGTGCAGCCGACGGACAAGCGAAAACAAACAAAAGCAAACAAAACCAGTGCATTTGGCCAGCCGAGGGGCCGAGCGACCGCGGTGCGGCGGGCGAGCCTGAGGCGACCAGTGCAGCCGACGGACAAGCGAAAACAAACAGAAACAAATCATGCCAGGGAGTGGGGCCAGCCGAGGGGCCGAGCGACCGAACGGCGGCGGGCGGGCCTGGGGCGACCAGTGCAGCCGACGGACAAGCGAAAACAAACAAAAACAAACAAAACCAATGCATTTGGCCAGCCGAGGGGCCGAGCGACCGCGGGGCGGCGGGCGAGCCCGAGGCGACCAGTGCAGCCGACGGACAAGCGAAAACAAACAGAAACAAAGAAAGCCAGGGAATGGGGCCAGCCGAAGGGCCGAGCGACCGAAAGGCGGCGGGCGCGCGCAGGGCGACCAGTGCAGCCGACAGACAAGCGAAAACAAACAAAGCACAAACAAAACCAGTGAATTGGGCCAGCCGAGGGGCCGAGCGACCGAACGGCGGCGGGCGGGCTCGGGGCGACCAGTGCAGCCGACGGACAAGCGAAAACAAACAAAAACAAACACAACCAATGCATTTGGCCAGCCGAGGGGCCGAGCGACCGCGGGGCGGCGGGCGAGCCTGGGGCGACCAGCGCAGCCGACGGACAAGCGAAAACAAACAGAAACGAAGAAAGCCAAGGAAAGGGGCCAGCCGAGGGGCCGAGCGACCGAAAGGCGGCGGGCGCGCGCAGGGCGACCAGCGCAGCCGACGGACAAGCGAAAACAAACAAACAACAACAAACAAAACCAGTGAATTGGGCCAGCCGAGGGGCCGAGCGACCGAGCGGCGGCGGGCGGGTCTGGGGCGACCAGTGCAGCCGACGGACAAGCGAAAACAAACAAAAAAACAAACAAAACCCATGCATTTGGCCAGCCGAGGGGGCGAGCGACCGCGGGGCGGCGGGCGAGCTTGAGGCGACCAGTGCAGCCGACGGACAAGCGAACACAAACAAAAACAAACAAAGCCAGTGAATTGGGCCAGCCGAGGGGCCGAGCGACCGAACGGCGGCGGGTGCGCGCAGGGCGACCAGCGCAGCCGACAGACAAGCGAACACAAACAAAAACAAACAAAGCCAGTGAATTGGGCCAGCCGAGGGGCCGAGCGACCGAACGGCGGCGGTTGGGCCTGGGGCGACCAGTGCAGCCGACGGACAAGCGAAAACAAGCAACAACCAACAAAACCAATGCATTTGGCCGGCCGAGGGGTCGAGCGACCGCGGGGCGGCGGGCGAGCTTGAGGCGACCGCTGCAGCCGACGGACAAGCGCAAACAAACAGAAACAAAGAAAGCCAGGGAATGGGGCCAGCCGAGGGGCCGAGCGACCGAAAGGCGGCGGGCGTGCGCAGGGCGACCAGTGCAGCCGACGGACAAGCGAAATCAAACAAAAACAAGCAAAACCAGTGAATTGGGCCAGCCGAGGGGCCGAGCGACCGCGGGGCGGCGGGCGAGCCTGGGGCGACCAGCGCAGCCGACGGACAAGCAAAAACAAACAAAAATAAACAAAACCATGGATGGGGCCCGCCGAAGGGCCGAGCTGCCGCGGGGCGGCGGGCGAGCCTGGGGCGACCAGTGCAGCCGACGGATAAGCGAAAACGAACAGAAACAAAGAAAGCCAGGGAGTGGGGCCAGCCGAGGGGCCGAGCGACCGAAAGGCAGCGGGCGCGCGCAGGGCGACCAGTGCAGCCGACGGACAGGCGGAATCAAACAAAAACAAACGAAACCAATGAATTGGGCCAGCCGAGGGGCCGAGCGACCGAACGGCGGCGGGCGGGCCCGGGGCGACCAGGGCAGCCGACGGACAAGCGAAAACAAACAAAAACAAACAAAACCAATGCATTTGGCCAGCCGAGGGGCCGAGCGACCGCGGGGCGGCGGGCGGGCCCGAGGCGACCAGTGCAGCCGACGGACAAGCGAAAAACAAACAGAAACAAAGAAAGCCAAGGAATGGGGCCAGCCGAGGGGCCGAGCGACCGAAAGGCGGCGGGCGTGCGCAGGTCGACCAGTGCAGCCGACAGACAAGCGAAAACAAACAAAATACAAACAAAACCAGTGAATTGGGCCAGCCGAGGGGCCGAGCGACCGAACGGCGGCGGGCGGGCCTGGGGCGACCAGCGCAGCCGACGGACAAGCGAAAACAAGCATGGCCAGCCGAGGGGCCGAGCGACCGCGGGGCGGCGGGCGAGCCTGGGGCGACCAGTGCAGCCGATGGACAAGCGAAAACAAACAAAAACAAACAAAACCAATGCATTTGGCCAGCCGAGGGGGCGAGCGACCGCGGGGCGGCGGGCGAGCTTGAGGCGACCAGTGCAGCCGACGGACAAGCGAAAACAAACAGAAACAAAGAAAGCCAGGGAATGGGGCCAGCCGGGGGGCCGAGCGCCCGAAAGGCGGCGGGTGTGCGCAGGGCGACCAGTGCAGCCGACGGACAAGCGAAATCAAACAAAAACAAACAAAACCAGTGAATTGGGCCAGCCGAGGGGCCGAGCGACCGAACGGCGGCGGTCGGGCCTGGGGCGACCAGCGCAGCCGACGGACAAGCGAAAACAAACAACAGCAAACGCAACCAATGCATTTGGCCGGCCGAGGGGCCGAGCGACCGCGGGGCGGCGGGCGAGTTTGAGGCGACCACTGCAGCCGACGGACAAGCGAAAACAAATAGAAACAAAGAAAGCCAGGGAATGGGGCCAGCCGAGGGGCCGAGCGACCGAAAGGCGGCGGGCGTGCGCAGGTCGACCAGTGCAGCCGACGGACGAGCGAAATCAAACAAAAACAAGCAAAACCAATGAATTGGGCCAGCCGAGGGGCCGAGCGACCGAACGGCGGCGGGCGGGCCTGGGGCGACCAGCGCAGCCGACGGACAAGCGAAAACAAGCCGAAACAAACAAGACCAATGAATGGGGCCAGCCGAGGGGCCGAGCGACCGCGGGGCGGCGGGCGGGCCTGGGGCGACCAGTGCAGCCGACGGACAAGCGAAAACAAACAAAAAACAAACAAAACCAATGAATTGGGCCAGCCGATGGGCCGAGCGCCCGCGGGGCGGCGGACGAACCTGGGGCGACCAGTGCAGCCGACGGACAAGCGAAAACAAGCAGAAACAAACAAAACCAGTGAATTTGGCCAGCCGAGGGGCCGAGCGCCCGCGGGGCGGCGGGCGAGCCTG
Organism: Prorocentrum cordatum; assembly: GCA_963575745.1. Taxonomy (NCBI): domain Eukaryota; class Dinophyceae; order Prorocentrales; family Prorocentraceae; genus Prorocentrum; species Prorocentrum cordatum. The sequence continues at coordinate 102,909 of CAUYUJ010019691.1, forward strand.
GGGCGACCAGCGCAGCCGACGGACAAGCGAAAACAAACAAAAACAAACGAAACAGTGGAAAGGGGCCAGCCGAGGGGCCGAGCGACCGCGGGGTGGCGGGCGAGGCTGGGGCGACCAACGCAGCTGACGGACAAGCGAACACGAACAACAACAAACAACATCAGGGAATTGGGCCAGCCGAGGGGCCGAGCGAGAGAACAGCGGCGGGCGAGCCTGGGGCGACCAGTGCAGCCGACGGACAAGCGAAAACAAACAAAAACAAGCAAAACCAATGTATTTGGCCAGCCGAGGGGCCGAGCGACCGCGGAGCGGCGGGCGAGCCTGAGGCGACCGGTGCAGCCGACGGACAAGCGAAAACAAACAGAAACAAAGAAAGCCAGGGAGTGGGGCCAGCCGAGGGGCCGAGTGACCGAAAGGCGGCGGGCGAGCCTGGGGCGTCCAGTGCAGCCGACGGACAAGCGAAAACAAACAAAAACAAACAACATCAGGGAATTGGGCCAGCTGAGGGGCCGAGCGACCGAACGGCGGCGGGCGGGCCTGAGACGACCAGTGCAGCCGACGGACAAGCGAAAACAAACAGGAACAAAGAACGCCAAGGAATGGGGCCAGCCGAGGGGCCGAGCGACCGCGGGGCGGCGGGCGGGCCTGGGGCGACCAGTGCAGCCGACGGACAAGCGAACACAAACAAAAACAAACAAAACCAAGGAATGGGGCCAGCCGAGGGGCCGAGCGACCGCGGGGCGGCGGGCGTGCGCAGGGCGACCAGTGCAGCCGACGGACAAGCGAAAACAAACAGAATCAAACAAAACCAGTGAATTCGGCCAGCCGAGGGGCCGAGCGACCGAACGGCTGCGGGCGGGCCTGGGGCGGCCAGTGCAGCCGACGGACAAGCGAAAACAAACAAAAACAAACAAAACCAATGCATTTGGCCAGCCGAGGGGCCGAGCGACCGAAAGGCCGCGGGCGGGCCTGGGGCGACCAGTGCAGCCGACGGACAAGCGAAAACAAACAGAAACAAACAAAACCAACGCATTTGGCCAGCCGAAGGGCCGAGCGACCGAAAGGCTGCCACTGCGATCGACGGACAAACGAAAACAAGCCAGAACAACCGAAACCAGCCAAGGAATGGGGCCATCCGAGGAGCCAAGCGACCTAGCGCTACTGCGCGCCGCTGAGACAGGGCCCGGAAATTTGCAATCTACTTCTTGTAATTGCTGTTGCTGTTGTTTTTTTGGGCGGCCCCGAATGCAATCTACTTCTTCCGCCTTCCTACTTCATGTTTCTACCTACTTCTTCCGACCGGTGGGTAGTGTTTTTTTTTGTGGTGGTGGTGGCGGTGGTGGTGGTGGTGTGGTGGTTTTTGGTGGTGGTGGTGGTGGTGGCGTGGCCTTCGGGTCTTCCCGTCACTGTGTCTTGGCTTTGGGTTGTAGTTCCAATGGATGCCTCCTGGGGTCTCGTCAAAGGGGTCCTGTGGGCGTGTGAGGAGCATGTGTGAGGGCTCCTGGGCACCCCTCGATATGGCGATGTGCATTTTCTCATGGCGGCTTCTGGGCTCTCTGTGGTCATCGTCGCTGCGGCTGCCGTTGGTGTTGCCGGCCGCCGCCAGCGAAGGCGCCAGAGAGAGGGGGGGGGATCGAACCCCCTCCCCCCGGGAAGCCGGAAGAGAAAACATTGGGGGAGTCAGAATCTCCTGCCTTTTTCCCGGGGCGGGGGTGTTGGAACTCCCCCCCCCCTGGTGAGGGGGGTGTCGGGGATATTCGGTCTCGTTACAGACCGAACCATGCTTCACAACCGAGGTAGGTCACTGTACAAACACCGAAGGATCGAATTCCCTGGCTTTCGTTTGAGAGCATGCGTGCCAAGGAGGGCGGCAATGTGGCCAAGGACCCGATTGTAACATTCGAGCCACTACGTGCGGATGCAAATTTGTTTTTTTGCCTCACAAGCAATGTTCGTCCTCGCGCGTCATGGTCTGGTAATTGCAAAACCACATGTTTCCGCATTCGCGGAAGCATGCGTACCCAGGAGGGCAGACATGTGGCCAAGAAGCCGCTTGCAGACTCTAGCCAATGCGTTTGAGTTTCAAATGGTGTGCTTTTGCATCATAAACCACGTTTGCCCTCGCGCCCCATCGTCTGGCAATCGGAAGCCGCATGTTTGCGCAAGTGCGGACGCATGCGTACGCAGGTGGGCGGAAAGTGCCTGAGAAATAGTTGGTTTAATTGTAGCCAATGCACAAGCATGTTATGGTCTCGCTTTGCAGAGGCGGCAGAGCGCTCGGACGCCTCTGCAATGCGCCAAGGCGCTCAGAAGCCTCTGCAAAGCGCCCAGGCGCTCAGAAGCCCCTGCAGGGCGTTCGGACGCCCAGGAGCCTTTGCAAAGCGCTCAGTCGCTCAGGAGCCTCTGCAGAGCGTTCAGGCGCTCAGAAACCTCAGCAGATCGCTCCAGCGCTCATAAAAGCCTCTGCAGAACGCTCAGGCGCTCAGGAGACTCTGAAGAGCGCTCAAGCGGCCAGGTGCCTTTTGCAAAGCGCTCATGCGCTCAGAAGCCTCTGCAAGCCGCTCAAGCATTCAGATGCTTCTGCAGAGCGTTCAGGCGCTCAGAAGCTCCAGAAGCCCCTGCAAAGCGCGCGCGCGCGCTTCTGAAGGCTGGTTGTAAAGTGGCCGTTCTGGTTGTCCGGGTTGTAAAGTGGCCGTTCTGGTTGTAAAGTGGGATGCTTTGGTTGTGGCGCTCGTGGTTTTCAGACGATGAGGCGCGAGGACAAGCATGGTTGGTGATACACAAAAATAGCCATTTGAAATCTACATGGATTGGTTAGAATGTTGCGACCGATTGCGTGATCACACTTCCGCCTTCCTTGGTACGCACGCGACTGCGAATGCGAAACCGTACGATGTCGCCACTGCCGAGCGACGATGCGCGAGGGCTAAAGTTGTCTGCGATGCCCGACGCACAAATCGAAATCCGCATGTACCAGCTAGAACTTTCCAGTCGGCTTCTTGGCAAGATGTCCGCCCCCTTGGCCACGCATGTTTCCGCAAACATGCGTACATAATATGAGGCGCGATGGCAAACATGAGTTCTCATGCATAAAGAACAACATGTTGCAATCCACGTGTATTGGCTAGAAATTGACCAACGATTTCTTGGCCACTTTTCCGTTTCCTGGCTGTGCATGTTGCCGCACATGCGAGAACATACGGTTGTGTCGTTGCCAAACGATGCATGAGGCACGTGGGCAAAATATGTCAATGGCGCAAACAATAAAAACATCGGCACGCATTGGCTGGAATTGTACTATCGACGTCGTGACCACATTTCCGCTATCGACATTGTCCTCTTGTTTTTTCAGCGAACGTTTACTGCATTTCCAGAAGAAGCAGGAGTTTCCCCAATCAGAGCTTGCCTCTGTAGGGGTCCTAGCGGACTCATATGGTTAGCTTAGGTTTGTCGCCGACTTTCGCTGCACGACCGGGTGCCCGGGTGCCTGGGCGTGCCGGGGGGTGCCCGTGTTATCGGGGGGGCCCTATAGCCCAGTAGCCCTATAGCCCTACAGCTCTATTGCTCTATAGTCGTATAGCCATACAGCTCAATAGCCCTATAGCCTTATAGTTCTATAGTTCTATAGCCTTTTCACCCCTATATATATATATATATATATATATATATATGTATAGCCCTGTAGCTCTATTGCCCTATAGCCCAATAGCCCTATAGCCCATGTAGCCCTATAGCCCTACAGCCCTTAAAAAAGTGTTTGGGTGTTTCTCCGGTATGGTTCAGGCAGGAGGTTGTGAAGCTCTTGAAACCGATGTAGATTTAGGGCATGGCTGTAACATTACCTTTGCGACGTACCCAATCCTTTCTATACATGTGGCGAGTATATTCAGGACGATGCAATGCTGACTTGGCATTATGAAGGACTCGCAGTGCGCCAAAAGAGCACCCAGCAGTGATTTCAGAAGTGCGCAGCAAGATGAGCAGCGGCAAACATGCAAAACGGACACACAGGTGGCGTTGAAAGAAACGCGCCCAACGAGTGAATACAACGGGGCGCGGCGGCGAGGGCTAAAACAGAACACCAATTTCACTCAGCAACGCGCTGCGCTGAGCGGGGCGAATGCATGAGGTGCATAACGGGGGTGGTGACTCATCCCAAAGTGGAGACTCCTCCCACCTCCTCCTCCCTCCCCTCTTCTGCCCCGTCCAGGTGTGGGAGCATCCCAGGGGACCTCCTCCGGACCCCACGCCCACCTCCACGGCGCACGCTCGCTTCCTGCGCGAACGCCCGCCTCCGAGGCGAAGGCTCGCGCCCAAGAGGCCCCCGAATGCCCCCAAGAGGCCCTAAGACTACCCTTCCACGGGCCACGAAGCTGTTTCCAAGAGGCACGCAATCCTCCAATCACGAAAGTGGCAACAGTTGCGCAGATCGCAAGCCCTCCGGGGGGCGGCGAGGTCCCGAGAATGGTCCGCGTGGGACCCACCTCCGCTGGGCCTCCCAGGAGCCCACGAAAGTGGCGACAGTTGCGCAGATCGCAAGGTCCCCAGGGAGCGGCGAGGTCCCGAGGTGGTCCGCGTGGCCTCCCAGGAACCCACGAAAGTGGCGACAGTTGCGCAGATTGCAAGCCATCCAGGGAGCGGCGAGGTCCCGAGGTGGTCCGCGTGGGACCCACCTCTGCTGGGCCTCCCAGGAGCCCACGAAAGTGGCGACAGTTGCGCAGATCGCACGCCCCCCAGGTAGCGGCGAGGTCCCGAGGTGGTCCGCGTGGGACCCACCTCCGCTGGGCCTCCCAGGAGCCCACGAAAGTGGCGACAGTTGCGCAAATCGCAAGCCCCCCAGGGAGCTGCGAAATCCCCAGGTGGTCCCCATGGGACCCACCTCCGCTGGGCCTCCTAGGAACCCACGGAAGTGGCAACAGTTGCGCAGATCGCAAGCCTTCCAGGGGGCGGCGAGGTACCGAGGTGGTCTGCGTGGGACCCACCTCCGCTGGGCCTCCCAGGAACCCACGAAAGGTGGCGACAGTTGCGCAGATCGCAGACGGCACGAGAGAAGAGGAGAAGGGAACACAGGAAACAGGAGAGAAGGAGGAGAGGTGGAGGAGGAGGAGAGGAGGAGGAGGAAGAGGTGGAGACCACACTGCTCTATTCAAAACGAGTGCCCAGCACCTCAGGAGGGTTGGGAAACATGCCCCCCCAGGCCTGTTACCAGCCTGTAGCGGGAGGGTATCTATTCGATCTCAATTGGGTTCCAATAGCTCCTTGTGGAGACCGCAGGGATAGTTATACGACGCTAATCGGGGCACAAGATGAATCAAAGGGGACAGGTTTTTTCGAGTTGCAGTTGGCTCCTGGTGGGATCCCAGAAATATGCCCGTGTGGACCGACAAGGAGTAATTCCGATTCTATTACAATGCTACATCTGTCGTACTCGCCAATATGGTTTTGATCGGATTCTTAGAGAGGCGGTTCCTTTTGCTTTCGAACGAGAAGCCACAAGAATACAAATCGTGTTTCCATAGTGCCCCTTGTAAGTTTCTCGCAGCAGTCCAAGAGGAAGGTTTTACGATTGTAATACAATGGAGATTCCAATCGGTTTTCATTAGGAAGGGCCCCAGCGGGTTTCAATAGGACGCATCCGTATCGGATTTCCCAACAGGACGCCCGTATGCCCAATATCGAGGAATCTTGTTGGATACCAATGGGATTCATATGGGGCCAACAGGATCCCAGTGGGAAGGGTGCCGATAGGATTCCAATCTGATTCCTGTAGGATCCCACTAAGAACCCGCCACTTCACAGATTATCGTTTCAGACGGGTCACTCTACAACCAACACGCTTCAGAAAGCGAAGTGTCTCCCTTGCGTGGACCCACGGAGATAACGGAAATTGAAGAACACGTGTCGCTTATATGCGTTTACTCGCCTGGTTGCCTGGTTGTACAGTGGCCATGCTGGTTTCAATGTGCCCTTTCTGGAAAAAAAAACCATGCTGGTTGTGAAGTGCCCCATCTGGTTGTGAAGTGGCCGCTCTGGTTGCAATGTGACCCTCGCGCGGGGGTCGGGAGGGAGGGTTAGGGGAGGGGGGATCCCCGGGTTCTGAAGGGGGAGGGGAGTTCCCCTGGTTCTGATCGACGGCGCCGAGTGTTGGGGCCCCCCCCCTTGTTCGAAACGCGCCGCCAAATGTTTCCAAGGCAAGCGCCCGTATAACGCGTTCTCTCAGAGCTCTGGACCCACCTGTCTGCGCCACCTTTTCGAGCCGGATCGATATGCGAGGGCCCCAGTGCTAGAACAGGAACCACGACGTCGGGAGTCGTGGACAATTGCAACGCCCAGATCTTGGGGGACCACGCTCGGATGGGAAGCGATCGGATGACCTTGACCTTTTGGAGGCAGCCAGGGGGTCCAGGCTGGTTGGGCCCGGAGAGTATCGGTCAACCAGGGGGGGGGGCAGGGCAATTCCGCTCGGCTGGTGCGGTTTCTCGCCCCGGATCCGTCTCAGGCCGCGCTGGCTCATGGTGCGGAGCTGGGCGGCCAGCGCTCCAGGCCATGTTCGTTTCCATCGCCTTCCCCCGTCCGCTCCTCTCGACTGGGCGTAAGAGTGACCTTTCGCCGGAGGGACCTTTCGCCGGAGTGACCTTTGGTCGGGGGCGGACAGACCCCCCAACAGTGACACGTCGATTCGTGAATTGTCCGTTTTCGGTTCTCGAGAGGGCGCCGTGGCCGTTATTTTCCAGGCCTGCGCCCGCCAGGTTTGGGCCTCAGGTCGTTGTCACTAAGCCACGTTTTACTAAAGGGAGGTTTGTCCACCCCCGATTTGGTGCGGGCACAGAGGGGCCCTCAGCTGTCTGACAACGAAGGCAGTCGCAGCTGCGTTCGCGCCCAGGTCTGGTCCACCCCGCGGCCCCCCAAGAGGCGCGCACCAAAGGTCACTCTTACCCAGAGGTCCCTCCCGCCCGGCCGCGCCATGGCTGCCTGCCGGAGGCCGCACCCGCCGAGCCCGCTCGCCACTGATAGCGACGCCGAGCTGGCGGGGCTCGCCGCGCGCAGCACCGCCCGCAGGCAGGCCGCCGCCGCAGCGCTGGCCGCGGCCGCGGCGTCGCTGGTGCTCCTGGCGGTGGCCGGGCGCGGGGGAGCTCCTGCGGGAGCCGTGGCCGCCGCCTGGCCCGAGGTCATCGTCAAGGCCTCCGACGGCCGCAGCGCGTGCGTCCTCTGGGGGGACCTGGCGGTGCGGCACGGGGCCGCGAACGCGTCCTTCTCGACGTGGGACAATCGCAGCGACGTCACGTTCGTCTTCGAGGGGGATCTGTGGCTGGTCCGGATGGACGACGTCCAGATTCAGGCCCGGACTGGCAGGTTGAGCGATGGGCAGACGGAGTACGTTAACGTCCTTAAAGAGATTGCCATCGGTGGCTCTGCCTTGACGGGGAACGTCCTCCACATCTCCGCGACAGGCGTAACATGGCGTAAAGCTGACGGATCGGAGGAGTCCATCCTCAGTGACCTGGACACCGAGTTTTCGAACGAGCTCGTCGAGGCAAAAAGGGATAATTCGGGGGATGCCGTCCTGCCCGATCGCGAGGGCGCCAAGTTGAGTGTGGTGCACGTGAGGCTACCACAGTCGGTTGAGCTAGAGGTCTATCAATGGCCTGAGTCCGGTGGCCACTTCATCCACGTCAAGATCATTACGCCGTTGGAAAGCACTTATTCGGGCATTTGCGCGGATAGCACATTGCCAGGAGTAGGGGTACCCATATCAGCAAGCCTGTTCCTCGCATCCAATCACAGCCGGAGCTGCGCAGCAAAGGAGTCTGAAGTTCCTTGGCCTTACGGGACGGGTGATTGTTTGGCATCTGAAGTACAGCTTGCCAGCTACAGCGCCATTGACAATTCAATAACTTGTGGATTCTGCAGGCAAAATATGTTCGTTAAATTTCTTGGGGATCTTGCCAATCAAGTGAAGAAATTGAAAGGGCAGGAGTGTTTCCAAGGGGTGATATACGGAGTGGCATTTGGTTCTAAGTATGAAGCGATGTTAGATACAACCGACGGTGCGATGGTTGATCGGCTTCTCCAGATTCACCAGCGATGTTTTTTTTATCGGAGACTCCTACGGCGAGTCACCGACGGCCCCTACCCTTTCGGAAGCGCCTATGTGGCCGCGCGTTGAGGCCAGAGCTCTGCCAAGCTAGCGGACCATGTGTTCCCCGAATCGGTTTGGAAAGCATTCGGGGAACACGTTGGGGAGGACGGGGACGAGGAGGAGAGTGAGTCGCCATAGGGTCATCTAGGAACTTTTGGGGCGATCTTGGGCGATCCTAAGGGGTCTCTTGGGCCGTCTTGGGCCGTCGAAGCTCCAAAAGAAGCACATACCAACATCTTTCAAAAGTTGTCTAGGACAACCAATTCTTTACGCTTCGCGTATCCCCACCAGCCCATCTCACAGCAGCAGCTCTCGCGAAGCATGTCGACAGTTGTGTTTTTCCGGCGTGTGTCCGCTGGGCTCCGTATGTCTCCCCTGTCCCTCTTTCCTCCCGCCTCCTTGTAATCCTTGTTGTGAGGTGAGGCGTTGGGGCACCTCGTCCGCGCGCGAGGTGATCGGGGTTTGCGCAGGTGGAGTCGTAGAAGTAGTCGTAGTAGTAGTAGTAGTAGTCGTAGTAGTAGTAGTAGTAGTAGTAGTAGTAGTAGTAGTAGTAGTAGTAGTAGTAGTAGTAGTAGTTGTAGTCGTAGTAGTAGTAGTAGTAGTAGTAGTAGTAGTATTATTAGTAGTAGTAGTAGGAGTAGTAGTAGTAGTAGTAGTATTAGTAGTAATAGTAGTAATAGTAGTAGTAGTAGTAGTAGTAGTAGTAGTAGTAGTAGTAGGGGGAGTAGTACTAGTAGAAGTACTAGTAGCAGATGATGTAGTATGAGTAGTATTAGTAGTAGTAGTAGCAGTAGCAGGAGTAGTGGTAGTAGTAGTAGTAGTAGCAGTAGCAGCGACACTACTAGTAGCAGTGCCAGTAGAAGTAGTTGTCGTCGTAGAAGTAGTAGTGCTCGTAGTAGTACGAGCAGGAGTAGCAGTCATAGCAGCAGTAGTACTAGTAGTAGCAGCAGTAGTAGTAGTAGTAGTAGTCGTAGGAGTAGTGGTAGCAGTAGTAGTAGTAGTAGTAGTAGTAGTAGTAGTAGTAGTAGTAGTAGTAGTAGTAGTAGTCGTAGTAGTAGTAGTAGTAGTAGTAGTAGTAGTAGTAGTAGTAGTGGTAGTAGTAGTAGTAGTAGTAGTCGATGTAGAAGCAGTAGTAGCAGTACTATCTCCGAACAGGAATCCCAGCGAAGCATGCCGACAGTCGTTTGGTGCAAGCGTGCGTCTGTCTGTCTTTACATATATTCTCTGCTCCTATTTCTTTCTCCGTCCTTGTATAGCTACCTGTGGGGGGAGCCGAAGCAGCACGAGTCGGAAGAGGAGGAGGGAGGGAAGGAGATGGGAGGCAAGACAGAGGGCGGTCGTCGTCGAGTCCAGCGATTTTTCCCGACCAGCGTCGTTGTCGTTGCCATTCTGGCTCCCAGTATTTCAGGGTGGCCGTGAGCTGCGTTCCGCCTTCAGTAATCGTCTCCGCCTAGTAGCATCATCTTTGCGGCTGGCATGGAGAAGCGCCCGTGCGTTTTCGTATTCTTCCTCGCTACGGGAGGTCCTTGGAGCGCTCGCGCAGAATGTCGGTTGTCGGCATTCTCGCATCATTTTGAGCTTCGACAGTGCGGTCGGCGCGATGTACTTCGGTTCGCATGGCCTGGAACGTGATGGGCAGGCCTACGCCGCGAGGGTAGTGAGCGTAGCTCAGCCCACCACGACAACGTCGACGAGGACGACAGGACGACGACGACGTCGAGACAACGACGTTGACGACGACCACGACGTCAATGGTGATTTGGCTTGCGAGCCGAACGCACGCGCCTAATGTGCTTTTGGCACGAGGTGCCTGTGTTGCGCAAGTACCGCACGTAGTCCATCACGGCTACGGGCTTGCCACTTTTGGTTATGATGCATGTCATATCCTTCTCCATTCGCTCCGCTTTCGTGTCAGCAGGAAGTCGTGGCGGCTATCGCTCGGTGACATGCAGGCGCGGCGGTCATCGCGAGATATTTCAGAGACGCGCCACTCTCGAGGTTTTGTCGGCACGATTCCTCCTCATTGCGACATCAGGGCGTTGATTCTCCTCCATACATATACATGAAGGGATCGGCTCGGTTCGGTTCGGTCCGGTTCTGCAGCCGGGTCGGTTTTGCTTGGCCGGTTCGGTTTGGCATCGGTCCGGTTTCGGCCGGTTCGGCTTGGGCCTGCCGCCGGTTCGGTTCGGTTCCGGTTTTCGCGCGGTTGGGTCCGACCGGTTCGGTTCGGTTCGAGTGGCCGCTCCGGTTCGGTTCGGCCCGACTGGTCAGGTGCGACGTTGGGCGCCCCGTCTGCGTAAGCGACGACCCAGTTTGAAAAAAAGGGAGGGAGGAGGAGGAGGAGGAGGAGGAGGAGGAGGAGGAGGAGGAGGAGGCGGATGCGGAGGCGGAGGCGGAGGCGGAGGAGGGAGGAGGAGGACGACGACGAGGAGAAGGAGGAGGGGGAGGAGGAGGAGGAGGAGGAAGAGAAACGTGGAGGCGTGGAGGCGCGAGGCCCTCCAACGACGTGCCCCGACGGGGGTCGCGCCCCGAGCGGGGTCGCAGCCCCGAGGGGGGTCGCAGCCCGCCAGGGGGGTCGCGCCCGCCAGGGGGGTCGCAGCCCGCCAGGGGGGTCGCGCCCGCCAGGGGGGTTGCACCCGCCAGGGGGGATGCACCCGCCAGGGGGGTCGCACCCGCCAGGGGGGTCGCAGCCCGCCAGGGGGGTCGCGCCCGCCAGGGGGATCGCAGCCCGCCAGGGGGGTTGCACCCGCCAGGGGGGTCGCGCCCGCCAGGGGGGTCGCGCCCGCCACGGGGGTCGCGCCCGCCAGGGGGGTCGCGCCCGCCACGGGGGTCGCGCCCGCCAGGGGGTCGCGCCTCGGGGGGGTTGCGCCCCGCCAGGGGGGTTGCACCCGCCAGGGGGGTTGCAAGGGGGGTTGGGGTTGCGCCAGGGGGGTCGCACCCCGCCAGGGCCAGGGGGGTTGCACCCGCCAGGGGGGTTGCACCCGCCAGGGGGGTTGCACCCGCCAGGGGGGTGCGCCCGCCAGGGGGGTTGCACCCGCCAGGGGGGTTGCACCCGCCAGGGGGGTTGCACCCGCCAGGGGGGTTGCACCCGCCAGGGGGGTTGCACCCGCCAGGGGGGTTGCGCCCGCCAGGGGGGTTGCACCCGCCAGGGGGTTGCACCCGCCAGGGGGGTTGCACCCGCCAGGGGGGTTGCGCCCGCCAGGGGGGTTGCACCCGCCAGGGGGGTTGCACCCGCCAGGGGGGTTGCACCCGCCAGGGGGGTTGCACCCGCCAGGGGGGTTGCACCCGCCAGGGGGGTTGCACCCGCCAGGGGGGTTGCACCCGCCAGGGGGGTTGCACCCGCCAGGGGGGTTGCACCCGCCAGGGGGGTTGCACCCGCCAGGGGGGTTGCACCCGCCAGGGGGGTTGCACCCGCCAGGGGGGTTGCACCCGCCAGGGGGGTTGCACCCGCCAGGGGGGTTGCACCCGCCCACCCGCCAGGGGGGTTGCGCCCGCCAGCCAGGGGGTTGCACCCGCCAGGGGGGTTGCACCCGCCAGGGGGGTTGCGCCCGCCAGGGGGGTTGCACCCGCCAGGGGGGTTGCACCCGCCAGGGGGGTTGCGCCCGCCAGGGGGGTTGCACCCGCCAGGGGGGTTGCGCCCGCCAGGAGGGTTGCGCCCGCCAGGGGGGTTGCACCCGCGAGGGGGGTCGCGCCCGCCAGGGGGGTCGCACCCGCGAGGGGGGTCGCACCCGCGGGGGGGTCGCACCCGCCAGGGGGGTCACAGCCCGCGAGGGGGGTCGCGCCCGCCAGGTGGATCGCAGCCCGCCAGGGGGGTCGCAGCCCGCCAGAGGGGTTAGGTTCGGTTCCCGTCGGTTCGGTTCAGGGGCCGCCCGGTTCCGGTTCGGTTCTGGTTCTGGTTCGGTTCGGTCCTCGCCGGTTCGGTTCTGAATGAATTCGGTTCGGTCCGGTTCGGTTTTCTACGTTCGTGGTTTTGGACCGGTTCGGTCCGGTTCGGTCACGGTTCTCGGTTCTCGGTTCGGTGCGGTCCCTTCATGCATATACACGCATACATTCAAAGCAGAAACATTCACACATCAAATACGTATAGACACACACTAAGAAGGCACAGAAAGAATTACACAGAAGTTGAACGTTGTTCCCCTCCTTTCCCCAAGGGAGTGAGGGGGCTCGCCATTTTTCCTCTGGACGTCGATCCGGCCCACGTCGAGGTCTGAGAGTCGAAGTTCCAAGTTTCGTGCGCCGCGTTCGTGTGCAGTTGACGCGCCGAGCGCTACGCAACGTGGTGGCTGAATTGCGCCGCCTTGTCCTATGGAAAAACGGAGAAACAGTGCAGCAGGTAGAAGGCTCGGAACTCTTGCAGGAGTACAATGTGCTGAAGGGGGCATGCAGGTATTCAAGAGCTCCAGGCTGTCAGCATGAGCGTCGGGCTATCCCGCCACAGTCAATGTAGTGGTTTGTGGCGTATTTGTCTCAGGGTATCCAGGGCCTTGCGGTCTAGCTTGCTACCGTGGTGCACGCTTCCTCGATTTTCAGGGTATAGTACTATACAAGGTTGTGGTTGGTCCAGTTTCAAATATATTCCAGGGTTATCACAGGGTTTCTAAGTGTTGAACGGCTGATAATTGACATTACAGTCCGTTGGCGATTCCTGAGTGGCACGTTTCAGAAATGTCATGTTGTGTTGATTGTGTTGTGTCATGTTGAATCGTGTGCGGTCTTCTCTCAAGTTTTGCGTTAGAGTCAGTAGTTCACGACGACGACGACGATGACGACGACTACGACGACGACGTCCTTGCCTCTCGCTCCGGGCGGCCGTCTTGGCTGCCGCCGCGTTTGTTTTCCCCCGACGATGATCCCGACGATTTCCCACGTTTGGCCTGAAGGGCGGGCCCACTCTCCCTCGGTCGGGTCCCTTGTTGTTCTGGGGGGTGTTCTAGGAGTCGTTCGGGCCGTTCGTTTGTTTGCTATGGTTCTGGAGTTTTCTGTGCGTCTTTGGGGCCGTTCGTCCTGGCGTGACTCGTTGGGGCCCTTCCTTGTGTGGGGGTCGTTCGGGCTCCTCTGGGTGCGACAAGTTCGGGCGCCTCGTCCTGATGTGAGTCGTTCGGGCCTCCCCTTGTGTGTGAGTCGTCGGCGCGTTTCGTGGTATGAGACACATTTGGGATCTTCCTGGTGTGACTCGTTTGGGCACTTCGTCCTGCTGTGAGTCGTTCGGGCTCTTCCTTGTGTGTGAGTCGTTCAGGCTCCTCGTGGTGTCCGTCGTCCAGGCCCGTCGTCCTGGTGAGAGTCGTTCGGGCTCTTCCTTGTGTGTGAGTCCATCGGGCTCCTCGTGGCGTGAGCAATTCGGGCTTCTCGGCCTAGTGGGAGTCGTTCGGGCCTATCCGTGTGTGTGAGTCGTTCGGGATCGTCTTGCAGTGGGTAGTTTGGGTTTTCGTCGTGCTCTGAGTCGGTCTGGCTCCTCGTGGTGTGAGTCGTCTGGGCCCTTCGTCCTGGTGTGAGTTGTTCGGACCCCTTTTTGTGCGTGAGTTGTTCCGTCTCCTCGTGGTGTGAGTCGTTCGGGCCTCCTCTCCTGGTGTGCGTCGTTCGGGCCCCTCCTTGTGTGGGACCCGTTCGGGCTCCTTGTGGTGTGAGTCGTTCGGGCTCCACGTCCTTGTGTGAGTCGTTCGGGCTCCTCCTTGCGCGTGAGCCGTTGGGGCTCATTGTGGTGTGAGTCGTTGGGGCCTTTTCGTCCTGGTGGGAGTTGTGCGGGGCCTTCCTTGTGTGTGAGTCGTTCGGGCGCCTCGTGGTGTGACTCGCTATGGACGTTCGTCCTGGTGTGAGCCGTTGTTGCCGCCCTTTGCGTGTTAGTCGTGAGAGCGCTGTACCAGCGCATTTGTGACGTCGCTTTAATGGAAAAGTCTGGTCACATTGCTAGTGAACCCCATGCGTCTCCATGCTCGCAAGTGAGTGCAAGAATGAGTATCACGCAATTCGCCGTGCTCAGCAATCCGAGACATTATCTGCAACCACTATGCACAGGTGAGCCCTGGTAGAATTTGAATCGGTCGTTCCGCCTTTCGTCTTTCTCCTCCTTCTCGTTATCGGAGTTCTTGTGGTGCGTTCATGCAGGCTTTCACGTGAGTGGTTCGGTCAAAGACGGCCAAGGCCCAGGAGGGCCCAGGAGGCTTATACATCTCGTGCGAGGGCTTGAAGAACGCCCCAAGAAAGTCCAGAAGGAATGCGTATCGAGATGGCGCGGCCACGGGTTCTGCAGGCTTGGGTGGATCCGCTGGTAGAATTTCCCAGTGTGTGATGCATTCGCGTGAGGCCCCAGGAGGCTCGGAAGAATTGCCACGATGTTATGAAGGGCCTCATTATTGGCCGAAATCCCTACATGTTCCAGCGTTGTCGTCGCTGTTGCCATTTTGGCTCACAGCATTGCGGGGTGGCTGTGAGCTTAGCCCCGCCTGTCAGCAAACGCTTCCTTTTCCAGCTTTTCTTGCGGTCGGCATGGGGAGGCTCACGAGGACAATCTCGGTTGTATTCCCATCGTGTGCAACATGAACCCGTTCACGGACAGGGATGCCCGTTGGCGCGTAGAATTCGACGGCGACTTTGCAACTGACAAAGTCGCATGGTGGGGATGATAAGTACGCTTGACAGTCGAACATGGGCATCCAGGGCAATGCGCTTAGCGCAGGCTGTCGAGACATTCGCATTGCTAGCCCTCACGTTGGGCCAGATCTCTTGGAAGCAGCCCATCGGAGCGGAATGTCCATGTCGGAACGGTTGCGCCGAGAAAAGAGTACGCTACTCGCATCAGGGGCAGTGGATCACGAGCAGTCTTTTCTCTTGGGCGGCATCGTACTTATCTGCAAGAGCTGGGGAGGTGGGCGAGATGCATGGACTGCGCGCGCGAGATCGGCACAATGCCTTGTCGGTCTGCGCGGGCGGCCGAGGTTTCCCAAGGGATGGCCGATGGAAACGCTCCGAGGAGAATCCCGTCAGAGCATTCAATATGCAAGCGGTGCGTGGAACGTATTGACTGGAAGAGGAGCCTGACCCCGCAGAACCACGGGTGCTCTGCTTGCAAAGAAGTTTTTGAGGAAGGCGTGTGGGGCGCGAAGATTGTGGGGCGCCATCGGCATTCCGATAGAGACCTCGTGTGCCCGGGCTGCGCAGAGCGAGGGATCGCGCCTGGCAACGTCGACGAACCAGTGCGAAGATTGCTTGGAGCATTTGGGCAGCCTCGCGTTCGACAAGCACGTGCTGTACCATGCGAAGAGGCGGGAGAAGGCCCGTTTGGTGCACCTGGACTGTCAAGCGAAGCTCCGGTGCGGAAAGTGTACAACGGCTTATGAGCTGAAGTGCTGGTCGAAGTCTGATCGCAAGCATCGCGCGTCTTCTCGGGGCAGATTGGCAGCTCTTGCTCGGCGGGGGCGCTTAGATTTCCAGTTTGTCTGCTACGGAAGTTGCCGAAGCAGGGGCGTCTTTGGTGCGTGGCAGTGGCGTCGCTGAAGGACGTCGACGGCGACGGCCTTGAAAACGCCGAAGGCGGCGACGACGACCACGACCGCGACGCTCGCGACGACGATGACCGCTCGACGACGACGACGACGACGACGACCACGACGAAGACGCCGACGCCGAGGACGACGACGACGACGACGACCCTACGAGGACGTCGTCGAGACAACGACGACGACGACTACAACGAGCACGTGAATGGCGACGCCGACGACGCCGACGCGACGTCGACGACAGGCGGGGCACTCTTGGTAGCGGCGTCAGTCTGGAGAGCGAGCGGAACGCTCGCGGCCATCCTGGTTGCGTTTCGATGTGGCAGCGTTGCCGAGTATGGTTATATCGGCCATGACCCGCACGGGCTCGCCGCTCTTTGTCATGGTGATTTGTCACTCCTTGCTCCATTGGGCTCGCCTTCGTGGCAGCAGCGTTGTTGCGGTGAACGCCTGGGGTCACGCAGGCGCGGTTGCCGCCGCGGGATGTTCCAGTTGCGCGCCACTGACGAGCTTGAATTTGCACGTTCTCGCCCCCTTGCGGAATTAGGGCGCCCTTCTCTGTCAAATGCATACACGCGCATACATGCCAACCACGCTCGCAGAAGATACACACACATCCATAATAATAAAAGAACATAAACATCAGACGGAATGTGAAGTTTTCCTCTCGCTGCCGTGGGCGGTCGATCGGGCGCTCGCCGGGCCTGGAAGTTGAACCTTCGATGCTTCGTTTACCGCGTTCGCGCGCAGTAGGCGCGTCGTGCGTTCCGCGCCGCGCTGGCTGAACTGCACTCGCCCTTCTTCATCAGAGCAAGGAAAAAACAACGCACGAAGAAGGTCTCCCCTAAGCTTGCAGGTTGACAGAGCCTCGGGAGGGCCTCCAGAGATAATGCAAGAGTTCAGTTCTCTGTGCGTTGCAGATATGTAATCGTTGTGGTTCCTCGTGATGTGAGGTGTTGGGGCCTCTCGTCCTTCCTTGCGTGAGTCCTTCGGGCCCCTCATTGTGTGTTGGTCGTTCGGACTCCTCGTGGTGTGAGTTCTTTGGGCACTTCGTCTTCGTGTGCGTCGTTCGGGTTCCTCCTTATGTGTGGGTCGTTCGGGCTCCTCGTGGCGTGAATAGTTCGGGCCCCCCGTCCTGGTGTGAGTCGTTCGGGCGCCTCCTTGCGTGTGAGTCGTTCGGGCTCGTCGTGGTGTGAGTCCTTCCGGCCGCTCGCCCTGGTGTGAGTCGTTCGGGCCCTTCTTTGTGTGTGAGTCGTTCGGGCTCCTCGTGGTGCGTGTCGTTGGGGCCCCTCGTCTTGCTGTGAGTCGTTCGGGCCTCTCCTTGTGTGTTAGTCGTTCGGGCGCTTCGTGGTGTGGGAAACATTTGGGGTCTTCCTGGTGTGAGTCGTTCGGGGTCTTCGTCCTGGTGTGAGTCGCGCGGGTTTTTCCTTGTGTGTGAGTCGTTCGGTCTCCTTGGGTGTCAGTCGTCTGGGCTCGTCGTCCTGGTTAGGGTCGATCGGGATCCCCCTTGTGTGTGAGTCGTTCGGCTTCTTCGAGGCGTGAGTAGTTCGGGCTTCTTGGCCTAGTGGGAGTATTTCGGGCCTCTCCGTGTGTGTGAGTCGTTCGGGATCCTCCTGGAGTGAGTCGTTCGGGCCCTTCGTCGTGGTGTGCGTCGTTCGGGCTTCTCCTTGTGCGTGGGTCGTTCGGGTTCCTCGTGGTGTTAGTCGTTCGGGACCTTCGTCCTGGTGTGAGTCGTTCGGGCTCCTCCTTGCGTGTGAGTCGTGAGGGCGCTGTATCAGCGCATCTGTGGCGTCGCTCTAATGGGAATGTCTGCTCGCCCTGCTTGTGAGCCCCATGCGTCTCCATGATCGCAATTTGGTGGAAGAATGAGCATGGCGCAGCCCGCCGTCACAAACAATAAATGACATTATGTGTAAGCATTGTTCACGGGTGACCCCTGGTAGACTTTGAATCGGTCGTTCCGCCTATCGTCCTTCTCCTTTTCTCGTCATCGGAGTTCTTGTGGTGCGCGCGCGCAGGCTCTCACGTTAGTGATGTGATGGTAACGTCCGCGGGAGCGCAACGCTTTCGGTATTCGCTGTCTTCACTTCTCGACGCTGGTGGACGGCGCTCGAGGTTCGTTAGCTCGTTCGTCGACAGTCCACGGCCCAGCAGGGCCCTGGAGGCTTATGCATCTCGCATTGGGGCTTCAAGAACGCTCCTAGAAAGTCCCAAGGAATGCGGATCGAGATGGCGCGGGCTCGGGTTCTGCAGGCTTGGGGAAAGCCGCCGGTAGCAGTTCCGAGTTTGTGCAGCACTCGCGCGAGGTCCCAGGAGGCTCCGAAGAATGTTCACGAGATCATGAATGGCCTCATGATTGGCCCAAATCCATAGATGCTCCAGCGTTGTCGGCGCTGTTGCCATTCTGGCTCACAGCATTGCGGTGTGGTTGTGAGCTGAGCTCCGCCTATCAGCAAACTCTTCTGCCCTCCAGCTTTCCTTGCGGTCGGCATGGAGAGGTGCCCGTGCGCCCTTGTAACCTTGCTAGCAACGGGGGCCCCTTGGAGCGAGCAGGGCGAGGGCAAGGATTCCGAGGAGTTCATGGTGAACGCGTTTGGATCATCGATCGATGGTTGCGTTCCGTCGGGAAGTCAAGATGCAGAATTTAGCTGCGCTCATCCGGCTCGGAACGGGTCGAATTGCTTGCTGAAGGGTCGTGCCGCTTGCCATTTTCTAGATGCGGTCGAGACTCCGCGTGTCATTATTGCAGTTCGTGGCGCATGGATACCGCGTGGCGAGGCTGACGTCATCCACAGTGCATTGCCTGGCAAGCAAGTCTTGAAGTTCTGGGTGGCTGTACGTGCCGAGGAGGAGGTGGCGTTCCCTTTTTCTTTTGGCAACGACCGAGCGTCGCCATGCCACCGGCGCCCTGCAGACATTGCGGATTGCCTACCGCCAGAGCTTGTTCGTGCAATCAAACTGAACGCCGAGAGAGCAATAGAGTTCGCGGAGGAGGCCCTCGCGAAGAAGTTCGCTCACCTTACCAAGCAGCCAAGGCAGGATGGCAGCGGTGAGTTGAACTGCATGAGGAAACTCGTCGCACAGTTTGGCACGAAGGTTGTGCCTCCTCCGGAGCGCCCAAGCACTGCCTGGAAAGCTTGCGGTGACACGGTGTTTGCGCCCGCAGATATCGTGGCTCGGGAGTGCAATTGCGCCCGCTTGGTGAAGTTCGCCGCGCACATGTCCGTGGACTGTTGCGGTTTGGGGCCCAGCAACGTGGCTCGCAAGACCAGGTTCAACTTTGAGAACGAGATCGTGCCCGCCCTGCTGCGTGCTGCGAAGGGCAAGTTGCTGTGCGAACTGCGGGCGGGGTCTGTTCGCAACGAAGATGTGGTGCGTCTGAAGGTTCACGAAGACAATCTCGGTTCTGCTTCCACCGTGTGCAACATGAACACGTACACTGACAGGGATGCTGGCTGGCGCGTAGAGTCCGACGGCGACTTCGCCACTGACAAGCATCGCATGCTGTGGATGATGAGTACGCGCGTACTGTCGAGCATGGGCCTCCAGGGCAATGCGCTCAGCGCAGGCTGCCGAGACATTCGCATTGCCAGCCCGCACGTTAGCCCAGATATCCTGGAAGCCGCCTATCGGAGCGGAACGCTCCATGTCGTAACGGCTGCGCCGAGGAAAGATTACGCCACCCGCGTCACTCTGGAGCCAGAGGTGGATGAAGAGGGAGAGAATCTCGGCGTTCTCCTTGAATGGGTTGGCAACCGAGCATACCAGCACGATGCACTTGTTCGCAGCGCTACTGCGGAGAATAGTCTTGGGCTCGGCGCTATGCGGGCTGCCTTTTCCATATTGCAACCTTGGTCTGGCTCGTCAGTCGCAGTGGGGAATGCGCTTAAGAACAGAGTGTCTCCATCGTCTCCTTTCATCCAGTCGGCATTGCGCAGGCGGTGCATTCAGCTGTCGGACGATCAGAAGCGATGCATGGAGATTATCAACGCCTCGGACAATCATCACTTAATGATCCAGGGTTTCGCAGGCACTGGGAAGTCGCCGCTGCCGTCTTTGCTGGTGGAGACAGCTTTGGAGCACGTCAACAGACAAAATGGCGCAGTGATGATCGCGACTCCTTCGCGTAATCTGCGTGACTCTATATTACAAGGTCCGGATTTCCAAGATAAGGTGTTTGTTGCAAATGATTTCGGGCCTCGAGTTGTTTGGCTTGGGCGCCCTTCAGATGCCCCCGCGGCGTTGAAGACATGGGAAAACAAGGTTGCGGACTTGGTGAATGAGAAGCTGCACTTTTTGCGCGCACAGGTGCAAGAGCTGGAAGCCTTGCAGTTACGTCCTGCTCTTCAGAGTATCATGGAGTTCCGCATCTCCTGGAAGGACTTGCCAGCGGCCTGTTCTGTCGTGGCTGGGGACGCTGAGTTCGCGGCGTTGGAGGTGTTCCGCGACCTTGCTCGCCAACGCATGCCGCAGATCTTCGCCATCAAGCGGAGAAGGGCGGAGCTTTGGGAGGACGCCATCAAAGAAGGCACCAACGGTTACTTCATCGTGTCCACAATGGATTATTTCGTCAAGTGGCGGGCGGGAGCCATTAAAGGATACCTGAACCGTTTGTTGGATCGCCTGGAGATCAGCCTGTTCTGCATGGGAGAGTTTGAGTCCTACGACGTTTCCCAGGTGGTGGCTGCTTTGGCGAACGTGTCTGTACAGACTCTGCTCATGGTGGGGGACCAGCATCAGAGAGTGGAAAATGTCGGTGGCCGGCGTTCCCGCTCCACCGTCGGCTCTGACAGCCCGGACGGCGCGCTGCCCTTCGCTCCGCATGGCCTGGAAGGTGACGGCGAGGATTACACCGCGTTGGCAGTGAGCGTAGCTCAGCCCACGCAGTCGGCTCCGACAAGAAGCGTGGCCGTCCCTGAGGCCCGTCCGTGGTGCGAATGGTGCCTGAAGGCCGAGAATGCAGTTCTTGACGTTTGCAAAAGGAGCGGCAAGGACGTGTGCAATTACGTGGCGCACTGTTTTGAGTTTGCGATCACTTTTGCTTCTGACTCCGCTGTCGCTCGTGACACTAGATTGCAGCACGTATTCTACGACGGCGGCCAGTGGTGGAGAAGTCCAGTGCGGGGCGGTGGTGAAGTCGGTTGGCACCCTCTCTTGTTCGAATGTTTATGCCACGCCGTTGCCGCAGATTTGTGTGAGCATCGGAATCTTCAGCGGGAGGGGGAAGCTTTCCCACGACCCACGGTGCTGATCATCATGCCTCTGAGCAGGTCAGCAATACCGCTGTGTTGCTTGATGCAAGCTGCTTTCGATGACTCAGCTCTGGGTCCAGGGGTCGTGCAAGCGTCGCTCCCTTTGAATGTGAGGGGGGAGAGCGTTCCTATAGTTCACTGCGTGCGGCATCGTCGCACAGTGGGTGCTGAGGACCAATGCGCTGGGACGCAAAGGAACTTGAACCAAGAGTACATCAACGTGACGCGCGGGGTGATGAAGACTTGGATGTGGGTAGAGGAACAACCCTTCGGGCATCCAGGACGGCCCCGCGAGGCTCGCCATGAGTATGTCGGGGGTGGGTCGAAGGGCGAGTTTTGCTCCGAGTACGCGAAGCGCAGGAACGAACACATCTGGGAGAACAACCTGCCGTGGGGCATTCTCGAAGAACGCCAGAATATACAAGCGTCGTATCACGACTGCTTTGCGGTTTGGCTTCTGCATGATGTTGTTCGTCGTGTGCAGCGCATCGCTTATGATGCGTGGTGGAAGCTGGAGCGGAACCAGATTCCCAACTTGCCGGCCCTCGGCCAGGGACGTAGCGACTACAAATCCTTCGATGATGTCCTGGCGCAAGCAGCTGGCGCAGGTACCTCTCTGGCGCAATTCGTGCGCGAGCCTACCAGGTCGCTGCGGAATTTGGGCCATGGAGCGGCAGCCGAGCGATGGGGCGTGCAGGATATGCACGACAAGGTGAGGTGCGATGTGGACTTGTTGAATTGGATTCCAGCTTTGAAGTTCGGCCATTTGCTGCTGCCGTGCGCCGCCGCAGAGTGAGCTCCGAAGCAAGCAAAGGCGTGACGCGCCTCTGCTTCCCATTCCTTCATGCTCACGCTGGCCTGGAAGTCGAGGGCGCTATAACAGCGCTCTGCAGCCTGGCCTGGTTTCTGTCGTTCGTGCTGGACAAAGATCTCGCGTTGCATGCGCGGGTGAGCAGAGAACTGCATAAAATGCGGGTCACAGAAGAAGATGGGGACCTTTGGTTCAACAAGGCCTGCCAGTCCGGACGCATAGCCACAGCCATTACGGAAAAGGGCAAGAGCGTCGTCTACATGTATGTTGGCGGAGGGGCAGTGGAGCACGGGCAGTCTTTCCTCTTGGGCGGCATCGTAGTGATCTACAAGAGCTGGAAGTGGGCGGCTCTGGTGTACTCCGCGGTGAGAATTGCGGGCCTCGTGCGCAACAATGCAGTAGGCCCCTTGGACTCCGCGTGGGTGCTCTGCGACGAGATCGAGCCAAGTGAGTCTACGTCTGATCTCACATCTGCGACGCAATCATCCGTTGATGAGTTCCGCACACTGACTGAGGAGACGTGGGTCTCTGTTGGTGAATTAAGTGACGTGTTTACGTCCGATGTCGAGGCGCAGGGGCGCACTGGAATGGCCGAAAGGTCCACGCACGCCGACCTGATAGGTATCGAGTTAGCATCTCTGCAAGATTCGTTTGAAGCAGATGTGCAGGCTTTGCTCGGCGTGGACGCGTAGATTTCCAGTTTTTCTGCTACGGGAGGTGCAGAAGCAGGAGCGGTTTTGGTGCGTAGCAGTGACAATCGGTGAAGGACGCCGACGGCGACGACGTTGAAAACGTCGAAGGCGACGACGACGACCACGACCACGACGACGACGACGATGACCGCTCGACGACGACGATGACGACGACGACGACGACGACGCCGACGCGGAGAACGACGACGACGACGACGACGACCCGACGACGGCGTCGTCGAGACAACGACGACGACGACAACGAGAACGTGAATGGCGACGCCGACGACGCCGACGCCACGGCGACGACAGGGGACGCACTCCCCGTAGCCTCTTCACTCTGGAGACCGAGCGGAATGCTCGCGCCCATGTTGGTTTTGCCTCGATGTGGCAGCGTTGCTGGATTAGATTATATCGGCCATCACGCTGGCGGGCTCGCCACTTTTTGTTGTGATGCATGTCTCGCTCCTTGCCCTATTGGCCCCGCTCTCGTGGCAGCAGCGCTTTTGCGGCTAACGCCCGAGGACATGCAGGCACGGTTGCCACCGCGGGATGTCCCAGACACGCGTCACTGTCGAGCTTTTATTTGCACGATCTGGCCCCCTTGCGAAATTAGGGCACCCTGTCCCTCAAACACATATATGCACATACATGCAAAATACACAGGCAAAACACACACATACACAAAAACAAAAAAAGCATAAAGACATGGATAGAGTTTGAACCTTTCCCCTCGCTGCCAAGGGGGTGAGAGGTGAGGCGATTTTTTCTTTGGAGGTCGATCGGGTCTTCGCCAGGCCTGGAAGTCGAACCTCCGATGCTTCGTCTACCGCGCTCGCGCGCAGTAGGCGCGTCGTGCGTCACTCAACGTGCTGGCTGAACTGCACCCGCCTTTGCCCATCAAGGAAAGGAAAAAAACTAAAGCAGAAAGAAGACCTTCCCGAATCTGGCAGATTTCCAGTGCTTCGGGAGGGCCTCCAGAGATAATGCAAGAGTTTGGTTCTCTGTGCGTTGCAGATATGTGGGTCGTTCCGGCTCCTCGTGGTGTGAGTCGTTGGGGCCCCTCGCCCTTCCTTGTGTGAGTCCTTCGGGCCCTTCATTGTGCGTGAGTCATTCGGGCTCCTCGTGGTGTGAGTCGTTCGGGCCCCATCGTCCTGGTGTGCGTCGTTCGGGCCTCTCCTTGTGTGTGAGTCGTTCGGGCTCCTCGTGGTGTGAGTCGTTCGGGCCCCTCGTCCTGGTGTGAGTCGTTCGGGCGCTTCTTTGCGTGTGAGTCGTTCGGGCTCTTCGTGGTGTGAGTCGTTCGGGCCGCTCGTCCTGGTGTGAGTCGTTCGGGCCCCTCCTTGTGTGTGAGATGTTCGGGCTCCTTGTGGTGTGAGTCGTTGGGGCCCCTCGTCCTGAGAGATAATGCAAGAGTTCGGTTCTATGTGCGTTGCAGATATGTGAGTCGTTCCGGCTCCTCGTGGTGTGAGTCGTTGGGGCCCCTCGTCCTTCTTTGCGTGAGTCCTTCGGTCCCCTCATTGTGTGTGAGTCGTTCGGGCTCCTCGTGGTGTGAGTCGTTCGGGCCCCTCGTCCTGGTGTGCGTCGTTCGGGCCCCTCCTTGTGTGTGAGTCGTTCGGGCTCCTCGTGGTGTGAGTCGTTCGGGCCCCTCGTCCTGGTGTGAGTCGTTCGGGCGCCTCCTTGCGTGTGAGTCGTTCGGGCTCCTCGTGGTGTGAGTCGTTCGGGCCGCTCGTCCTGGTGTGAGTCGCTCGGGCCCCTCCTTGTGTGTGAGTCGTTCGGGCTCCTCGTGGTGTGAGTCGTTGGGGCTCCTCGTCCTGGGGTGAGTCGTTGGGGCTCTTCGTGGGGCCTCTTGGGGGCTCCTCTGGGAGGCTCTTGGGGCCTCTTGGGGGCCTCCTGGGGGCCTCTTGGGGGCCTCTTGGGGCGTCTTGGGGCCTCTTCGGGGCCTCTTGGGGGCCTCTTGCAGACGAGGGGCCTGAACGAGTCACACCACGACGAGGGCCCCGAACGACTCACACCACGAGGAGCCTGAACGACTCGCACCAGGATGAGGGGCCCGAACGACTCCCTCCACGAAGAGCCCGAACGACTCACACCAGAAGGATGGGCCCGAACGACTCACACCAGGACGAGGCGCCCGAACGGTTCGCATCACGAGGAGCCCGAAAGACTCACACCTCGAAAAGGGCCCCGAACGACTCACACCACGAGGAGCCCGAACGAGTCACACCAGGAGGAGGGGCCCGAATGACTCACACCAGGAGCTGAGTCCTTCAGGCTTCTGGTGTGAGTCATTCGGGCCCCTCGGCCGTTTCGTTATCGGTGTCTTTTGTTGCGCGCACGAATGGCCTCACGTGTGTTGTATGATGCCATTCGTCATCTCGTCGAATCCGATTCCCGTCGATCTTGGACGGCGTGGAAGGCTCTTCAGTTCGTTCCAAGTCGGTTCAAGGGGATGACGACGTCGACGAGGACGACGGCCACGACGTCGACGATGAGTACCACGACGCCGTGGACGACGATTCATTGTCGACGCACATCTTCCCCCTCCTTGTCGTCCTGCTCTTTTCTTATGTTTGGTGATCTTCCTGATATATTTCTTAACTCTTTTTCTTGGTATTTCTTTACCTCCCAGCGGGGTCCCGAAGCAATGCGGTCCGAGATGGCGCGGTCTCGGGTTGCAGAGGCTCCCGAGAAGTTGGCTGAGGAAAACCAGAGGGCACGCAGCACTTCGTCAGGCCCCACAGGCTTCTAGGAAGGGCCAGGAAGTCTCCCAGGCTCTCAGGAGAACCCCAAATGTTTATCTCCTGCACTGTTGTCGTCGCTGTTGCCATTCTGGTTCAAATTAATGAAGCGTGGCTGCGAGCTTAGCTCGGCCAGCAGCACTCGCTGCTGCCTACGAGCAATCTCCCCCAGTGACTGTGAGTTCTTTCCGCCCATCATTTTCGCTGTGAGCTTAGCTCCGCACGGACGCTCTTCCTTCCAACGTCGTAGAGCGGTGGGCATGGAAATGCTGGCGTGAGCTATGTCTAGGGAGTGCGAGGGCCCTCCGTGGCGGTGCAGAACATGCAGCATGGATTTCGGAACGCGGAAGTGCAAGTATGACATCCACATGTCTGGGCGCTACCATGCTCGCCAAGTTCGCCAGCAGTCAGGCCTACGGGAGCGGAAGGGCAATATCCTGCGCCGAATGGCCAACGTCAGAAGCGCTAGCTTCGTCTCGTGGCTTCAGAGCACCATCAGGCGCAGCCGGCGGGCGATTCGGAACGGCGACAGGGTCGTCGACTTCATCCCGTTCGGCGCGTCGTGTCTCGTCACTCGTGATGTGCGCGCAGTTATTTGTCAGCTGCGGCGCCTGAGGACGAACGGTGCAGCCCTTTTGGCTGCTGTCGGCGCTGCTTGCTTGCTCTGGACGGACGCATGGGTGCAGGCCGTGGGCATTCCCCTCGCGACCGCATCCTATCGCGGCGATCTGGCGAGGCGACACTTGCAAACGCGCGCGGATGATGCGCAGGTAGCGAACCCCAGCATTCGTGTTTGCCGCGGGCGGTCGCTTCTCACAGGCACCCAGGCGTATGCTGGGCGCAAAGCTCGACGGCTTGCATCCTTAGCGCTTGGCGTTGCACGCCGAGCTCCAGGGGCGCACGCTCTACTTCAAGAAGGCAACGCGTCGAGCGCCATGGATGCCTTGCGCGGGTCTGGCCTGCCAATCGGGGGATACATTGCTAAATTCATGCCGGTGTTGTTGTCGCAGCTGGAGCTGGCGCAGTGGACGACCGTTGCGACCCGCGGCTGCGCTGGTTCTACGGGCTTGGCGGCACTTCGCCTGCTCGTGGGTCGCAGCGTGACTTTGGCTGGGGCTGACACGGCGCTGGCGCTGCTGTCACAGAGCATCCGTGCAGATTGGGCCTGGCCGCCGCGGCTGCCCCCGTTCGAGATGCTCGACCTGGAATCGCAGCTCTGTGCGCGGCACTCTGCGGACTGTGCATCTGCGAACAGCTGTCAGTACCGAGGCATGCGTGGTGCACTTCAGCTGGTGCAGTAAAGTGTTTGATTTCGTCGGCGATGTGCGCGTTTTTCATTGCAGCGGCATGGGCGCAGTATGGTGCGCAATGCGCAGACCATCGGTTCGTTGGCATAGCGCGCGTTTGCATCCAATGCGCAGGTGGAACATAGCTACCCTCAGTAGTGGCAATCATCGCGCTTCCTTTTCTTCATTCACTTTTCCTTTCGTCGACAAGGCACGTGAGATGCGGGTGGAGCGCCCAGCGGGCAGATGTCATGTCATGGGCGCAGTGCGCGCCCGCGCCTGAGGGAGGAGGGTGGGCATGGATGGTCATGAAGGAGAGGGAGGAGGTGAGGTGTGGGAGTCTATGGGCTGCAAGCAGCTGACGCATGGCGTTTTTCGAGACGCGTTCGTGTCTGGATGAGATGGCGGGAGGGGTAATCCAGGGGATGCCGTTGGGGGTCATCCAGGGGAAGCCATCTTGTCGCTCTCGATTGGCAGAGGCTCCGGGGAAGCCGTTGGGGGTAATCCAGAGGTCCGCAGCAGCCGCGCGATGATCCAAGAGGCTCCCAAGAAGGGACACGAAGTCACCAAGCCGCTCAGAATTGGTCGACGTCCATCTTTCCTGCAGCTCAGTCGTCGCCGTTGCCATTCTGTCTCACAGTGTTGAACAGTGGCTGTGAGTTTAACTTGCCTACATGCAATCGCTTCCGCCTATGAGCAATCTTCCTGTGGTTCTGTGTTCCCACAGCTTCGTAGTTGAAAAGCGAGCTCAGCTCGACATTCGTGCAATGTGTCGCATTTGTGCTCCTCCCTCCTTGTCCTTGTCGCTCTCCTACCTTTCCCCTCGCTCACTTCCTCCCCATCATTTTTTGTTCTCCTCCTCCTCTCCCAGTCTCGGGGGCCTTCTCACTTCCATGTTCACGGTGACCTTCTGCGAGGCTGCACGTTGTTGACAGTGGACACAAGATTACAGTGCCTTGGATCCATTGTAGCTGGACGGTTGGGCAGAGCGATTTCATGTGACGATGCCGCCCGACCACGGTCTGCCTGTGTAGAGACGCTTAATCTAACGAGCCTTTCATTGCCTACCCGTGAGAGTTCCCAAGTACCCAGTCGCGGCTCGTCAGGATCAATGGTCCCGGAGGCAGCACTAATTGAAGTTCTCCTTTGCTTTGATCGATTTTCTCCAAAATAGCCCAAAGAAGCGCCGAGGAGGCACCAAGAGGCCCCAATATTGCCCCAAGATGGCCCTCGCGAGGCTCCGCAAGTTTCTGGGAAGGTCTACGATGTCACACAGGCGTTCAGGAGAGGGCCAAGTTCACATTTCCTGCAGCGTTGTCGTCGCTGTTGCTATTGTGGTTCACAGTGATGACGTGTGCCTGTGAGCTTGGCTCAGGCAGCAGTAATCGGTGGTGTTTACGAGCATTTTCCCAGTGTCCGTGAGTTCTATCCGCCCATCATTTTCGCTGTGAGCTTAGCTCCGCACGGACGCTCGGGCTTCCAACGCCGCCAAGTGCCTCCCTTCTGCCGCGTGTTCGCGTCAAGCTGGGGATGTCTGCATTCCCAGAAGTACCAGAAGCCGCTCCGATGCATCGGGGCCAAACGGAGGACCAGGTGATTGGGCGCGTAAGCTACGTGATCGAGTTGCAGGAGACCAACCTGCAGAGAAGCCGCAAGGTGACGATGGAAATGCTGAAGGTACTCGAGTCTCAGATCGACACCCTGAAGGCCTCCAAGCTGCAGCTCACGACGTGCTTGACCCGCAGCGCCATGGCCAAAGCGAAGACGACGCAGGAGATCTACATGGTAGCGGAGAACATTCGTACCATCGAGGACCAGATCCATGGAATCACGGCAGGGCTAGGAAAGCTGATCGAGGCCCACGGAACGTTGCAGTACCAGACGGAGCTATCCCTCATCTGGCCATCGGTCAAAGAATACATAAAGCCGCAAGCCGACGAGACGGACAACATGAAGGAGACCGTATTCAAGCTGAGGGTTGCGCGTCGCGAGGAGATCGCTAAGGACCAACACAAAGAGATTTTCGACGTTGTTGCAGCTTCCAGAGAGCCCCGCGACGGGCGGCAGGCTTTAGAGGGAGGTAACCCTGCCTGGGACAAGAACAAGCCAGAGACGTAGCATGCCTACGGATGGAAAGATTATGAGGTGTGGCCCGACTACGACAGCGTAAACACCTCGCAGGCTCAGATGCCCGAGATGCCAGAGAAGCTAGAGGACACCTTCCCTCCTCCGGTGGGCTACGCGAAGCGCAAGATGGAGATAGGCAAGAGGATGGAGATCATCAGGGGAACAATGTCGGCAGCCTCATCGTCGGGAGAGCCACAATAAGCACAATATGATGATAGACAAGAGGATGGAGTTCGTTGTCGGAGAGAGAGAATCACGGAGGGTTCGTCATTGGCAACGACTACACGTACTGGAACATATGGTATTTGGTGATGGTCACTTCGCACTCTCATTGAGAGTGCTTGTGTTGAGTGAATGTGTGTTGTGCCCCCCCACTCCTTGCTCTAAAGAAGGGGCACGGCCCTGGGTATGTGCCCTGTCTCTCGATCGCGACTGCCAACGCCGCCTTGCATGTCATACAACAGCATCCTATATGATCATAAATTACATAACATCCTACACGTCATTGAACAACGCATCGTCCAACTCAGAATTTACATGTCACCGTGCATCACATCGATCAGGCGGTGCATCACCCGTGATATCATACCACATCGTACCTTTGACATCTTCATCATAATTATCATTCCACATCCTACATCATGTCACATCATCACACATGTGGGAACGAGGGAAATTTGGGTGCCGTAGGGTGTCATGCTGTTGCAGATGTAAGTGACCTTCGTCGCAGATCTGGTTGTTGTATGTAGTGCGTTACTCGTGGGTTTTAGCGCACGAATGTTTCCTGCACGCAAAGTTGGTGCACTGTTGCGAGCCGCGGGCTCGAGTCGAGCGCGCCTGTGAGATCATCGGTAGTGAGCGTAGCTCAGCCGTTGTTCACTCAGCTGTTCCCATTCAATTCGTTTAGCGAGGTGGCCAATCCTCCAGCGCGGGACTCGGGCCATGTCCACTCAGACCTTCCACGGGGCCGCGGAGGCGTCTTTCGACAACGTTGCTGTGCAAGCGGACGGCGCGGCAGAGAAAGCTATCCTGAAGCCTGGCGTTGAGGGCTTGCATGTGTTCCTGGAAGGGCGTCGCGCCGATGGCGCGAGCAACGGCGTGAGTGCCGAAGCGGTTGCAGTGGAGTCGCTGAAGAAGATGTTCGAGAGCAGGGGCTGGCCTTTCGACAAATCGTTTGGGAGGGCCGATTTGACGACGCTGCTAGAATCGTTGGGTGATGCAGGCACTGGCGGCGAGGACTTGGCGGAGGACATTTCCATTGTGGTGGATGATCTGCATTCTCGAGCGGCGGCGAAAGAATTCCCGCTCATTCGCCCGATAGAATTGCGAGCGGGCGACGAGCAGAATGCCGCCGAGGAAGCCATGGGTCTCGTGGGGAAGCTGGATGCTGTGCAGATTCAGAGCTATATTGATTATCAGAAAAAGGAGTATTTTAAGAATAGTCCTGGTGATCCAGCGACGTCGATTGACGAGAAGCATGCTCAGCGGGCACTCAATTTTTACTACAAGCACGTGCGTGATTTTCTCGCCAAGCAGTCGCTTGATGCCAGGACATTTGCTCACCGGTTTGCCCAGTCAACGTTCATCCCGCTGATCTCCCCGCAGTCGATCGGCGACGGGGAGAAGAAGGTTTTCGCTCGAGATGCCGCACCGGCTATGAGGCCTGAGTTGTTGGAGTTGCTGGACAAGAATTTGTGGTCAGCTTGGGAGGAGATGGCTGAAGTCGTCGAACTCAGCGGGGCGGGCGCTCGTGATAGCTTCAGGGAGTTTTTGGAGGAGGACTACTTTCGCATTGTGCGCGAGACCTGCGATGCGGGCGCGCGCCAGAACGCAGGGACTGGCTTGGGCGCGCCCGCGGCGTTTCGGCCCATGGTGGGCCCGGGGTTTGGAGTCTCCGCAGACGAAGCAGATGAGCGTAAAACACTCCTTCTGAAGGCATCCGCGACTGATCACACTTTCGCCGTGACGGGCGTCACGGAGCAATATGCCCAATTTGTGCAATCGCGCACGGCCAAGCAGAGGAAAATGCTACCATCGGAGCCACCTGAGAAATTTGCGGCATCTCGGTACTACGCCTTGTTGCGGGAAAGCATATCGGAGGTTCGTCCTGAGGACTCTGCTCCCCGACACGCCGAGGAGAGCGCCGTGGCCCATGGATCGACACAACTTTCGGATGCGGCGTCGCCTTCTGGTTTGTCTGGCATTGATCTGATTCTATCAGGGCAGGCGTTCGGTCCGACTTCGTCGGCGTCCGAAGAGATATTCCACAAATCTGCGCTGGCAGTTCTCCAGTCTTCCGAGGAGGGTGGCAGGTGTCATTTTCAGGGCGTTGTGATGGTATGCGACAATAGTCCTCGCGATGTACATTACGCGGAGGGTTCCCCGCGGAAGCGCAAGGATCCGTCTTCGGAAGGGAAGGCGGCCGACGTGGTCATGGTGGACAAGACGGGGCCCATCAGCGCGTGCTTATGGGGTGACGCCGCTGAAGATATCTGCAGCATCTGGCGCGCTGTACAGGAGCGTCGCCATCGGGGCGATGTTGCTCCGTGCGTCGTGGACCTGTCCAAGGTTCGCATCCAGGGGGCGGGGAAGAACAATTGGAAC
The DNA here is from genome assembly GCA_963575745.1 of Prorocentrum cordatum. Lineage (NCBI taxonomy): Eukaryota > Dinophyceae > Prorocentrales > Prorocentraceae > Prorocentrum > Prorocentrum cordatum. The sequence continues at coordinate 134,055 of CAUYUJ010019691.1, forward strand.
GGGGAGTTGCTGACGCGGATTCGTTCGTTGACGTCGATCGAAGCTGTTGGCGGGGAGATGGGCGCGACAGCGCAGGTTCTGTCTGGACCGACGTCGGAGAATCTCATCCATATGAGTCATGCGGTTCCACCTTCGGATTGTTGCGTTTCCGTGTTTCGATCTCTCCGCAACAAATTGAACCCTCCATTCCGGTTGTCGGTGAGAGGTAAAGTCATGGATCTGCAGTCGCTGGAGATGTCGCAAGGAGGGAACGCGAAACGGATATTTGATCTAGTGGACAACAGTGGCCTCTACTTCACTTGCTGCGCCATGAAGCACAATGCGGAGCCCCAGGCGCTGCGGAACTTCCAGGACGTCGCGGTCTACTACGGGACAGGCCGCGCGGCCATTGGCAATTCCAAGGGCATGCTTTACCTTTTGAAGGATGCGATGATAATTACTACCGGCCAGCCTGCTATGTTGGGCACTGCGAAAACCGAGCAGCTTACTATTCAGTGAAATGCGCCGCTTCGGTGCAACTACTTCGGCGTGGCTCTAGGCAGCGCGTGCGTTGAGAGTCATCGTGTGTTACCGTGTGCGGCAAGTGGTCGCCGTTATTGTTTCTTGTTCTTCGTGCGTGGGCTGTACTTTGGGCTGTCAGGCAGTGGGCTCAGATGGTGTATGGTGTCTCCTCCAGTAGTGGTGATGTGAATATGTACCACGAAAGATGCGACGCTGATATACGTGACTACTTCTGTGTACAGAGAGGCTGAACATTGGATGGTGCGTCAAAGGGGTCCGTGGTTGCTGTATGCACGGCGTGGGCTTCGGTATGTAGCCAATGGTGGATATGCCTCTACTCATCTTCCGAGGCGCTTCGAGTGGGCCCCAGTACAGGAAACATCCCGCTGGTGGGACTCGTCGTGCAAACTGGCTGGACTCCGTACTTGGGTTCTTTGGGTTCTGGTTACTATACTCTGTGATGGTGCTGGTTACCCTGGGAAGCGATGGTGCTGGTGACTCTTCTCAGTAAAGATTCATTGGTGGATTACCTTGTGACATAGCACTCAATCAGTGCTGGGTGATATCGCTGCTCGTGGACCCCCGATCTACCTACACGTGCGGGATCGCCGAGATCTCTCGCTGCGCCGCTGCCTGAGCGCCTGAGCACCTCGGCCCGTGCAAACACATATGTGTTCTCTTCATAGTCCTCCCCCTCCGCCTCTGCCTCGTTTGATTCGTTCGATTCATGTCCCTGAGATCTCGCTTTTCTCGGGCTCTGGTTCCTTTCTGCCAGTTCCTGTCAGCTTGCCGTCGGTGGTTGCTCCGAGGCCGCCTTTGCTGGTGCCTGCCTTTATTCTGGTTCCTATTGGGTTCAGTAGTTGTGCTGTGTCCTGGGATTTCACTATTGCTGGTTCCGGGGAGCCCTGATAAGGGACGGAGGTTCAGAAGGAAGTGTGAGAGAGGGCAGGGTCCAGAAGAACTTTGCCTAGCAGGGGTCGACGACAATGGGGCCAGCACGTGTGGCCCTGCTTTTTTTTACTCTCATTTCGACGTTGCTCTGTGCTGCGTGGAGCCATGTTGGGAAAAACTGGACAAGTTCGAACTGCGCGGGGAGAAGAAGACAGAGATAACGCAGGAGGTAGGTTTTCTGTGCGTCGCAGATATGCGAGGTGTTCCGTCCCCCCGTGATGTGAGTCGTTGGGGCCTCTCGTCCTTCCTGGTGTGAGTCGTTCAGGCACCTCCTTGTGTGTGAGTCGTTCGGGCTCCTCGTGGTGTGAGTCGTTCGGGCCCCTCGTCCTCGTGTGCGTCGTTCGGGCCCCTCCTTGTGTGTGAGTCGTTCGGGCCCCTCGTGGTGTGAGTCGTTCGGGCCCTTCGTCCTGGTGTGAATCGTTCGGGCGCCTCCTTGCGCGTGGGTTGTTCGGGCGCCTTGAGATGTGAATCGTTCGGGCCCGTCCTCCTGGTGTGATTCGTTGGGGCCCCTCCTGGCGTGTGAGTCGTTCGGGCTCCTCGTGGTGTGAGTCGTTGGTGCCTTTTGTCCTGGTGTGAGTCGTTCGGGCCCCTCCTTCAGGTGTAAATCGTTCGGGCCCTTCTCTTCGCTGCCCTGGCTGTGTCTTGGTATCTAAGTCGGTTCCTGTTATCTCATCTTCGCTGGTTATTCCGATTCCCTGGCCTGGATGCGGAGGACATGGCGCGCGCGCGTGGGGAATTGTAGTATCATTCGTGGCTGTCCCCCCCGCTTTCTCATCCCGCCCGCCCCCTCCCCTCTGCTCGCCCCCCCCTCCCCCCTGGAGAGCGAAGGAAGGGGCTCGATCGAGCCCAGGGCTCGAGCGATCCTCCAGTTTTTGCGTTGCCCCGCCACGGGGCCATGCTCACCATCGAGCTCGGCGTGGCGTTCGTGAGTACTCGCGTGCAGATGAACGACATCTTCACGGTAGCGCAGGCGAACATCCTCACGGTGGTGTTCGTCCTCCCCCACGCGCAGGTTCACATCCTCACGATGGTTTTCGTCCTGTCCCACGTGCATGTTAACATCCCCACGATGGTTGTCGTCCTCCTCCTGAGCTGATGCGGCGCAACTCGCCTCACGAGCACGCGCGGCGCGCATGCGCACGCACGCGCTCACGCACGCGCACGCAGGCACACACGCACGCAAGCAGATTTCGGAGAGGACCGAATCTTTCAGACACGCAGGTTTGCAACTCCGCGCGCCTCTAGCTCCCCCCCCCCTCCCGCCCTCCACGCGCGCGCGCGCGCGCACGCACGCGCGCGCGCGCGCGCACTCCTCTCTCTCTCTCACACGCACACACGCACACACGCACACACGCACACACACACACACAATTGCTGCCATCATCGATCCTCCCAGCGGTGATTTCGCAAGCGGATCGAGCAGCATGGCGCTGGAGATACGCCTTCCTACGAGTTGCTCGCCTCCCTCCTTCCCTCGCCCCCCCCCCCCCCATCGCGCACGCACACGCGCGCGCGCACGCGCGCGCAACGCGCACACGCACGCACGCGAATTCGAGCGATCGCAGGCTGAATAATAGCAGCCGCCGCTCTGGCACGGTACTGCTCGGAGCGAGCTGCAGGCCACCAGGCCGCCTCTCTCCCTCCTTGCCCACGCTTCTAGTGAAACCACCTCCCTCGCCCCAGCAATCTCCGCATCCGAGCTTCCTATCACAGTGGCTCCTCCTTTCCCTTCTCCGAGAATTAGCGCGTGAAGCTGGCCGCTGCATTGATGCAGAAGGGCCGCCCACGCTGCGCTTGCCATTTTCTCGCCCCTCTCCCCTCTCGATCCGGTTCGATCCGTGGGCGATCCGTGCAGCGAGGGCTTGGCACGGGGACGCGCGCCGACAAGTGGCTAACGCATGCGCAACTTCGAGGAAACGACCCACCCTCCTAGATCCCCCCCGTCCCACGTCGCCCCCCGCATATCGCTCGTGCAGCGACACGTGCCCAGAGACGCAGTGCGGGATTGCGACCATATGCTTTGGAAAGAGCCCTCATCCTCCTCCACCTCCCCCTCGCGGCCGCTGTCGTGAAATGCGACATTCGGTGGCCGCCGTCCAGACGCTGAGATCTCCAGCCGTCGTGAAAAAAATCACAACATGAAGTTTTTCGCTATGTTCGGCCTCTGGGGGCTGCAGCGCGGGAAATGTACAACGGCGTATGAGCTGAAGTACTGGTCGAAGTCTGAACGCAACAATCCTCGTCTGCTCAGGGCTCTACTCTGGTATGCAAAGCATGCCGCGCGCTAGGAGTCGACCCGAATGACCTGGAGACGTACACCTGCCAATCAGCGTTTTCGAAATAACGCCCATCCCCTCCACCTCTTCCTCACTCGGCATCTCTACCTTCTCCGATCAACTAAGAGCACCCAGTTGGTCGACACGCGTGGCCGCACCATCGCGCGGCGTAGCTATGCGGAAATAACCGTCGCTTTGTCTACGGAAAATCGGCGACCGTCCGCGCAGTGCTCGGGATTGTCTGGCGTGTTTTTGTTTATTCCAGGGTGTTCTGTGCCACGGGCGTTTTGTTGTCCCGCCCTGGGCCCGACCCAGGCCCCTGGGACCAAAAAGCACGCTCCTCTCGAGTTATATCACGCCGTGTCGTCTCTGTGCAGTGTGCGCATGATGTACGTATGTTTGTGATAGATAGCGTTGAAAGGTACATGCCAGTTCCTCTTATATCTCATCTCTCAAATTTTGACTATGAAGGATGGTGGCGTCGTATATATCTATACATATGCAAATATTGCACGTGTGGACATGTGTCGATACATAAACATTTATGTAGATATATATATATATATACACATGTATATCTTTATTTAATGTGTACATAAATACATATGCACAGATCCTCATGCCACCCCTTCCCAAGCGTTTGAATCGATCCTGACGTTGCAGAAGGCGGCGTTGGCGCGTGAGCGATGGGCGTGGTTCGTCTGGATGGCTGATTTTTTCGCGACGGGTGATTTTTCTATGTTCGGCCTCTGGAGGCCCATCTCGGACCTCGGGCGTGGCCCAGACCACTGGGGGTCGACGTCGTGAACAAAAAGGTCACAACGTCGTGGCCCGATCGTCGCATCTCTGTTTTTTTCGCAGGAGCGACGGCTCCGAGTCTCAGGCCAAGTGCACTGAATGGACAACCGCAGGTTGTATTGCGCGAGCGCATGCTTCAGTTGGAAATGTGCGTGGATGCCGTGCCCATCGCTGCGTCTCCATTTCATCCCCCTCTTCCCTCCTCCCTCGCCCCTCCTCTCTCCCCCCGCGGTCCGTTGCAATCTTCAACTACGGGAATGACATATTCTGAACTATTTCCCCGTCGGTCGCCGAGATTGAGGGAGCACCGATCACCGAGATTTCTCGCTGCGGCCCCTGAGATTTCGCTTTTCTGTGGCCCCTCCGCCTCTTTGCATTCTGATCCCTGAGAGCTCGCTTTTCGGTGGCCTGGGATCCTAGGCTGGTTTCTGTTAGCTTGCTCCTGGGATTTCATTACTGCTGATTCCAGGGGGTCGTGACAAGGGACGGAGGTGCACAAGGAATTGTGAGAGAGATCTGGGTCCTGAAAAACTGTGCCATAATCGGGTCGAAGCCATGCCGATTCCCTGGTTGTCCGTAGCCATTGTGGCCCAACACAAATAGGAGAGAATATTCTCGGCCATCTCCCAGGAATCTTCCTGTTTGAGGGAACACCCATCGCCGAGATTTCTCGCTACGGCGCTGCCTGAGCGCCTGAGCATCGGCCATTGTGGGCCATTCTCGGCCATTCTCGGCCATTGCCCAGCAATCTCCCTGTTTGAACGAGCGCCGATCGCTGAGATTTCCTGCTGAAGACCTGTGCGAAAAAATGCGTGTCCTCTCACAGTTCTCCTCCTCCGCCTCTGCCTCGTTTGATTCCTTTCAGCTGTGTCCCTGGGATCTCGCTTTTCTTGGGCCTTGGTTTCTTGGCCGGTTCCTGTGAGTTTGCTTTCGGTGATTCGTTCAATCTCGGTTTCATTATGGATTGCTTTTTTTCTTGGCTCTCTCGGGTTTGGTAGTCGCGCGGGCTCTTGGGATTTCCCTACTGCTGATTCCAGGGAGTCGTGACCAAGGACGGAGGTTCGCAAGGGTGTGTGAGAGAGGCTTGTGTCCAGAAGAACTGTGCCATAATCGGGCCCAAGGCATTGCGATTCCCTGCCGGTTGTCCGTAGCCCTTGTGGCCCATCAGAGGTAGGAGATCACATTCGCATCCGTTCCCCAGGAATCTCCCTGTTGCTGTGAGTTGTCTCCGCCTACCATTTCTGCAGTGAGCTTAGCTCGGCGCAGACGTACTCACTCTACCTCGCGCGCGATGGCTACTCGTAGTGGCGAGGAACTGCGGAGTGATTGGGATCGTGCTTTCCGTCGTGCACGCCGTGACTCCCCTCCTCGCAGCCGCTCCGATGATCGTGCGCGCCCCCAGGACGTGAAGCCCGACATCGATGACGTGCTTGCTCGTGAACTATACCTATGGAAGGCGGATCCAAACCCTTGGAATTCCTGGGAGTGGCGCTCTAAGACTGGGCGTTCGAAAGCAGCTGGCGCATCCCGTAGCTCTGCACCTGCTGGTGCCAGGAGCTCTTCTCCGCGGAGGGGCCGATCCACTAGCATACCGCGGAGACGCATCCAGAGCAGGGCGCGCAATCGCAGCCGCAGCAAGAGCATCCCGAGGGTACGTGGATATCCGTTGGCGAGTCGCCTGCGTTCCAGGACGCATACGTTGTGCCCAGACAAGCCCGATGAGCGCCTCAGCAACACCAAGAGCGTGACGAGACGTGGGCAAGAAGCTCGGACACTCCACCGTCAACAGGTTCTTGACGAAATCTCCGAGGTTTCCACCGATCGGGCTGATGGCGTGGATGGCGCGCAGGTCCACGGGGATAGCAGTTCGCCACCCGCACCTGGTCCTGCACCTACCAGGGAAGCGAGCCACGCGTTTCTGGACGCCCGTATGATTTTGTTGGAGGATCACGTACGGCATTGGGCTATGATAGTGTATGTTCTTTATTGCGCGACTGCCGAATGTATTATTTTCCATTCTGATTCTGGGTAGAGCGAGTCGGGACGCGGGATGTTGCCTCAATTCAGTTTCCGTTCGTGGGTTCTTTTGTGCTGATTTCTATATTCTGCAATGGTGCTGGTTATTCTGCTCGGGCGATGCTGCTGGTTACTGTAATCGCCGTTATTGCATTTTATTATTGGTTATTGTTGGGTTCCTTCGGGTGTGCGGCAGCGGGCTGCGATGGTGTGCGGTCTCTCGTCCAGTCCTGGGATTACCTTGTGATACACCGCTGCATCAGTAATGGTGGTGCCGCTTTTTTGTCACTCTGGGAGATCAGGCAGTTTTATCCGTGGGTGTGGCCGCCATCACGATACAGTGGATTTTGTTCGGTGCTCTCCTCCGGGTGTGAGTCGTTCGGGTCTCTCCTCCTGGACAGAGTCGTTCGGGCTCCTCCTCGATGTGTGAGTCGTTCGGCGAGGGGCCTGAACGACTCACACAAGGAGAAGCCCGAACGACTCGCCCCAGGGCGAGGGGCCCGAACTACTCACACCACCTGCATTCTGGTCCAGCACGTGCACACTCTGAGTTTCGTAATTCCTCAGATCTGTTCGAGGGGACCGATCTGGGAGGCAGGTTTCTCCTTCTGCCCCTCCTCCACCTCTCCCTCCCGACCTGCCGCCTGCTGCCCACGCCCGACTTCATGGGCGAACTTGCCTGTCAGGTGCAGCTCAGAGCTGCGAGCCTGACCAGGGTAGTGATTTGTGCCGCGTGCGCACTGCAGAACTGGTCGGGCAAGATCGCTGGATCGCCGACGCCGTCGTCCATGGAATTGTCGTCGTCGAAGTCGTCGTTGTCATCGTAAGCATGGACTATGTCGTCGTCGTCGTTGCCGCCATCATCTGCGAGTCGTTCCGGCTCCCCGTGGTGTGAGTCGTTGGGGCTCCTCGTCCTTCGTGGTGTGAGTCTTTCGGGCTCATCCTTGTGTGCGAGTCGTTCGGGCTCCTCGTGGTGTGAGTCGTTCGGGCCCTTTGTTTCTGAGTGAGTCGTTGAGGTTCCTCCTTCTGTGAGGGTCGTTCGGGCTCCAAGTGGTGTGAGTCGTTCGGGCCCCTGGTCCTGGTGTGAGTCGTTCGGGCGCCTCCTTGCGTGTGAGTTCTTCGGGCTCCTCGAGGTGTGAGTCGTTCGGGCAGCTCGTCCTGGGGTGAGTCGTTCGGGCCTCTCCCTGTGTCTAAGTCGTTCGGGCTCCTTGTGGTGTGACTCGTTGGGGCCCTTCGTCCTGGTGTGAGTCGTTCGGGCGCCTCCTTGTGTGTGGGTGTGAAAGCGCTGTGCCAGCGCGTATTGTACTTTGCTGTAATGGCTGTCTCTCATTTCGACGTGGCTCTGTGCTGCGTGGAGGCCTATCGGGGGGAACTAGACAAAGTCGAGCTACACAGGGAACGCAAGACAGAGCTAATGCAGGAGTTCGGTTTTTGTGTGCGTCGCAGATATGTGACTCGTTCCGGCTCCTCGTGGTGTGAGTCGTTGGGGCCCTTCGTCCTTCTTGGTGTGAGTCTTTCGGGTCCCTCCTTGTGTGTGAGTCGTTCGAGCTCCTCGTCATGTGAGTCGTTCGGGCCCCTCGTCCTGGCGTGAGTCGTTCGGGCCCTTCCTTGTGTGTGAGTCGTTCCGGCTCCTCGTGGTGTGAGTCGTTGGGGCCCCTCGTCCTTCGTGGTGAGAGTGCTTCGGGCCCTGCTTTGTGTGTGAGTCGTTTGGGCTCCTCGTGGTGCGAGTCGTTCGGGCCCCTCGTCCTGGTTAAGTCGTTCGGGCCCCTCCCTGTGTGGGACTCGTTCGGGCTCCTCGTGATGTGAGTCGTTCGGGCCCCTCGTCCTGGTGTGAGTCGTTCGGCCTCCTCCTGGTGTGTGAGTCGTTCGGGCTCCCCGCTGTGTGAGTCGTTCGGGCTCCTGGTCCTGGTGCGAGTCGTTCGGGCGCCTCCTTGTGTGTGGGTGTGAAAGCGCTGTACCAGCGCGTATTGAACGTTGCTGTAATGGCAAGGTCTTGTAGCCCCGCTAGTGAGCCCCACGCGACTCCATGCAGACGAGATCTGCGCGAGAATGAACGTAACTCTGCCCGCCCTCCACAAACATGAAGAGACGTTTGCCGTAACCACCCTCCACAGGTGACCCCGTGTGACATTGGAATCTAAATTTGTGGTAACCGCGTTATCTGTGGAGGTAACGAGCATAGCTCACCCAGTCTGACAGAAAGCATACTAAACACTATGCGTAATCTCCATCCACTGGTGAGCATGATGCCAACCGAGCTGCTGGCCCGAGCCCCTCCCCCCCTGCACTGCCCTGGCTGGGTCCCAGTATCTTGGTCGGGTCGTGTTATCTCGTCTTCGCTGTTTCTTGGGAGTCGAGGCAAGGGGCTCGAGTCCTCAAGGGAGTCTGACAAGGACTAGGGTCCACAAGGGTTTTGCCATCCGAGGGTCCAAGGCGTTACGATTCCCTAGCGGTTTTCCGTAGTCATTGTGGGGCAAGTCAAGTTGGCCTAAGCCATTCACGGCCAGTGCCCATCCATTTGCCTGTGCAGTGAGTTTAGCTCCGCACGGACGCTCTTCTTCCCAATGCGTGAGGGCGCGCGGCAGAGTTCACAGATATGCCAGTCGTGGACTTACGTGAGGTTTACGCGCCCTTGCCCCGAGCGGTGCGAGAATTGCAGGGGATGCTGATGGAAACGACGCCTACGGCTGGAGACGGCGCGTGCGCCATTCATGCTGTGTGGGGCGAGTGGGAGTGGGGTGAGCTGGTCAAGCGCGACGCTCGCTCGTTTCTCCGCGAAGCATTCGGTCCCACCGTTGACATTTTCAAATCGAGGCTGTCGTCCGAGGAGCTGCTTGGCGACATGGAATGGGCACTCTGGGATTTGATCCAACCCTTTGCGAAGCAGTCGAACCCCTTCGGAGCTCCGCTGCACGCGGGAGACAGCGAAGGTCAGCACGTGTGGCATTGCCTTCTGGAATCCTATTTCGACGTTGCTGAGCGCTGCGTTGAGGCACGTCGGGAAGAAGTGCACAAGTTTGAAATTCACAGGGAGCGTAAAACAAGGATAATGCAAGAGTTTGGTTCTCTCTGCGTCGAAGATTTTCAGGATGTTTTCATAATGCCTTTGATGCGATCCCTGGGCTTGTTAGATAAGTACACAGCAGAAGCATCTGATGAGTTCTGTGGAGGACGCCGCCTGAGCAAGTACGAGGCGCTGTTCGCAGGAATCGCTGGCGCTCGAGAGTGGCACAGAAGTGTCGTTGAAGATGCTTGCCTCCAGAACTCATTCGATTTGTTTTTCAGTAAGATCCACGACGTGGTTGACGGCCTCGATTTCGACGGTGGCGTCGACCTGGATCCTATAACGGCTTTCGCAGAGTCTGTGGACAATGCCAGGGAGTGCAACTACCAATCTGCCGGGCTGCCCGCCAATTTCTTCAATGCCGTGTACCCTGCTTATCTGGAAGCCATGAGTACGTGCGCAGATTATTATCTCAGCGACATCGAGCTGCTTGCGCTTGCGCGTTGCAAGAGGAAGAATGTAGTTATTTTCGTGCACTCCTCTTCGAGGCACGAGTTGACATACGCTCGTTCGCACGTCGGAGACCCGAGCTTGCCAGTGGTGGCCACGTCCCTTCGAGATAACGGCGGGCAGGGTGCCGTCCGAACACATTTCGAGCGGCTGCGAGCATGCCCGCAAGAGCAGCTGCCTGGGCGGGGGAGAAGCCCAGGCGGCGATCGCTCCACTGAAGATGATGGGCACAGAGAGGCGAAGCGCCTGAAAACCCATAGTGAAAGAGCTCCGGCACGTCTCCCCGCCGAAGAGAGAAGCGGCGGAGACGGGAACGATGGAGCGGCGGGGCAGGCGACGCGGCAGGAGGATGGGAGTGCTTCGGCCAAGCGAGCCAGGACAGCCGAGGAAGTCGAGCGAGAGAAACACGGCCAGAGTAACGAGTGCGCCCCGTTGCCGCCGCCGCCGCCTGGGGCGCGCGCTGGGCGGCGCGCGACTGGCGGAAGGTCTGGATTGCATTTGAAGGAGTGAGAAGCATAGTGGATGCGACGCCAGTTGCGACGACCACGTCAATGCTGCGGAGAGCCAAGGCGCAGCCTCGGCAATGCCGGCTGTCGCCGCGAGGGAAGGAGGTCAGAGCGTCACGGACGTGCTCGATTTCTTGGGGTTCCAGTTCCCAGGCAATGCAGGAACGCCGGCGGTCGAGGCAACTGACAAAGACAAAGACTTCGCTTCGGAGTCAAGCGAAGGTGCCGGCGAGGAATCTGAAAGCGAAGGGGGCGACGGCGTGGAGGAGCAATATTTTGCAGTTCGCGCCAATGCTGAGCAGGTCGGTGGAGCGCTTGTGGAAATGGATGCGATAGATGGCCGCTGCCGAGAACATCGTAAACTCATGCGAGAACGGCCCGCGCTGCCGCTGAGAGCTGACGGCGCAAGCTTGACAGTGCCCGACCTGGAAACTGGCGTGAAGTTGCCGTTGTACTCGTGTCCTTTCCAGAACACGCAGAGCGGGTCTTGCCGTTTTCACACAAATGACCGAACAGTTTTCCTGCACCATATTGCTGGGGGCGCCATGGATCGCACGCATGCCAGTATGATGCGTGAGATTTGCAACAGCGACATTCCCTGGATGACGAATTTGGACTACGTATACGGGGCCATGGCCGTTGCCGAACGGGAGCGGTGGCCAATGTTGGGTCTGTCGACACTCGGCGAGCCCTGAACCTGCTCGCTCTGCGGTACAACGACGAGACGACGAGATGTCTGGCCTTTTTCATATGCGGCCAACTTCGCACGACGTGCGCAGGGTGCCCGCCAGTAGATCTGGAGTCGAGTTCCATCTCCTTCGCGTCTGGCAACGTCGAGGTTAGATATTGGAAAGAGGTGGCTTTTCAGGACGTTGAAAGAAAATTCCCTGGGACGCTGCTTAATAATTGCGGGTTCGATCTATGGAAGAAGTGGTATGTGGATCGGGGCGTGGAGACAAGCAAGGCGTACCCGTGGAGAGGACAAAAGCTGTTAAGTGAACCGTTGAGCTCCTGTCTCGAAGACCAAGAGCATCACGTGTCTCGGTGGGCCGTCCAGTTTAGCTTCGAAGGCAGATCAGGGAAGTTATTCGGATGTACTGAGGACGTCAGATGCCCCGCGTGTCCCGACAGACATTCGGAGGATTGGGAGACGCCGCCGTTATGCAGGAAACTGCGCCCGCAGTGCGAGGTGCCAGTATGCCGCGACTGCACGGGGAAACTCGGGGACCACGAGGCGGCATCTTCGTTTTTCGACGGCGGGACCATCCCCATGAGATTAGCGAGCGACCATTACTACGGCCACGTGAGTCGATACATTGTGGATAACGACGTCACGTGGCTGGAGTGCGCGGCGTGCTGCACGGTGTGGAGTTCTATGTTGGTGTATTACCTGGAGGCCCCGTATGGCAATCTCATCGACGTGCCGCTCGGCAAGCCGGAAGCCAGAACGCAGGTGAAGGGCAATCTCTTCAGCTTCTCCATGCCCTGGGACGACATCGAGAGATATTGTCGCGAAGCCTCTCAGCACGCCGAGGAGATCCACGGGGACCGGCTGAAGTTGCTGCAGGATGCTCTCGGAGTGCCACATTCGGAGGAAACGTTGGCGATGCTGGTGAACGTGCGCATCAAAGGGGGCAGCAAAGACCTGGCGCAGCACCTGAAAGGGCTGACGTTGCGCATCCCCGCAATGCAAAAATTGATGGAGATCATGCGCGACAGCGGCTATCCAGGGTATGGCAACAACAGCCTGAACTCATTCGACAGAGTGGCAACCCGCCTCCACGAAAGGTATTCTCAGAAATACGCAGAGAAATACGGGGAGGCGAAGTTCATCCCGCAGGCAGTGCAGGATGCGGCACAACAGGTAGACGTTGCCACAGATTCCATCGTTCAAGACAAATTGCCGACGCCTCCAGAGCCGGCAAGACGGGTGGAGGATTTCGTCTCTGCGTTGAGTCCGTCCTATATCGTCGCTGAGCGGAGCACCAGAGCCCAGTCGAACATCTCGGAGAATTACAAGTCCGTCTTTGCCAGGTTCGGCGATGTCAATATCCAGAGTGGGACGGGCCTGACGAATCAGCATACCGCCTGGTACCTGGGCATGGCGTTTCCTTTCACGCTGCCGCGTGCTGTTGGCGGCTACGACGTCCCGAACCAACCTCGTTGGCGTCGACCAGAGACGAGAGATCTCCCAACTCCACGTGGGCTTCTGCACAGGTGGCTCGCGCCGTCAGTGGGCGTAGCCCAGCGGAAACTACCGAACGCGCATTTTGCAATGGGGCCAGCGACCACAGTGAGGTTGTTTGATCTCACGCGCGGCTTGCCGCAGCGGATAGAGGGCCAGTTCCGACGCACTTGGGGCTTCGCGCCGGCCTTGTGGAATCTATATTTTCGTGAGCGCGTCAATCTCGGAGCAAGCCTGAGCATCAAGCGAGGGGAACGGTTGCAAGGCCAAAGCGCAGAGAGCGTGGAGACCGACGCTGCCATTGCCGCTGCTGACTTACTGCAGAAGCTCGAGAAGGGTTACTACACGTTACCCGATGGCAGACGCCGAAAGATCAACAATGATGCCAGTAAGCTGATTCTCGCAGTCGGCCTCGGCAACCTGCAGCGGCGACTCTTGGCTGACTTCCGCTTTCGATGCCGGGCCATTCCAGGCACGCAGGAGATTCGGACGAAGATTGGGCACCTGGGGATCTGGGCGTGCGTCAACTACGGGAATGGCATATTCTGTATTATTTCCCCGGGAGAACGGCACAGTTATCTAGCGCTCAGGCTCAGCAGGTACCGCCAGGACGATCCTTTCGTTGCAGGCGAGAGCAGGAGGCAGAAGTGGGCAAAGAGCGATTCGCCGAGCCTGGAGCCGTCGCCAGAGGACGCGTTTGAGGTCAACATTCCTGGATATGACACGCGTCGCTTGTTCCTCGCAGAGGACCCCTTGGCCGCCTCCAACGCATTCTTCGTGCAGATCCGCACGGTCTTGGCGACGATGCTCGGAGTGCGCATGCGCCCTCGCTGTCCGCAGTGCTCTGAATCTGGCTCGCCGTGCCAGGGCGCCCTCGGCAGCAACGCTGAAGCCATGGGAGGCATTGCCGGGCGCGTGGACGCTTTGTTCGGCGCCGTGGAGGCTCAGAAAACGACGGGGGGGCTGCATTATCATTTTTTCATGTTCGTTCAGCGCCTGCACCAGTTCGCCACGCTGAAGGAGATCGCTCAGAAAATCGAGGAGGGTCTCGTGAATGCGACGGAGCTGAAGCATTTCCTCGGGCAAATCTGCTGTGAGAGATATCCCGACGTGGACCAATTTGCTAGAGAGAGGACTTCGCTGGAGCAGAACTTCCCGACGTACTCGGAGTCGTCCGAATGCTCTGGATCGCCAGCATGGGGGGAGTTGAAATTGGGCCGATTGCCTCGGTTCTTGCATGATGACGCGAGAGCCGGCGTGGGCTCGTCCGCGCAGGGAGCTCCAGGGGAAGCTCAGAAGCTCGGCCTGAACTGCGACGGCGCCACCTTCAAGGAGCAGTTCAACGGCGCTCTACAGTATTTCATGTGTCGGTGCCAACACCATATACATCGACTGGTCATGGATTCGAAGGCCAAGCAGGAGAAGCGCTTGGTGCCCAACGCCTGCGCCTCCAAGAAGAACAAGAGAGAGTGCAAGCACGAGGCGCCGTGGACCAACAGAGTTTCTCCGAGTGGATGACGGCGCCGCTGCTGGTTTGCAAGGGCATCGCCAAGAAGTTCACGCTGCGCACAAGCGGAGTCCGAAATTGGCTGGGGCAAACTCTCGGCTTGCGGAATGAGGAGTGGCTGAACGGGTGCATGCCGGGCCTGTGCGTCGCTTTTGCAGGGAGCAACAGTGACGTGAAACCCAATGACCGACTGCCGATCATCGAGCAAACGCATGAATCTTGTTGCACGAAGAAACGCTGCATCATGAAGAAGCAGAGTCTGGGGAGAGCCACTCGAGCAATTCAGCGCACGCAGGTAGTTACTGAAGGATACTTCGGGGGATACATTGGCAAGCGACAGCCCGCGGGCACTTTGGAGAATAAGAAATGCGTGGGCAAGTTGTTTACCTTGAGGGCGATGATACAGGGCAGGGGGAAAGCGGCGCAGCTCAGAGCAAGCAGCGGGAGGCTGATAACGGAATTCGAGATGAACAGCACGTACCGAGGCGCCGTGGAAGTGTGCAACCTGTGCTGCAACCTAGACCAGAGCGACCTTCTGAAGGCAGAGTGCATCCGGACCTTCAACGAGCATACGATTGATGGGCGGGCGTGGATGATCAAGTTGGAAACATCCCAGAGTGCGTCGCAGATGAAGGACAGCAGCGTGACGACGCACGTTCCCCCGGCTCGCAAACCTCACGTGAGGACAGACCGATCGAGAGTGAAAGAGTTCGACGCCTACGGATATCGCCCTGTGCAGCACCCTTGGAAGTTATTGTCGGCGTACGAGTTCTTGCGGCAGTGGAGGTGCGAACCACTACTGGTTCCGACGCACTACTGGAACCGCAACCTGCCACCGCGATCTGCGTGGACAAAAGAAGGTCAACAATTAATCAGGAGCAAACAGTACAAGGATGGGGAGGTCGCCGCCAATCCTGGAGAGCATTACATAGCAGTGACACCCGAGGCCGAAGAGTATTTCGTGTTTCCGCAGGACGCAGGTGTCTTCTGCCACTCATGGGTTATGGTCAGGAAAGCGAGGCCGGACGTGGTAGTCATCGAAGGCTTGCCAATGCCCAGCGTACACAAAAGTTCTACGTACAACGCTCAGTATTGCAGTTTATTTTTCCGTCCCTGGACGCTCTATGGAGGAGGCGTGACTGCGCCTCACCTGAGTATGTTGGGGATGGAGTCAACGGTGCTGCGGCATTGGCAGGAGGCCCAGCACCAGTCGCCCCAAGTTCGAGCTTCGTGTAGGCTGACCAAGAAGACATCCACAACAGGGACGACATCGACGCTGGACAGCGCATCCTGAAAGACCGCCTGGGACGAGTACGTGCGCGGGAATGTGGTCAGCCAAGCGGCGGCGAAACTCATCCAGAGTTTCCTGTTGAATACGATGGCGTCGTCCGGCAAGGCGGCAGATGATCAGAGCGAGGCAGATGCGTCGGAGGAAGAGCAAGATATGCCTCCGCTGAGGCTCCCTGGTGGAAAGTTTCAACAACTGCTCCAATCGGCCGAAGAAGAGGACAGCCTCGGCGAGAAGTGGACCGCCTCGGCGAAAGCGAAGGTGAAAGCTTCGGAGAACAGCCGAGCGAAGAAAAGTGTCCGACTTCACGAGTATGAACAAAGCCATCGAATCGGAGAGCGAGTGTGGAAGACGGAACCATCTGGCGTCGAGGCTGGCGACCGTGGATGCCCGGGGAACATCTTCGAGGATGCGTACCAGGACCACCTCGCAGCTCTATCCGCGGGTGGCACGAGCCAGAAGGCGCACGATGCTCCCTTCGACGAGAAGCGAGATGCTGCTGCTTCGTTCAACCCTGCAGGCAATGGCTTCACCAGCATAGACAAAGCGTTTGCTTCCATCTTGGCGAGCTCGAAGATCCCAAACGAGAAACAGCGCCGGTTTCTTGAGCACTTCGTTCGACGTTTGAAGATTGAGTGGCTGGAGAAGCAACAGGGCAACGTGAACCAGAATTCCGGGGAGCCTCTGCTGGACGTAGTGCACGGATTTCCGGGCACCGGGAAAAGTGCCGTGATTGGCTGGATGCGGTATTTAATGGAAGAAGGTCTCGGTCGGGAGCAAGGCGTTCAGTTCGTTTGCTTGGCGTTTCAAAATGCCATGGCGGCGCAGATCAACGGCCACACGGCGCACCACTGGAGCGGCATCCCGGCGCGGAACGACGATGGGAATGCCACGGGCGACAGGCACAAGCAGTCCATGAAGTGCGGGGCCCTGCGCGTGATCATCATCGACGAGGTCCCGAAGGCACCGAACGAGTCACTCCATGGAGTACATCGTTCGTTGCCCTCCTCGTGGTGTGAGTCGTTCGGGCTCCTCGTGTGTGAGTCGTTGGGGCCCCTCCTCCTGGTGTGAGTCGTTCGGGCCCCTCGTCCTGGTGTGAGGCGTTCGAGCTCCTCGTTGTGCGAGTCGCTGGAGCCCCTCGTCCTTGTGTGAGTTGTTCGGGCTCCTCCTCCTGGTGCGAGTCGTTGGAGTTCGTGGTCGTGTGAGTCGTTCGGGCCCCTCGTCCTGGTGTGAGTCGTTCGAGCTTCACGTGGTGTGAGTCGTTCGGACTCTTCGTCACATGTAATGGCGCCCTCATGGCAAATTCTGATAATCCTCTAGTGCGTCACATGCGTCTCCATGTTTGCAAGACCTGTGGAGGCAATGAGCATAGCTCAGCGCACACAGAATAAGGGCTGGTTCTGTATTCATCATTTCCAGGTGAGCATGATGTCCGCGGAGCTGCTGGGCACCCTGGAACGAGTGGTCAGCGCCGCTGTCCGGGTGAGGGGCACGTACAAGAAGAGGGCGGGGGAATTGCATCGCGCCTTCGGGGGGGTGAACGTGGTCATGTGCGCTGATTTCTGGCAGTTGCACCCCGTCACGGGCACCTTCCTGGCATCGAACCCGCTGGGCGTGCCCGCAGGGTGCGCGCACCGCGCGTTGGAGCTGTTCTGGCAAGACGGCGTCGACAGCGTGCGTTCTTTCTGGCAGTTGGCCGATTTGATGAGGTGCGACGATGCTTGGTACAACTCGTTTCTGGGCCAGTGCAGAGTTGGAAACCTCAGCATGGAGGACTACAGCTACTTCCACGGGCTCCCGACGTTGACGTCCCCGAGCGCGGGTAAGTGCGTTTGCAACGACGACGTGGTGGACGACCCAGTACTGGGCCCGTATCGCAAGACTTGGGGGGAGCGCTTTTCAAGAGGGTGCGCCGACATGGCGGCGCTTCTGAAGTCGCTAGAGGGCGAGTGCGAGGAGCGCCGTGCGGAGCGAGGCAAGAGACACAGGGTTCTGACCGACACTGACTCACTGGCGCCAGAGCTTCGCATGAACCCATTCAGCGGCGCACCAGCTCTGTACACCTTCAACGTGCCCAGGTACTTCGCGACGAACCTGCGCGCGAGGGAGTTTGCCAAGCAGAAGAACGTTCAGCTCTCGTGGTGCTACGCTCGAGATGTGCCGCTGCATCCAGGAGATCGCGATCTGCCGAAGGAGAATTGGACGAGAAGTTGTTCTCCTGGCTGAAGAGGCACGACCAGGAGACGGGCAACATTTCCAGCATCTACCCATTGGCCAAAGGCATGCCCATCCGGTTGACGGACAACGTCGATCGAAGCAGACAACTGTACAGACACCGAAAGGGAGTGATTTACGGATGGGCTCTGGCGCCTGATGGCAGTCCCCAGGAGATCGAGGGCGAGTTCATATTGGATAGGTTGCCCTTGGTTATGTATATCCATTTCCCAGAAGCACAATGGAGCATAGGCAAGCTGCCGACGGGCGTATACCCGATGAAGCGAAGATCCAGGACCTGGAAAGTCAGCAAGCACACGGGCATCGAAGCTCGACGCACAGGCTTCTGGATTCTCCCCGACTTCGCGTCCACCGCTCACATGATCCAGGGGGCGACGTTGGAAGCGGCATTCGCGGACCTGCAGCATTGGTCCAGCAGGGCGTCCATGACAGCTCAGATTGCTGCCTACGTATGCTTGTCCAGAGCGAAGCGATTGCCAAACATCTGCGTCACGCAGCCGTTCTCGACCTTTCTGTTCGGCCTCGGCAACCCAGTGGGGCCCGAACGACTGATGCGGAAGCTGTCTGGCCAGATCACAGCAGACGCGGCGATCCATGAATGGAGTACGCTTGATGACGAGGCCGCTGAAGCTGAGAAGATGGACCCCATGGCGAGGCAGCACCTGTGCGCCTGCTGCTACCTCAAAGGGAAGCAGGAGTACATGCTCGACGCTCGCGACTTCGGCATGAAAGCAGCCGCCGACTTCTACGAGAAGTACGTGTCGCAAGGGAGGTGGACGAGATGCATGGACTGCGCGCGCGAGATCGGCCCAATGCCTTGTCGGTCTGCGCGGGTGGCCGAGGCTTCCCAAGGGATGGCCGATCGAAACGCTCCAAGGAGAATCCCGCCAGATCATTCAATATGCAAGCGGTGTGTGGAACGTGATGACTGGAAAAGGAGCCTGACCCCGCAGAGCCACGGGTGTGCTGCTTGCAGAGATGTTTTTTGACGAAGGCGTGTGGGGCGCGAATATTATGAGGCACCACCGGCATTCCGATAGAGACCTCGTGTGCCCGGGCTGCGCAGAGCGAGGGTTCGCGCCCGGCAACATCGACGAGCACCAGTGCGAAGATTGTTTGGAACACTTGGGCAGACAAGAACGTGCTGTACCATGCGAAGAGGCGGGAGAAGGCCCGTTTAGTGCGCCTGGACTGTCAGACGAAGCTGCGGCGCGGAAAGTGCACAACGGCGCATGAGCTGAAGTACTGGTCGAAGTCTGAACGCAGGCATCACGCGTTTTCTCGGGGCACAACTTTGGTTTGCAAGACATGTCGTGCACAAGGATTCGACCCGTCGGACCTCGCGACGTACATGTGCCAAAAATGCTCTTGCAGCTTCGGCGCCCGTAGATTCAACCCAACGCTACTGCACCACCACAAGCAGCGCAATCGCCAGAAGCTACAGTGCAAGGAGTGCGTCGCTGACATGAACGGACGAGTGCGCAACCTGCGCAAAGCGCTGCAGAAGAGCAAGCGCAAGTGCAAGTGTCATTGCCGTATTCACCAAGCCCAATGCCCGCTGACCCCCGTCTGTTTTGGAGAGGAACGCTGGCCGGGCAGCGACGGAGCGATATCCGCCGACGACCGGAAGTTCTTGGACGAGTTGCAACCGATTCCCGAATGGTGGAGCAATGCCTGGGGACGACGAGGTACGGCGCGGAGGCCGTCGGCCCAGACGTGGTACTGGCGACACTATCTCTTGGTATAGTGAAGCTGAAATGGGATGTTTCCTCAATGGGTTCGGGGGTTCCTGTATGCATGGCTACAGCGTCGGTATCTATCCAATGGTGGATGTGCCGCTACTCATTTTCCGTGCGCCTCAGGTGGCCTGTATTATAGGAAGCAGTTTGCTGGTGGGACGTGTACTCCACTCAGCTGAACCCCGTACGCTTCAGGTGTGTTCTACTACAGGCAACAGCTTGCTGGTGGACTTGTATTGTAGTCGGCTGAAGCTTGTATGTTGGTTCTCGGGTACTGGTTAGTGCACTCTGTAATGGTGTTGATTATCTTGTTCTGATAGAAGTGCTGGATATTGTACTCACTGAGGTGTCAATGGTGCGAAGATTACGTTTAGTTTATAGTCTGTCCTCCAGTACTGGTGAGGCCCATGCTTACCACTATGGATTTCACGCTGCTATGAGAATATATCTCTGGATACAGTGAGGCTGGACACTGGATGTTGCCTCAATGGAGTCCGTGGTTTCTGTATACATGGTTGGAACTTCGCTATGTATCCAATGGTGGGTGTGCTGCTACTCTGCTTCCGTGGAGCTGCAAATGAGTTCTAATATAGGAAACATCTCGCTGGTGGGATGTGTATGGCAACCTGGCAGGGCCCGTACTTGTGTTTTCTCGTGCTGGTTACCATGATCTGTGGATGCTATACTGTGTGCGGGTGTGTGTTACCCTGGCAAGTGATGGTGCTGGTGACTCGACTCAGTGTTGGTTCATTGGTGGCAGTACCTTGTGACGCAGCGCTCGATGCGAAAACATGTGTGTCCTCTTCACAGTACTCCTCCTCCGCCTCTGCCTCGTTTGATTCGTTTCAGTCGTGTCCCTGGGATCTCGCTCTTCCGGGGTCCTGGTTCCTCAGCGGGTTCCTGTTGGCTTGGGTTCGGTGGTGCCTCCGATGTCGGCTATGGTAGTGAGTGCCTTTATTCTGGTGTGAGTCGTTCAGGCCTCATGGGAGCGTCGTGGAGGGCGTTTGGGGCGTCTTGGGGGCCTCTAGGCCGCCCCAGGGGCTTCCGGGAGCGTCTTGGGTGCCTCGGGGGAGCCTCTCGGGGACTCTTGGAGAGCTCTTCGGGGCATCATGGGAGCCTCTTGGAGGCCTCTTGGGAGCCTCCTGGGGGCCTCGTGAAAACATCGTGGAGCCTCTGCCCGTCAGAAGAGGAAATGGAGCCCAAAAGCTTCGTGAAATGAATGATTTTGCCTTGAAGGACGAGGGGGGTCTTCATGAGCGCTGCCCCCTCAGAATGCGAAAGTGTGGCCCAAATCGTAGTAAGATCAATGAGTATGGCTCCGATGACATTGCGATTCCCTCACGGTTTCCCGTAGCCATTGTGGCACCGATCACCAAGATTTCTCGCTGCGGCGCTGCCTGAGCGCTTGAGCACCGCAGCCTGCTCTGCGACCGGCGCATGAGGTGGATTGTACTATAGGAAGCAGCTTGCTAGTGGGACTTATACTCCACTCGGCTGAACCCCTTACTTGGGTTCTCTGGTGCTGATTAGTGTACTCTTGTGATGGTGCTGGTTACTCTGTTCTGGTGAGTGCGTGTTTCTGTACTCAGTGATGGGTCAGTCCTGCACCTACTAGGCAAGAGAGCCACGCGTGTCTGGACGCCCGAATAGCTGGGATGGAGCAACACGTTCGGCATTTGGCTCAGATGGTGTATGCTCTGTATGGCACGACTGTCGAGTGCATTACTTACCACTATGACTCTGGGTAGCGCGAGTCGAGACACGGGATGTTGCCTCAACTGAGCTGTGGTTCGTGGGTTATCTGGTGCTGGTTTCTATAGTTTGTAATGGTGCTGGTTATTCTGCTGAGGTGATGGTGCTGGTTTCTGTACTCGCCCCTATTGCCTCTGAGTCTTGGTGATTGCTGGGTGCCTTCGGGTGTCCGACAGTGGGCTGAGATGGTTTATGGTCTCACGTCCAGTACTGGGAGTACCTTGTGATACATCGCTGCAACAGGAATGGGTGGTGTCGCTACTGTGCCACACTGGGAGATCAGGCAGTTATCTGCGTGGGTATGGCTGCTACCTCGGTGCAGTGGATTCGTTCGGTGCTCTCCTCCTGGTATGAGCCGTTCGGGTCCCCCCTCCTGGTCAGAGTCGTTCGGGCCCCATCCTCGATGTGTGAGTCGTTCGGCGAGGGGCCCGAACGACTCACACAAGGAGGGGCCCGAACGACTCGCGCCAGGGCGAGGGGCCCCAAGTACTCACGCCACCTGCATTCTGGTCCAGGACGTGCACACTCTGAGTTCCGTGATTCCTTAGCTCTGCTCCTCTTTCACCTTTCCCTCCGAAGCTGCCGCCTGCTGCCCGCGCCCGACTTGATGGGCGAACCTGCCTTGCAGGTGCAGGTCAGAGCTGCGAGCCTGAGCAGGGTAGTCACTTGTGCCGCGTGCGCACTGCAGAACTGCACAGGCAAGATCGCTGGGTCGTCGACGCCGTCGCCCATTCAATCGTCGTCGTCGAAGTCGGCGTTGTCATCGTAAGCATGGTCGTCGTCGTCGTCGGCGTCGTCGCCGCCATCATCGTCTGAGAGGTCGCCGTCGTGTGAGTCGTCTGAGTCGGTTGCGTGTAGGGCTCGAGGAGGACCGTCTTCTGTCTTGGCTCCCATCGCCTTCTCTCCCTCCTCCTGTTCCTCCTCGTGGGCTTCACCAACAAAATAGATGTAGAAAGATAGAAGAAGAGGCAGGAGGAAGAAACCACAGGGGATATGCGCGAGGGCACGCGGAGACACGTCTGCAGCACACCACGGTCGGCATGCTTCGCTAGAGTAGTAGTGGTGGTAGTAGTGGTGGTAGTTGTAGTGTAGTAGTAGTCAGAATAGTAGTAGTAGGAGTAGTAAGAGTAGTAGTATGAGTTCTAGTAGAAATAGTATTAATAGGTATCGTAGTAGGAGGAGTAGCAGTAGTAGTAGTAGTAGTAGTAGTCATAGTCGTAGTCATAGTTGTAGTAGCAGGTATAGGTGTAGTAGATGGAGTGATGACATGAGTAGTTCGAGGAAAAAAGGGCAGGAGGAAGAAAACACAGGGGATATGTGCGAGGGCACGCGGAGACACGCCTGAAGCACACCACGGCCGGCATGCTTCGCTAGAGTAGTAGTGGTGGTAGTAGTAGTGGTAGTTATATTGTAGTAGTAGTCAGAATAGTAGTAGTAGGGGTAGTAATAGTAGTAGTATGAGTTCTACTAGAAATAGTATTAGTATGTGTCGTAGTAGGAGGAGTAGCAGTAGTAGTAGTAGTAGTAGTAGTAGTAGTAGTAGTAGTCAGAGTCGTAGTCGTAGTAGGACTAGCAGGTATAGGTGTAGTAGATGGAGTGATGACATGAGTAGTTCGAGGTGAAGTGGTAGTAGCTCTAGATATAGTAGAAATAGGAATCGTCGTGTGAACAGTAACAGTACCAGTAGTAGTACTCGTACGCAGTAGCAGTCGTTCGGGCTCTTCGTGGTGTGAGTCGTTGGGGCCCCTCGTCCTGGTGCGAATCGTTCGGGCTCCTCGTGGGGCCTCTTGGGAGCCTCTTGGAGCCTCCTGGGGCCTCTTGGGGGCCTCTTGGGGGCCCTTGGGGGCTTCTTGAGGGCCTCGTGGGCCCTCTTGACGCCTCTTGGGGGCCTCTTGGGGGCTTCTTTGGCGCCTCTTGGACCGTTTGAAGCCCTCTGGGGAGCTTCTTGGAGGCCTCTTGGGAGCCGAGAGCGGCCTCCTTGCACATCCCCCTTGTGGGGGGAGCGGGAGAAGGACGAGGCGGAGGAGGAGGGAGAGGAAGCGCTCCTCGTGATTTGAGTCGCTCGGGGTTTCTCGTCCTGGTGTGAGTCGTTCGGGCCCTTCTTCCTGCTGTGAGTCGTTCGGGCTCTTCGTGGTGTGAGTCGTTCGGGCTCTTCGTCCTGGTGCGAGTCGTTCGGGCTTCTCGTGGTGTGAGTTGTTCGGCCCCTCATCCTGGTGCGAGCCGTTCGGGCCCCTCCTCCTGGTGTGACTCGTTCGGACTCCTCGCGGTGTGAGTCGTTCGGGGCCCGCGTCGGGAGGGGCCCGAACGACTCGCGCCAGGGCGAGGGGCCCCAAGTACTCACGCCACCTGCATTCTGGTCCAGGACGTGCACACTCTGAGTTCCGTGATTCCTTAGCTCTGCTCCTCTTTCACCTTTCCTTCCGAAGCTGCCGCCTGCTGCCCGCGCCCGACTTGATGGGCGAACCTGCCTTGCAGGTGCAGGTCAGAGCTGCGAGCCTGAGCAGGGTAGTCACTTGTGCCGCGTGCGCACTGCAGAACTGCACAGGTAAGATCGCTGGATCGTCGACGCCGTCGCCCATTCAATCGTCGTCGTCGAAGTCGGCGTTGTCATCGTAAGCATGGTCGTCGGCGTCGTCGCCGCCATCGTCGTCTGAGAGGTCGCCGTCGTGTGAGTCGTCTGAGCCAGTTACGTGTAGGACTCGAGGAGGACCGTCTTCTGTCGTGGTTCCCATCGCCTTCTCTCCCCCCCCCCTGTTCCTCCTCGTGGGCCCCCCCAACAACATAGATGTAGACAGATATAAGAAGAGGCAGGGGGCAGAACACACAGGGGATATGTGCGAGGGCACGCGGAGACACGTCTGCAGCTCACCACGGTCGGCGTGCTTCGTTAGAGTAGTAGTGGTGGTAGTAGTGGTGGTAGTTGTAGTGCAGTAGTAGTCAGAATAGTAGTAGTAGGAGTAGTAAGAGTAGTAGTATGAGTTCTAGTAGAAATAGTATCAGTATGTGTCGTAGTAGGAGGAGTAACAGTAGTAGTCGTAGTCATAGTCGTAGTCATAGTTGTAGTGGGTGGTATAGGTGTAGTAGATGGAGTGATGACATGAGTGGTTCGAGGAAGAAGAGGCAGTATGAAGAAAACACAGGGGATATGTGCGAGGGCACGCGGAGACACGCCTGAAGCACACCACGGCCGGCATGCTTCGCTAGAGTAGTAGTGGTGGTAGTAGTAGTGGTAGTTATATTGTAGTAGTAGTCAGAATAGTAGTGGTATGAGTGGTAATAGTAGTAGTATGAGTTCGAGTAGAAATAGTATTAGTATGTGTCGTATTAGGAGGAGTAGCAGTAGTAGTAGTAGTAGTCAGAGTCGTAATCATAGTAGGACTAGCAGGTATAGGTGTAGTAGGTGGACTGATGACATGAGTAGTTCGAGGTGATGTAGTAGTAGCTCTAGATATAGTAGAAGTAGGAATCGTCGCGTGAACAGTAACAGTACCAGTAGTAGTACTCGTACGCAGTAGCAGTCGTTCGGGCTCTTCGTGGTGTGAGTCGTTGGGGACCCTCGTCCTGGTGTGAGTCGTTCGGGCTCCTCGTGGGGCCTCTTGGGAGCCTCTTGGAGCCTCTTGGGGCCTCTTGGGGGCCTCTGGGGAGCCTTTTGAGGGCCTCGTGTGCCCTCTTGACGCCTCTTGGAGGCCTCAAGGGGCTTCTTTGGCGCCTCTTGGACCGCTTGAAGGCCTCTGGGGAGCTTCTTGGAGGCCTCTTGGGAGCCGAGGGCGGCCTCCTTGTACATCCCCCTTGTGGGGGGGGTGCGTGAAATAAGGGGAACAGGCGAGGAGGAGGTAGAGGAAGCGCTCCTCGTGATTTGAGCCGTTTGGGGTTTCACGTCCTGTGTTAGTCGTTTCGAGGCCCTTCTTCCTGCTGTGTAGTCGTTCGGGCTCTTCGAGGTTGAGCGTTCGGGCTCTTCGTACCTGGTGGTTAGTCGTTGGGGTTCTCGTGGTGTTAGTTGTTCGTGGGGGCCCTCATCCTGGTGCGAGTCGTTCGGCGGGCCCCTCCTCCTGTTTGTGAACCCTTTTGGACTCCTCGTGGTGTGAGTCGTTCGGGCGCCTCGTCCTGGTGTGAGTCGTTCGTGCCCCTCCTTGTGGTGTGAGTCGTTCGGGCTCTTCGTGGTGTGAGTCGTTCGGGCCCCTCGTCCTGGTGTGAGTCGTTCGGGCTCTGTGTGGTGTGATCGTCTCTTTCTCCTCTTCCTGGTTTGAGTCGATCCGGGCTCCTCGGTTGGAGCCCTCTTAAGGGCCACTTGGAGCCTCTTTGGGGCCTCTTGGGGGCCTCTTTGGGGTCTCTTGGGGGCCTCCATGGGGGCTCTTGGGCCTCCTGGTGGCCCCCTCTTTGGGATCCTATTGGGGCCTCCTTGGAGGCCTCTTGGCCTCCCCCCCCCCCCCCCCCCCCCCCCACTTGGGGCCTCTTGGAGGCCTCTTGGGAGGCTCCTGGGGGCCGAGACACGCCTGAAACACACCACGGTCGGCATGCTTCGCTAGAGTAGTAGTGGTGGTAGTAGTAGTGGTAGTTATATTGTAGTAGTAGTCAGAATAGTAGTAGTAGTAGGAGTAGTAATAGTAGTAGTAGTAGTAGTCTGAGTTCTAGTAGAGTATTAGTATGTGTCGTAGTAGGAGGAGTAGCAGTAGTAGTAGTAGTAGTAGTAGTAGTAGTAGTAGTAGTAGTAGTAGTAGTAGTAGTAGTAGTAGTCATAGTAGGACTAGCCGGTATAAATGTAGTAGGTGGAGTGATGACATGAGTAGTTCGAGGTGAAGTAGTAGTAGCTCTAGATATAGTAGAAGTAGGAATCGTCGTGTGAACAGT
Source organism: Prorocentrum cordatum (assembly GCA_963575745.1). Taxonomy (NCBI): domain Eukaryota; class Dinophyceae; order Prorocentrales; family Prorocentraceae; genus Prorocentrum; species Prorocentrum cordatum. The sequence continues at coordinate 160,171 of CAUYUJ010019691.1, forward strand.
AACATTACCAGTAGTAGTACCCGTACGCAGTAGCAGTCGTTCGGGCTCTTCGTGGTGTGAGTCGTTGGGGCCCCTCGTCCTGGTGTGAGTCGTTCGGGCTCCTCGTGGGGCCTCTTGGGAGCCTCTTGACGCCTCTTGGGGGCCTCTTGGGGGCTTCTTTGGCGCCTCTTGGGCCGCTTGGAGGCCTCTGGGGAGCTTCTTGGAGGCCTCTTGGGAGCCGAGAACGGCCTCCTTGTACATCCCCCTTGTGGGGGGAGCGGGAGAGAAGGACGAGGCGGAGGAGGAGGGAGAGGAAGCGCTCCTCGTGATTTGAGCCGTTTGGGGTTTCTCGTCCTGCTGTGAGTCGTTCGGGCTCTTCGTGGTGTGAGTCGTTCGGGCTCTTCGTCCTGGTGTGAGTCGTTCGGGCTTCTCGTGGTGTGAGTTGTTCGGGCCCCTCATCCTGGTGTGAGTCGTTCGGGCCCGTCGTCCTGGTGTGACTCGTTCGGACCTCGAACTGGTGGTGTGAGTCGATTCGGGGCCCGCCCCCGGCCCGCGTCGTGGTGATAGTCGCGGTGTGTTTCGTGCTCTACGTGGTGTGAGTCCAGATGTCTACCACATGCCTCGAACCTGGTGTGAGTCGTTCGGGCTCCTCCTCCTGGTGTGAGTCGTTCGGGCTCCTCGTGGTGTGAGTCGTTCGGGGCCCTCGTCCTGGTGTGAGTCGTTCGGGCTCCTCGTGGTGTGAGTCGTTCGGGCCCCTCGTCCTGGTGTGAGTCGTTCGGGCTCCTCGTGGGGCCTCTTGGGGGCCTCTTGGAGCCTCTTGGGGCCTCTTGGGGGCCTCTTGTGGGCCTCTTGGGGGCCTCTTGGGGGCCTCTTGGGGCCTCTTGGGGCCTCTTGGGGGCCTCTTGGGGGCCTCTTGGGGGACTCTTGGGGCCTCTTGGGGGCCCTCTGAAGCGCAAAGGAGCGCTGGCCCCTGAGAAGGAGAAAATGAGCCCAAAACCTTCGTACAATCAATGATTTTGCTATGAAGGAAGAGGAACGCAGCCCCCTCAGAAGGCCAAAGTGGGGCCAAAACCGTAGTAAAATCAATGCTTTTTACTTCAACGACGAGTTCAGGCGCCAAACTCCCTCCCCCCCCGTCGTGCCACAAACCAAGTTAGGGTTCGATGTTTTTTTCACCCACCCATGATACGAACAAAGAGACCCCCTGGCTAACACCGCGGGAGCCCTCCTCCAGGCCCATTGGGGAGGGGGTAGGGGGAGGGTAAACCCCCCCCGAAGTGTGAAGATGGGGGTTTCATGACAGGAGAGAGCTTCCCAAACCACCTCACGCCCAAAGGGCAGTTGGAATTTACCATGGCTTCTTCGGGTCCCTCAGAATCTCCTGTAGGACTTCTTGAGAGGTCCCCTAGCAATGGCCGACATGGAGGCCTCTTGCGTGCCGTTTGGGCGCTATCTTGAGGCCTCTTGGTGCATCTTTGGAGCCGATCGTAGCCCCTTGTGGAGCCATCTTGTGTCCGACTAGGAGACATCCTTGGATGCCATCTTGGACGTCTTGGAGGTCATCCTGGGCGTCTGGGAAGCCTCTTGGGCCGTCTTGGGGCCTTCTTGTTGCACTCTTCGACGCCTCTTGCGCTGCCATGGGGCCATTTTGGAGGCCTCCTGGGCGCTCTTGAACGATGTTGGAGGGCCTCTTGGGTCGTCTTGGGCCGTCGGAGAGCTGAACAGAAGACTTTGCCACAACCCTTCAACGACCAATGGAAAATCAAGAATTTCCGCTCTTCCGGGCTTCCTGAAGGACGTCTTGAAGAGGGGCCGTCTTGGAGGCTTCTTGCGGGCATTTTGGGCCGCCGTACGTGAGGCAATATTTGGCCGTCTTGGGTGCATCTTGGAGCGATCTTAGCCGTCTTGGCGGCCATTTTGGCCGTCTTGGAGGCATCTTGGATGCCATCTTGGACGTATTTGGGGGCCATCTTCGGCGTCTTGGGGGCCTCGTGGGGCTGTCTTGGGGCCTCCTTGGGGCCCTCTTCGACGCCTCTTGGGCTGTCATGGTGCCATTTTTGGAGGCCTCTTGGGCGCTCTCGGGGCGATGTTGAGGGCCTCTTGGGCCGCCTGGGGCCGTCGGAGCTCTGAAAAGAAGAAAGTGCAAGAATCCTTCAAACCATAAGGAACTCTCACTGATGTTGACCCTTTCGGGCCTTCCTGGAGGACGGCTTGGGGAGCTCTTGGGCCGTTTTGGAGGTCTCTTGCGGGTCTTCTGGCCCGTCTTAGACCATCTTGAGGCCATGTTGGGCCGTCTTGGGTACATTTTGGGGCCACCTAAGCCGTCTTGGAGACCGTCTTGGAGGCCATCTTGGAAGCACTCTTGGCTACCTTGGAGGGCATCTTGGGCGTCTTGGGGGCATCTTGGGCCGTCTTGGGGCCTTCTTGGGGCCCTCTTCGACGCCTCTTTGGCTGTCATGGGGCCATCTTGGAGGCCTCTTGGGCGCTTTTTGTGGCGATCTTGGGGGCCTCTTGGGCCGTGTTTGGCAGTCTGAGAGTTGAAAAGCAGAACATTCAAACATCCTTCAAACACCAACGGAACATCGATGATTTGTCCCCTTGCGGGCCTTCCTGGGGGACGTCTTGGAGGTCTCTTGGGCCGTCTTGGAGGCATCTTCCGGGCTTTTTGGGCCGTCTTAGACCATCTTGAGGCCATCTGGGGCCGCCTTGGGTGCATCTTGGGACCATCTTAGCCATCTTGGAGTCAATCTTGGCAGTCTTTGAGGCATCTTGGAAGCCATCGTAGGCCGTCTTGGAAGCCATCGCAGGCCATCTTGGAGCAAGAAAGGCATTGCCAGACGGATGTTCGGGAAGCTTCTGGGACCCTGGCGGGCTGGGCCGAGGCCCCAGGGGGAGCTCTTTTTGGAAAAAGAGCCAACACCAAAACCGAAAGGATCTATGCACCCCTGTGATGAATCAACAGGGGGCGGCGGATTTTGTTGCTTCTGCTGGTGACTTCGTCGAAAATGCAGGTATTCCTTTAAATCGCACTTCTAAGAATGGTCTCAATATTCTGATCCCTGTGCCGACGAGCATTTTGCCATACCAGAACATGCGGAGAAATACGAAGCTATTAAAGATGCATGGGGGTTTTGGGGTCTTCGCATTTGCAGAGCGCCTTTACTGGCAGGATGCGAAAATGTGGGTCTTCGCATATGAAAAAGGCTTTGAAGGTGCAGTAAACTATTACAAGATGTTCTTGGAGAATTTGCAAAACACTGGCGCCTGTGCCTTTTTCAGGTCCTTGGCGAACGACCAGCGTTGGTTCAAGCACCACTGCGAAACAGTCTCAGATCCAAAGTTTACGAACACAGCCGATCACGACGAGGTCAGGAAGCAATGCAGTCATTATCTTCAACTTGGTACAGACAACAACCGTATTTCTTTGAACAGCGGCATGATTGACAGCGCAGTTATTGCGTGGGATATGAGCAGCGAGCGGTGCCGCGATTTTAATACCAAGATTACGTGTACCTGGCTCGGCGAAATCGAATGCTTTGGAGATCGTGATCAAATCAGTTTCCCAGAAGTTTTTCGCGCAGTGGGCGTCTATGAACCAAGTCCGGTGAGTCCAGATGATGTGCAGCACAAGGATCGTCTTTTCGTTGGGGTAGATACAGCATCTCCGCTTATTCACGTCGGAAGAAGTAGCTGTCATTGGTATTTCTCGTCTCTCAGCAACAGCATGTATACTTGCGACAGTAATCCTGATGCCGTGGTAAAGTCCATCGCTTAACCTGGAATTTCTGGACGCTTAGCGCATCCCCGTCAGCCCATCCAGGACGCATGCCCAGACGAGCCGCCTGATGCAGGTAAGTGTAGGAGGAAGCGAGCATGGGTTCTCTGAGTTGTTCGGGGGGTTGTTCGTGGATGTTTTTTCTGTGGTCGCTTCTGCGTGCCATCCTTCCGCGCGTCACCCTCTGTGTCTATTCCCAGTGGGCACGGAGCGCCGCGCAGCAATGTCAATGTTAGTTGTAATCGACGTTGTCGCATGACACCGGTTCGCCCTGGAGATGCAAGGTCGTTGTCCAGCCGCCGTGACGCGTTTCTTTGAGGGGCTTGCCCGCTTCTGCTGTGACAAGGGCGATTCGGCGACTGCACTGCAGCAGATGTGCTGTCACGTCTCAGATGTGCTGTCACGTCACGGCTAGGTCGTTCGTTCTCAGCCAACAGCCGCGCGAAGTGGAACCATAGCACATTGCCATCATAGGGTGAGCAAAGCTTTCATTCCCGGGCTGTGCTCGCCACCCCTCGCGGAGTACGTCGGCAGCTGTTTGTTGTCGTCTTTGTTAATGCTAACAAGGGGGTCCAGCTACAAGGGGGCTGTGCAATAGATCTGGTGCAATAGATCTGTGGGGTGCAATCGACTTGGGGCGGGCACTACACTCCGGGCCGCAGATGTATGGTGGATTTCCGCGCGCAACGCATTAGTTGCAATACAATGCAGTACAATTCTCCTGCGCCATACAATTGCCCCAAATCTATCGCACCACCCTCTTTCAGCTGGACCCTCTTTTGGGTCACCAAAAAACATGAACCAGCTGTTTGGAGGGTGCGTAAATCTATGTAGGCCATCGGAGGAGGGGTCCGACTACCTGGTAGTGGGGGGGGCCATCCATTGGGGGGCAGCGCCGGTCCCCAGAGGGGGCTTGCTTCTCCAGGGTTGAATCTGGCACGTCCCTTTGCAGGAGGAGTATTCGAAATAGTAAAGCAAATAGTCTGGGGATGATTTGTCTACCATGGTTGATTGATCATTTCGGGAGTATTTTTGTTATTAATCGCTTCGCTCATTCCGCCGGCCCGTATTGTGCCATCGCAGGCGTTTGCTTGCGCGTTCGTGGCCTCTTGGAGCCTCGGTGGGGCCGTTTGGGGCCTCTTGGCGCCTCTTTTTAGGCCTCTTGGAGAACTCGGGAGGCCTCCAGGGGGCCTCCTGAGCTCTCGTGACGGTCTCTTTGGGGGCTTTCGGCGGGCTCTTGGCGGTATTTGTTGGTCCTCTTGGGGCCTGGGGCCTGACGTTGTTGGTCCTCTTGGGGCCTCACGGGAGCTTATTGGGGCGTCTTGGGGGTGTCTTGGAGAGTCTCTTGGGGCCTCTTTCGGGGTCCTGGGCGCCTTCTGGGGCGGAGGGCTCGATTTTTCAGTTCTCGGTTCCCTTCTTGAGCCCCTCTTGGGCCCGTCTTGGGGCCTCTTGGTCCGCCTTGGGCAGCACTTGGGCCGTCTGGGGGCGCTCTTGGGCCGCTCCGGGGCCGTCTTGGGAGCCTCGTGGGCCGTCTTGGAGCAGTCTTGAAGGCCTCTTGGGCCCTCTTGGAGCGTCCGGAAGCGAAAAGGCCAGAACGCAAAAAAACATAGAAAAAACAAATGAAAATCAACGATTTGGGCAACTTGGGGCCCTCTTCGGAGGCCTCTTGGAAGGCCCTTGGAGCGTCTTGGAGGCCTCTTGGGCTGTCTTGGGTCCATCTGGGGCGTCTTCGGGCGATCTTTGGCCGTCTCGGGCCTCTCTTGGACCGTCTAGAAAGCTTCTCGGGGCCCTCTTGGACCGATCTGGAGCCCTCTTGGACTCCGAAACAGAACTCCGGCATCTCTTCTGCCCGACCACTTCGCCGGGACCTGCCGGGAACTTTGCCATGGGACTATTCCGGACCAATAGCCAGTACTTTTCGTCCGTGGACCCCCATTGGGCCGCCCCGCGCTGCGCGAACTAGAAAAACATATACCATTTAACCGGTAGATCTAATCACGCACCATGTTCCCGTTAGGGCCGGCTAATTATGTTTTTATCGTCCAAAAAAAAAAAAAACACAATCCCCCTGCAGGGGGACAGGCCCGACCTACTTCTAGGGCCCGAACAGAGCACTTTTCTCTCCCCCCCCCCCATTCACGCTCCCCCATGAAACGAGGCCCAACCGGGTCGTGCCCAGCCGGGTCGTGCCCAACTGTGTCGGGATAAGGGGGGGGGGGGGGGGAAAGGTGCCCTTTTCGGGCCCTCCCTCTGGGGCCCGAGTAGCGGGCCCCTCGAGAGGCCCTCGGGGGCCCCTGCCTGTTCGGCAGCCCCCGTTGCCCCCCCCCCATCAAATCGCGCCGCACTGTCGCGTTTTCGCGCTGACCACACCGCGCTCCCGAGCGTTTCCTGCGCCCGCGAGAGTGCTCTGGTGCCAGTGTGAGAAGAAAAAAAAAGAGGCATGCGTGGCCCGAATCGCGCTCAGATGCGCCGCTCGCGTCGCGCTCCAAAAAGCGCAATCTGCGCCAGCGGGCGCGCGTGGAACGCCGCGCCGCGGAGCCGTTTTGGCTCCGCCCCGCCGCCCCGCCGCCTCGCCGCCTCGCCCGCCCGCCAGCCGCCGCCCCCGCGGCGCCCCCGAGCGGCCGGCGGGGGGCCACAGGCACGCCGCCCGGCCCGCGCGCATGTCGCTGTTGGCGGCCGCTGGCCCGCGGGGGCGGCGGGCAAACCCCCGCGCGGGCGGGGAGGGGCGCCCCTCCGATCGGTGCTCGGCTGGCCGTCGGCCCGAGGTCTGAGATGCAGGGCCCAGACGTGCTCGCGTCTTACAGGATCAGGGCGGGAGGTGCTGTGCCATTCTCGGCCTCGGGGGGCCCTCGCCGGGCCTCGGGAGCATCCAACAGGGACTCAGGGTGCGGAGACGGTCCCGGGGAAAGGGTCGGGACTTCCAGGGACCCCGTCCTGAAAAAGTCAGGACGTCGCATGTCTGGGGGGGAGAAAAAGGTACGCGTCGTTCCTTTCGAATCGTGCTCATTTCTAATTGTGCTCGTTTCTAATCGTTCCTGGCCGTGGCCAGGAAGAGGCCCAGGATAGAACAATTAGACATGAACGGATCTTGGCCCATCAAAGAATCAAAGAATTTTTACCTAACAGCGAAGACTGATAGGTTTCTAATGGTGTAAAAAGAGAGCAGCACATTACTCCACAGGGGGGTCTGGGCAGCCGTTGGGGAGCCGTTGGGGGGCCGTTGGGGGGCCGTTGGGGTTTGCCGGGGGGGATCGTTTTTCGCATACAGTCACACACTTCGTGCTTTTCGATTCCCCAGAACTCCATTCCCGGGCCACATTCTGAATGCCCGGAGCCAACTGTACGCCATTTCGTGCTCTTCGACTTCCCAGAACTCCATTCCCGGGCCACATGTTGGATGCCCGGAGCCAACTGTAGGCCACTTCGTGCTCTTCGATTTCCCAGAACTCCATTCCCGGGCCACATTTTGGATGCCCGGAGCCAACTGTAGGCCACTTCGTGGTGTTCGAGTTCCCAGAACTCCATTCCTGGGCATGATTTTGAATGCCCGGAGCCAACTGTAGGCCATTTCGTGTTCTTCGAGTTCCAAGAACTCCATTCCTGGGCCACACTTTGAATGCTGAGGCAGGCTGATGCTGAGGCTGAGGCAGGCTGAGGCTGAAGGCAGACTGAAGCTGAGGACGAGGCTGAAGGCAGACTGAGGCTGAGGCTGAAGCAGGCTGAGGCTGAGGCTGAGGCAGGCTGAGGCTGAGGCTGAGGCAGGCTGATGCTGAGGCAGGCTGAGGCTGAGGCTGAGGCTGATGCAGGCTGAGGCTGAGGCAGGCTGAGGCTGAGGCCGAGGCTGAAGGCAGACTGAGGCTGAGGCTGAATCAGGCTGAGGCTGAGGCTGAGGCAGGCTGAGGCTGAGGCTGAGGCAGGCTGATGCTGAGGCAGGCTGAGGCTGAGGCTGAGGATGATGCAGGCTGAGGCTGAGGCAGGCTGAGGCTGAGGCCGAGGCTGAAGGCAGACTGAGGCTGAGGCATAGGCTTATGCTTAGGCCAAAGGCCTGAAGGCAGACTGAGGCTGTACTGTGTAGGCGGCTGAGTCGGGCAGAGGCATAGGCCGTGGAGGCTGAGGCTGAGGCAGGCTGATGCTGATGCAGGCTGAGGCTGAGGCTGAGGCTGAGGCAGGCTGAGGCTGAGGCAGGCTGAGGCTGAGGCCGAGGCTGAAGGCAGATTGAGGCTGAGGCTGAAGCAGGCTGAGGCTGAGGCTGAGGCAGGCTGAGGCTGAGGCTTAGGCAGGCTGAGGCTGAGGCAGGCTGAGGCTGAGGCTGAGGCTCATGCAGGCTGAGGCTGAGGCAGGCTGAGGCTGAGGCCGAGGCTGAAGGCAGACTGAGGCTGAGGCTGAAGCAGACTGAGGCTGAGGCTGAGGCAGGCTGAGGCTGAGGCTGAAGCAGGCTGATGCTGAGGCAGGCTGAGGCTGAGGCTGAAGCTGATGCAGGCTGAGGCTGAGGCAGGCTGAGGCTGAGGCCGAGGCTGAAGGCATACTGAGGCTGAGGCTGAAGCAGACTGAGGCTGAGGCTGAGGCAGGCTGAGGCTGAGGCTGAGGCAGGCTGATGCTGAGGCAGGCTGAGGCTGAGGCTGAGGCTGATGCAGACTGAGGCTGAGGCAGGCTGAGGCTGAGGCCGAGGCTGAAGGCAGACTGAGGCTGAGGCTGAAGCAGGCTGAGGCTGAGGCTGAGGCAGGCTGAGGCTGAGGCTGAGCCAGGCTGATGCTGAGGCAGGCTGAGGCTGAGGCTGAGGCTGATGCAGGCTGAGGCTGAGGCAGGCTGAGGCTGAGGCCGAGGCTGAAGGCAGACTGAGGCTGAGGCTGAAGCAGGCTGAGGCTGAGGCTGAGGCAGGCTGAGGCTGAGGCAAGCTGCAGGCAGCTTAGTGCTCGAATGCAGGCTGAGGCTGAGTCATTCAGATGCTGTGGTCTGAAGGCAGACTGATTTTGAGTAGTGAAGCAGGCAGATGGCGAAGGCTGAGGCAGGCTGAAGGCGATGCAGGCAGAGGTTGAGTCCTAGGCGAGAGGCTGAGGCCGAGGCTGAAGGCAGACTGATGTTGAGGCTGAAGCAGGCTGTGGCGAGGCTGAGGCAGGCTGAGGCTGAGGCAGGCTGAGGCTGAGGCTGAGGCAGGCTGAGGCTGAGGCTGTGACTGCGACTGCTGTTGCCACTGCGACTGCCATTGCGAATGCGACCGCGACTGCGAGAACAGCAGAATTCTACAACAGGATTCTTATCTGAATCTTAAGGGGAATGCTTCCAGATATGCTTCTACACATCGCTGTTAGGTTGCTTTGCCGAGATAATCGAAGAATTTGAAATGAACAATATGTACCCATACCGCTACCCCTCCGCCCGTTTTCCCCCTTCGGGGCCTCCTCGGAGGCCCTCGTCGCCACCGTTGGGTCCGCCTCGAAATTCTTTACGCTTCGCGTATCCCCACCAGCCCATCTCACAGCAGCAACTCTTGCGAAGCATGCCGACAGTCGTGTTTTTCAGGCGTGTGTCCGCTTGGCCCCGCATATCTCCCCTGTTCCTCCTTCCTCCCGCCTCCTTGTACATCCACCTTGTGGGGGGAGCGGGAGAAGGACGAGGCGGAGGAGGAGGGAGAGAAAGCGCTCCTCGTGGTTTGAGTCGTTTGGGGTTTCTCGTCCTGGTGTAAGTCGTTCGGGCCCTTCTTCCTGGTGTGAGTCGTTCGGGCTCTTCGTGGTGTGAGTCGTTCGGGCTCTTCGTCCTGGAGTGAGTCGTTCGGGCTTCTCGTGGTGTGAGTTGTTCGGGCCCCTCATCCTGGTGTGAGTCGTTCGGGCCCCTCCTCCTGGTGTGACTCGTTCGGGCTCCTCGTGGTGTGAGTCGTTCGGGGCCCGCGTCGTGGTGTGAGTCGTTCGGGCTCCTCGTGGTGAGAGTCGTTCGGGCGCCTCGTCCTGGTGTGAGTCGGATTGATCGATCGTGTGCCCCTTTCCTGTGAACGCATGTCGTTCGGGCTCTTTCGTTGGTTGTGTGTCGTTCGGCCCACCTCGCCCTTGTTTTGAGTCGTTCTGGCTGGGGCACTCGTGGGCCTCTTTGTGGGCCTCATTGGAGCCTCTTTGTGGCCTCTTGGTGCCTCTTGGGGGCCTCGTTGGGGGCCTCTTGGTGGCCTCTTGGGGCCTCTAGGGGGCCTCTAATGGGGGCCTCTTGGGGGCCTCTTGGGGCCTCTTTGGGCCTCCTGGGGTGCCTCTTGGGGGCCTCTTGAGGCCTCTTGGGAGCCACCTGTGGGCCTCTTGGGGCCCAGCTGGGGCCGTCTTTCGACCATCCTCAGAAGCGCACAGAGCGCTGCTGCCCCTAATTAGGGACAAAAAAAAAAAAAAATGAGCCCAAAACCTTCGTAAAATCAATGATTTTGCGATGAAGGACGACGAGCGCTGCCCCCTCAGAAGCCCAAAATGGGGCCAAAACCCTAGTAAAATCAATGATTTGTGCTTCAAAGACGAGCGGAGGCGCCAAACGGTCCCCCCCCCCTCGGGGCCAGAATCCTCGTGAGGGTCGTCGTTTTTTAGCCCTCCCAGGAGTCGAAAAAGACCCCCCCTGACCACGCTCGGGACTCCCTCTCCAGGCTCAGGGGGAGGGGGTAGGGGGAGGGGTAAACCCCTCCCCGAAGGGGAAGAAGGGGGGTTGAGGACAGAGAGAGCTCTCTAAACCACTCACGCCCAAAGGGCTGGTGGGATTCGAGTCAGAACGCACCCCGGGAGAGGTCCAGGGAGTAAGCGTTATCGGTGCCTTTTTGGTCTCCCCAGAGATCGAGGTCGGTTCGGGGAGGGTACATTTGTATTCTTCGTGTCTGTTGGACGGTCTCGTGCATCCTGGGGAGGACCCCCTTTGGATGCTCTGTGTGTTTGGGCTGGCGGAAGGCCTCATATTTTTGATGGATGTTCGGCCATCGATCGAACATCCTGCAAGAGGATTCCTCCGATGGGTATTCGACTGCCCCTGAGGTCCTGGCGGCTCATTTTTTTCGAGCCGGGCGTCTTCGTCTGGTTTCCGCACGGGACCCTCACGGGTCGGTCCAGCTGGAAGGATGGCGCAGAGGCATGGGGTCTGGGGCTCCAGGCGTGATTTCCCAGTACGCTGATATATTTTTGTTCGAGACGTCGGACCTGCCATCGTTTGCCAGCCCTGCGGGTTGGGGTGTCCTCCTCCTCCTCCTCCTCCTCCTCCTCCTCCTCCTCCTCCTGCTCCTCCTCCCCCTCCTCCTCCTCCTCCTCCTCCTCCTCCTCCTCCTCCTCCTCCTCATCCTCCCCCTCGTCCTCCCCACCTCCTCCTCCACCTCCTCTTCCTCCTCCTCCACCTCCTCCGCCTCCTCCTCCTCCTCCACTCTCCTCCTCCCTCCTCCTCCCCTTCTCCCCTCCTCCTCCTCCTCCTCCTCCACCTCCTCCTCCTCCTCCTCCTCCTCCTCCTTCTCCTCCACTCTCTCCTCCCTCCTCATACCCACGCGTAAGGGTGACCCCACGCAGGAGTGGCCTCTGGTGCGGGCCCACAAGGCCCCCCCCCCCGCTCGCGGAGCGCGGCACGACAGCAGCGGCCTGCGTGCCCCCCCCGGGCGTGGCCCCCATATCGCGCCCCAAAAGCCGCGCGTCCTCCTCCTCCTCGGGCCCTCCTCCTCCCTCCTCCTCCCCTCCTCCTCCCTCCTCCTCCTCCTCCCTCCACCTCACTCCTCCTCCACATTCCTACTCCTTCCCTCCTCCTCCCCTCCACCTTCCTCCTCCTCCTCCTCCTCCTCCCCCTCCTTTTCCACCACCTTCCTCCTCCTCCTTTTCCTCCTCCTCCTCCATCCTCCTCCATCCTCCTCCTCTCCTCCCTCCTTCTCCTCCTCCTCCTCCTCCTCCACCTCCCCCTTCCATCTCCTCCTCCTCCTTCTCCTCTTCCTCCCCTCCATCCCCTTCCCTCCTTCTCCTCTATCTCCTTCCCCCCATCCCCTTTCCTCCTCCTCCTCCTCCTCCTCCTCCTCCTCCTCCTCCTTCTCCTCGTTACTCCTCCCCCCCTTACAGTCCAACCCGATGGTGAGGATGGGCAATTCTCCCAAGGGCGTCCTCGCATCCTTGCCTCCTCGGTCCATCCCTGGCCACTTCCGTGGGCCGCGCTCCGCAGCGTCAGTTTGGGCGGCGCGCGCAGGCGGGCAGGGCGAGGGGGGGAAAGCCTCTCAGAAGGAAGCCGCCCAAAGGCATTCCCCGTTCCTTTTGACCAGGGATTTCTGCTGGTGCCGCCGCGAACGTTGTTCGTGCGAGGCAGAAGGCCGCCCGCCCAACAGCGGCCGCTGCCGGTTTGGACAGCACTCGTTGCTGGGCGGCGCGTTCGTTTCTTCCAGACCCAGTGCTGGCGTCCAGATCTGAAGGAGGGCCCCCCTCCGGCTCCGCCTTGGAGCCCCGATCCTCGCCCAATCCCTCCGGGGGGGGGGGAGTCGAGGGGTCAAGGAGCAGAGGCCTCTGGGGGCGCTCTGGGCTGTGCTCCTGGCGCCGCGGGAGGAGGGAGGTGGATGGTGGGGGGGGGGCCCTCATGTTGTGCGCATGGTTCCGGGTCGGCTGCCGGCTGGGTGGGGGAGGGGGTGTTTATTGATAGGGACCAGTGATACACCCCTCCCCGAAGGGGAAGAAGGGGGCTGGGGCCGGCACAGGAACGGAATCCCACCTACGCCCAGAGGGCTTGAGGGATTCCGGCCCTGTGCCGGCCCAGAACACGCCCGCTCCGTGCAGGCACGGTGGCGGATTGTACAGTTGAAGTGTACGTGATGCGGTGCAAATCATGTGGTGTACGGTATGCGGTGTTAGCTACCGCTATGTGGTGTGAGCTATAGAGGCGAACATTTTGCGATGCAATATATTTTGTAACGGTGAATGCTATGCGTTGTATTCAAGGTTGTATAAAGCTTATAGTGTATACTATGCGGTGCAAGCTAAGTGCGAGTTCTGTGGTGCAAGCTACGTGATGTAAGCTCAGCGAACGTGGGATCCACGAGCGCCCATTAGGCGAGGAAGCCGCGAAATGCGAGGACATGATCGATTCTTCACAGTAGGCGCGTTGCAATAGAAACTCGCAGGTGCCCCACGCAAAGGCTTGATCATGCACACGTCTGCCTTGTGGCTACAAGTTGAAGCCCTGGGGCATCTGAGAAAGCTCGGATACTGTCTGCGCACCTGAGAGAGCTCAGGTTCCCCAGACGTTGCTTGCACTTCGGGGTTCTGGTTACGGTAGGTTCGCGTCGTGTCGACCGGCGGCGACCCCGCCAGCGTCGTTCAATCTTTAAGCGCTGCGGGCGACGCAGAGTTGTTCGATGCGGAACGATTCGGACGTGTCGGAAACGGCCGATCGTTCAAGGCTGAACGATCCCCGCGGTGTCAGAAGCCCCAGACATCCGGCTGCTCCAATTTTTGTTGATGCGTGGGCCCCGGAGGTCTGGACCATTGCCCCAGGACCGGTTTTTCGTCCTGAGTCGCCCTCTGACGCTCCCGAGGCCCGGCGAACGGCCCCAGAGGCCGAGACCTGCCCAGATCCCGCCGCGCTCCAATGTTTTGATGTTGGAGCGTCGGATCTCCGGGGCCGACGCCGCAGGCGGCACGACACGAGCCTGCCGCACGCCCCTCGAGAGGACTTGGCGGGCGTGCCGGGAGCTTC
>CAUYUJ010019692.1:0-22500 GCA_963575745.1 Prorocentrum cordatum
CTCCTCCTCCTCCTCCTCCTCCTCCTCCTCCTCCTCCTCCTCCTCCGTACCAGTTTGGCTCAAGCCATTTTGGCTCAAGCCGTTCTGGCTCTTGCGGGTGGTGGCTCGCAGAGCTTCCGCAGGCGCATTTCAGAGCGGCTCGTCTGCGGGGAGCCATGTCCGGGCTGTGAGCAGTGAGCAGCGCGGGCGGCGACGAGGCGATGGAGAAGGTGGCCTTCGGCCAGCCACTCTTCATCGCCCGCCGCGGGCATGTGGAGCTCGAGGTGTACTCGTACAGCGTCGCGGACGCGATGGTTGCCGGTTTCTTCGCTGGGGCAGCGGAGGGCGAGTGCGAGGTCTTGGGAGGAGGCGCTGGGCCAGGCCCAGCGGTCGAGGTCTTCATCGGGGACCTCCCGGCCATCCAGGAGTGCGGCGAGGGCACGGACGAGAAGTGGTTGCAGGACTGCGACGAGCTTCCTCCCGTCTCCACCTTCCCAGCGCTGGAGGTGACGACGGTGCAGAGGTGCGTGGGCTGCGAGGCGATCGAGGCCACCGCCGGGGTGCCGAGCGTCGCGGGCCCCAGCGACGAGGAGAAGGTGATCAGACCGGAGTTCGGAAGCGGGGTCGGCGCTGGCGGCGCGGGCCTCGAGGCGGACTCCGAGTGGGTCGAGGCGACGGCGGAGGTGCCGACGGTGCTGCACACCAACATGGGGCAGCTCGGGGTAGGCAGCGCGAGCAGGGACATGCTGGAGTTCGTGAGCGGGGTCGACATCAAAGACGTCGGGGACCTTCCCACGGAGACGATCAAGCGGGAGGACTAGCTGGACCATGCCGCTGGGGAGGCCCGCGTTCCCGAGGAGACGGTCAAGCTGGAGGACGACCACATGCCGCGGAACGAGTTCGCGGTCCAGGCGGTGGTCGCGCGCCCTGGTGGATGCGGCCGTGCAGGGCGGGGTGCCGAGCGCAGGAGTGCGGCGGAGCTGGGAGGTCACGGCGGAGGCCAACCAGCTGACGCACGCGAGGGCGGCCGCCGCGGCGGCATGCCGTCACGCCCAGTGGCGGCATGAACATGACGAGCTCGAGGGCGTTGCGGTGCCCGCCCGCTCCGAGGAGGTGCAGCAGTTCGAGGAGCTGGTCGTTGAGGGCTCCTTCGAGGTGCATTCGTGGCCGAGGAAGGGGTCCGACGGGATCGCGACGACCAGGTGCATCGTGAAGGCCGGGGGCGGCAACATCGCTCCGCTCACGGCCGACCGTGACCTGTGGCGGCCTGGATGGCAAGCCGACGGTGAGGAGCTTGCCCCTCCTCTGCCCTTGGCAGCCGAGGTTGCGGAGGGCCGCCAGTGGCTGCGTTCCAGCTTCGGCCCCTACTCTCCTTGGGCCAAGTGGGCGAGCCGTGTGCGGCGGCGCCAGAGGTTCAAGGGCTGAGTGGGCGGTGGCTGTGTAGTTGCTGGGCTCGGCTCGAGGCGCTGGCGTCTTTCTGGGGGCGGCCTGGGGGCTGCTTCGTTATGGGGGCGGCCCGGGGGCTGCTTCGTTTGGGCCGCGGGGTCCTGGGTGCTGCCCTGGGGGCTGCGTTCGGTTGCCCGTGGGTCTCTGTCCCCGCGGGGGTGGTGGGGCCTTGGCCACGGTTCTCCCCTCCTGGGAGGTCCGTCCCTTGGGTGCACTTGTTTGGCGTGGACCTCGGGCTCCTCGTCGCCACTCCCGCTTGCGAGCCGCGACGTCGGCAGGTGGACTTTTGCCCGATCATCCCTATACCATACCATACCTCCTCCTCCTCCTCCCTCCTCTTCCTTCTCCTCCTCGTCCTCCTCCTCATCCCTCCTCCTCCTCCTCCCTCATGATCCTTCCTCCTCTCTCCTCCTCATTCTCCCTCCTCCTCCTCCTCCTCCTCCTCCTCCTCCTCCTCCTCCTCCTCCTTCTCCTTGTCGTCCTCCTCCTCCTCCTCCCCTTCCTCTTCCTTCCTCCCTCCCTCCTCCTCCCTTCCCCCCCACCTCCTCCTCCTCATCCTTTTTCTCCTCCCCCTCCTCGTCGCCCTCCTCGTCGTCGTCCTCCTCCTCCTCCTCGTCCTCTTCCTCCTCCTCCTCTCTCCTCCTCCTCCTCCTCCTCCTCCTCATCCTCACTCCCTCCTCCTCCTCCCCCCTCCCCCCTTCCTCCTCCTCCTCCCTCCTCCCTCCTCCTCCCCTCTCCTCCCCCCCCTCGCTCACCTCCGCCCCTCCGCCCCCTCCTCCTCCTCCTCCTCCTCCTCTCTCCTCCTCCTCCTTCTCTCTCCTCCTCCTCCTCCTCCTCCTCCTCCTCCTCCTCCTCCTCTCCTCCTCCTCCTCCTCCTCCTCCTCCTCCTCCTCCTCCTCCGTCTCATCCTCCTACCTCCCTCTTCTCCCTCCTCCTCCTCTTTCTCCTTTCTCCTTCTCCTCTCATCCTCCTCCTCCTCCTCCTCCTCCTCCTCCTTCCTCCTCCTCCCCCTCCTCCTTCTCCTCCTCTCCTCCTCCTCCTCCTCCTCCTCGCTCTCCTCCTCCTTCTCTCTCCTCCTCCTCCTATCCCTCCTCATCCCCAACCTCCTCTCCTCCTCCTCCTCCTCCCTCCTGCCTCCTACTCCTTCTCCTTCTCCTCGTTCCTCCTCATCCCTCCTCCTACCTCCTCCTCCTCCCCCACTTCCCCTTCCTCCTCAACCTCCCCTTACCTCCTCTTCAGCTCCTCCCCCTCCTCCTCCTCTTTCCTCCTTCTCCCATCCTCCTCCCCCCTCTCCTCCTCATCATCACCATCCTCATCATTATTATCATCGTCATCACCATCATCATCAGCCTCATCATCATCATCATCATCATCATCATCATCATCAGCCATCATCATCATCATCATCATCATCATCATCATCATCATCTCGACCACCATCATCATCTCATCATCATCATCACCATCACCATCACCATCATCATCATCATCATCATCATCATTATCATCATCATCATCATCATCATCATCATCATCATCATCATCATCATCATCATCATCATCCTTTTCCTTCTCCTCCTCGTCCTCCTCCTCCTTCTCCTCCTCCTCCTCCTCCTCCCTCCCTCCCTCCCTCCGTCCTCCTCCTTGTCCTCTTCCTTCTCCTCATCCGTTTCCTCCTCCTCCTCCTCTCTCTCTCCTCCTCCTCCCCTCCTCCTCCTCCTCCTCCTCCCTCCTCCTCCTCCTCCTCCTCCTCCCTCCTCCTCCTCCTCCTCCTCTTCCTCCTCCTCCTCCTCCTCCTTCTCCTCCTCTTCCCTCTTCCTCCTCCTCGGGTCACCTGCGGCCCCGGGGGAAGCCGTGCACGCCCGGCCTTTCCCTCCCTCCGCGGACCTGGGTTTGGGAGCTGCGTCGTGGGCAGGGGGGGGTCGCGAGCTGGCTTTGCGCAGCGCTGGCCGGGGTCAGCGCATGCCCGACGAGATGGGGACGGAACACACCCTGGCGAAGGGCCCGGCCATCTGTGGCTGAGAGTATCGCGAGGCAGGTGCGCCGAAGTGGGTGCTGTGCCGCCACGCGGACGCTGCCACCGGGGCCTTCGGCGGAGCTCCCCATGGGGCCGCGAAACCACGGACACGAGAGGCCGACAGGCGTTTCCGCCCATGCTGAACCAGATTCGGTGTCGGCGTCGCCGCCGAGGTTGTCCACGCAGGACTCGTCGCCGCCCAGACAGCGGCCGCTGTCGGTGCGGGGTAACTGCCGCAGGCGGGCACCGTCCCAGCGGTTCCCGTCCCACTTCGGGCATGCCGATCGCACGAGGTTTGGATCCCGTTTCTTTGAGAAAGTCGGCCACCCAGACTTCCACGCGTGGCGACGAGGGCGCCCTAGGTCGCTCAGAAACAGTCGAGCTCGCCGATATCGTCCCTCCTCCTGCCATTCTCCTGCCATTCGCCATTCTCCTTGGCAGGGCAGCTGATGAGCAAGCAGTCTGGCACGTACTGTGCCTACAAAGACGGCCAGGCCATCGGCGACGTTCGCGAGGCACCACCTCGAGGGGGAGGGCATGAGGAGGAGCGGAGGATGAGAAGGAGGAGGGGGAGGGGGAGGAGGAGGAGGACGAGGACGAGGAAGAGTGCATTTTTTTTGGGTGGGGGGGACGTGTTCCTAAGCATACGATTTCCTCATTGTGACGTTGGTAAGTGAGCGACGCAGAACAACGGGTTCATCTGTGAAGGCACTGGCGCGTAAGCTTCCAGCGTGAGGCCGCGCGTAAGCGCCTCTCTCTCCACACGGTGTGCCACGCGTGCGGCCCCCGTAAGCCGCGGCGTCAGGACGCCATGACATCTTGCGTAAGAGAGCCTTCTCTGTTCATTTCTCAAGTGTCGAGCTTTGAGAAACCACTGGAGACCTTCCGTGTAGGAGAAGGCGGAGGAGGATTGAGGGAGGTGGGAGGATGAAGAGATGGAGGAGGAGGAGGAGGAGAAGGAGGAGGAGGAGGAGGAAAAGGAGAAGGAACAGTAGACGGATGAGGAGGAGGATGGATGGAGGTGGAGAGGGAGAAGAAGACGGAGAAGGAGGATTGAGGATAGAGGGAGGTGGGAGGGTGAAAGGATCAGTGAAGGGGAAGGGCGGAGGAGGGAGGAAATACAGCGAGATCTGTCCTGTCAACAAGGCGGAGGCACGGCGGAGGCCAGCGAAGTGGGACGCATAATCGTCGGAAACGCGCAGAGGGGGCTCAGGGGGAGGGGGGAAGGCTTCTTAGAAGAACCCCTGCTACTTAGAAGGCGCGGACCTTGTTTATAGATGTACACACCAGTCGTTGAACGTACGTAGGTAATTTTGGATCCCCAGATCTCAATCTACTTCAAGCGCTTTCCTACTTCAAGAATCGATATGCCTTTGCTGTGCTTTGTTATTATCTGGGGGGTGCCTGAACCAAGTCTACTTGATCAGCCTTCCTCTACTTCATGTTCTTTTGTCCCACTTGTTCCAACCGACGCGTACAGTCAAAAACCCGAATAAGGACGCGCGACTTTGCTCAGGGTACCCTTGTGTCCTTGCTCTTCCTTGCTCTTGCGGCTCGTCCTTGGCCTCTTTCTCTTGCCCGCTTGTCAGGGTACCCTTGGGGTGTTCGTCGTCCGCCGCCCCAGAAATCCCAACTTCGGCTCCCAAGGGTCTTGCGTCCTTACCGCGCGTCCTTATTCGGGTTTTTGACTGTATCCGCCTTCCTGCTTCATGCTTTTATACCTACTTGTTCCAACCGACGTGCAGGTCCGGCGCCTTCTGAGCAGCAGCTTCCTTCTAAGAAGCCTTCCCCCTTCCCCCCATACCCCCTTGTGCGCGACGCCAGCTTCGGGCCCTCCCGTGCCGACAGGAGGCGAGAATGGAGTGTTGGGCCATCCCCAAAGGCCGGAGGAGGATTTTTTTTTTGCATGCACCGCGATGCAGCCCACGTACACCGCACCAGGGTGGGCGAGGCCCTGGGGGGTATCTCCTGGCCCACATCCACAGAGAGGACGGGCCAGGGAGGTGCGCCCTGCACTGTGCAGACAAGGGCTCACACCTCACAAATGGCAAAACGTCGTCAAGTCGACGGTGACTCCATTCTTCTTAGGATGAAGCCCCTTCTTCAACTTGACCCACGGATTGCTGTATGCGGCCACCTTGTGTGGCTCACACTTCCTGTCGGGATTCCGTAGCTGTCCTCCCGACGTCATATAACCGCACTTGTGGCAAATACACAAAAAGGAGCCGTCCGAGCAGTCGAGCAGCACGCAAAAATGACCAAGCTCACGCAGCCTGGTCGGGGACACCTTCAGAACAGCGTCGCACCTCCCCCACGGGGGCACGACAGAGGGGCGGCCACGCTTGCCCCGCAAACACTCAGCGCACTGCCAATATTTGCCCACCCAGCTCCACTGGTGGACCTTCTTGTCCTCTCCCTGCCGACGCTCAGCAGGGGGAGGAGGGATAAACTGGGCGTGGGGGCCCAAAGACAGTCTCGGCCACAGCGCAAGGAGCTTCGCTCCTAGGCGGCCCACAGCTCTGGCAACAGCAATATCGCGATCAAGACCCTCGAGCTCGGACCCCGACGGCATGGGATGCAAGAATACCGCTTCCTTGGCCGTCAAATCAGCCCATTCGTTGCCTTGCCGCAAGTACCGATCACTGTCGTCGGTGGCAGCCTGAACGTCCTGGTGGGCCTTGACTTTCTCTAAGTGCACATTCGACCAGTGATTTCTTAAATGCTGGGCCACACCACTGTACATACGCTTGGCAGAAGCCATCTCAGCCAAGGCAACCGAGAGAAGTCAACACAGCCTTGGCAGTCGGAATAAATAGTGGAAGGGCCTGTCGCCCACTGAACCGCAACAGACATGGCGTGATATTCAGCCGCCTGCGGCGTCTGGGGACAGGGCGCCCAAACTGGGGACCGTTAACTCGCACCACAGCATTGCCAGTTTCCTTCGAGACGACCACGATAGCCCACCCCGCTCTGTTGAGGTCCCCCACGAGATGTCGAGTACACGAGCCATCGACGAAAAGGTCGCCCTCGAACCACTCTTTGATGTCACCCCCTCCTCCGTCCAAATCACCTCGATGCCCCCAGACGTGCACGGCTGCGGGAAGTCGGAGGGGTGGGGGAAGACCCCGTAGCAGGCCAAATTGTCGTCGGCCTTAGCTGCCCATTCTTGCACTCCTGTTTAACTAGAGCATCCCTAAGCTCGACCACCTCGGGGCAACGGCACTCCCATAGGCGGTGTCTAAGGGTATCTAAGCCATCCTCGCACGGCGGGCACACCGTCGTGGGCAGCACGTAACCTAAGCTTGCGGCACGCTGACGGGCGTAAACCGCTTGGCAAAATAGCGAACGGAGGCAGCCTTTCTGATACATGGTGTACTTAGAGCTTTTGAGGTAACTAAGGACGGGCTCCACACAAGCCCTGCCCTTCAGATCAAGCCTGGCCCCCAGGTCCCACTCGAGCCCCCTCAGAACAGCCTTGCGCAGGAGGGACCGAACCAGCTGGGGCGAAACCTCGGTGAGCTTAAGCTCCTCCCCCAGGTCCGTAACCAAGACCCCAAAGGCAGGCATGCTCCAGGATATACGCTCCAAGGACTTCCGCATGGCGGAGATGGGGCCAGACACACTTCGCCACAGCGGGGATTCGCCCTCGAACCCCGCTTGCCACGCAGCTCTAAGCTCGGCCAGGGGCAACGTGTGGCTGTGCAATCGATGATGCGCCCACCACACCTCCTTAGACCATCGGATGATGGGGGCAACACACGCATACCAGCACGGCTCCCCGTGCGCAAGCAGCAGGGCCGTCAACGATCGGCCCTTAGCTGACGGCTGCAGAACCTTTCCCGCCTGACGCCTGTAGGTCAGCAGCTCAAAATCACTGACCCCATGGACCTCGGACCCAAACAACTCGGCGGCGAGCGCCCCCGACGCGAAAACATTTCGGGCCACACGACCCCCGACAGTGGGCCTCAAACGGGCCAGCCGAGAAACAAAACCGACCGTCTTCCTCCCCTGTTTTTTGTGTTTGCAACTCCTCCCGCTCTGACCCTCAGCGTCGAACGTGCAGTTTGGATCCAGGTGTTGTGGAAGTAGTGGTGCGCGGCAGTAGTAGCAGCACCCACGGCGGACTTTTTGCAGTTTTGGACAGCTGACCGATACCAGTTGGGGTCGTGGGCGCGCCCCTTTGAACAAAAACAAAAAAAAACTTCCAATGGCGAGGGGGGCTCCTGCTGGGGGGAGTGACCCCCGCTGGCCCCGAAGGCCAGCCCCACGAGGTGGATGTCTGCGGGGAGGGGGGCGTCGCAGCCGCCGTCCTCGGCCTGGTCGCCATCATTTTCTTCTTCTTCTTCTTCTTCTTCTTCTTCTTCTTCTTCTTCTCTTTCTCCATCATCTTTATTCGGTCGGGCATGTCCCTGTACAGGAGGAGTATGCAAAAATAGTCAGAACATAGTCCAGGGACTATTTTTCGGCACCTTTGAATACATTGGGGCATTTTGTTCTGCTATTTTTGCTTCCTTCCACAAACCGCATGTAGGAGGATATGGCCGACCTAACACTATTACCGTCGCCATCGCCGTCGTCGTCGCCGCCGCCGCCGTCGTCGGAGCCGGGCCGCCGTCGTCAGCGGCGCTGGGCTGGCGTCACTATCGGCGCTGGGCTGGCGCCACCGTGGTCGTCGGCGCGCGCCCCCCTCGGAGGTGCTGGTGGTCTGCGTGGACCTCGCGGCCGGCCCCGGGGCCGAGGCCGCCCTGAGCGACGGCGAGCTCAGCGCCGCGGAGGAGACGCCCGAGCGCAGGCCGCCGAGCTCGACGACGACGACGACGACGGCGACGACGACGACGACGACGACGACGGCGGCGGCGGCGACGGCGACGACGACGACGACGGCGGCGACGACGACGACGACGACGACGGCGACGGTGGCGACGGTGGCGGCGGCGGCGACGGCGACGGCGGCGGTGGCGGCGGCGGTGGCGGCGGTGGCGGCGGTGGCGGCGGCGGCGACGGCGACGGCGACAACGACGACGACGACGGGGGTGGTAGCAGCCCCACCCCGCCAAGTCGATCAGCGAGTCCGCCTCTGGGCACAGGAGGGCCAGGTGGGGAGAGGCAGCGGCAGTCCAGGCTTCGTGGGGGCGCCCTCGCCTCCGCGGAGGGAGGCAGCCCCTCGGGAGCTGGGTGCGTGCGGGCCCCGAGAGGGGCTGGGGATCGAGTTTGAGCTGCCGTTGCCTTAGCTCACCCAGGGCTCGAGCTAAGACCAGTGTTTTGGCGAGCTCGTGGACCGTTCTCCTTTGTCGCCGAGGGAGAACGGGAACAGATCGAAAACAGAAAGCACGCTTTGGCCCGAGCCCTGAGTTCGCCCTGCTTTGGCGTGGCCCCTGATGCGCTCCGCGTGCCGGGTGGGAGGCACCAGCGCGGACCCGAGACATCCGCACGTACCTCCGAGCCCCGCGAGCCATTTGAATCTGCCGATTCGAACAGATTCGGTTTCGAGGATTCCGATTTCAATGTGATTCGACTCTGGAGTCCGATTTTGGTTTGGATTCCTCGTGCATGCCTCGGCCAGGGCCGGCGTTCGCCGGTTCCGGTGTTGTCCGTCCTGCCTGGCGATTCCTACCGATGCAGTGCTTTTCGATGGCCGATCAGATTTTTCCGATTCGATCTTGGGCCATCCCGCAATTTCAGCTCAGTTTCTCTTGAAGTCCACACCTACCTAGTCTCGCATTCTGGGTACATCAGCCCCGCCTTCGCCGTTTCACTCGACCATGAATGCACCTCTGACGTGCGCGCCTTGCCCTTTTCACAGACCACCACCTGATTTGGAGATCTTCAGACATACGACCTTGCATTTCAGGTCTGTTGCGCTGGGATTTAATCAGTATCGTTCAGCCGACCCGTATCCCCATCCTCATCTCCACCCAGAGATCCCGCCATCTCAGCAGCCCAGTTGGGGATGTACCCCTCGAAACCCAGAGGAGACAGCCTATATCGCCATTCAGCATCTGGCGAGGTAAATCGGCCAGTGGGGCCCAGGCCACGCCAGTGTGGAGAAGGGGTCGTTTAAAGGATGCTCAACAAGCCCGCCCAACCCTGCTGGATCGACTGGCGAAGCCGCCCGTGGGGTGCTGTCTGGCTCTCGAGGGGGGCAATTACTTGCGCCCGCCGCCCCTGTGGGCCACCGCGCCCGGCTCGGGGCCCCTTGGGCGCCTTGCCACCTTGGGGGGCGCTTCTGCGAGAGGAGATCGATTCGATCGATCGATCGGCCGAATCGAGTCGATTCGTTGTCGATTCGATTCGATCGACTGGATCCGATCGATCGAATCGATTCGATGTCGATTTGACTCGATCGATCGCGTAGCCCGCCCCCGCCGGCGCCCATTCCGATCCGATCGATCCGAACCGATGTCGAGCGCACCCAGCTCGATCCGGCTCGACGGCGATCTCTCCCGGCGATCCAATGCGGGCCGATGGTTCGCACGGCGTTGCGCTGTGCATCCCGGCGCTGCGGCTTCGGTTCGGTCTCGATGCCGGGAAGGCGCGGCGCATTCCGACGCTCAAGTTGGGCACGTTCCTCTAGAGACTGTTTTTTAGGGTCTGGCGATAACCCAGGTTATCGGGCTTGCCCCCCTCCCCCCCCTCCAGGATAACCTAACCTTGACGGTTGTGCAGGTCCGGGGTGGGGGGGCGCGGGCATATGCAGGGCTGCCCACAGCGCGAAGGTTAGGTTATCGGCCGGCCCCCACTTCCCCCCCCATGGATAACCCGGTATATCGCCGATTCAAAAAAACGGTCTCTCACAGGAGGAATATTCAAAAATAATGAAACAAAAGTGTGGGGACGATTTTCTGAGTATTCTGGAGTATTTTTGAATATTTTTATTGTATTTTTCATGTTTCGTCCAAGATCCGCCTGTAGGGGGTCACGCCCGACCTAACCTTAGAGTACACCAACGTGCGTCAGCTTCTGGGAGTCGATGGGAAAGCGCCGATCTGTTGCGTCGACCTCGCGTCGATTGATGTCGACCAGCGTCGGACCGCGCCGATGCGCAAGAGCCTTCATGGGGGGCTCCGATGATCGGTTGTTGCTAGAAGTGCCCCTGGCCCAAGGTACCCCCCAGGATCTCCATGAAGCACCCCACGGCCTCCGGCGCACCCCGCACGAGGCTCGGAGGGCCCCAGGGGCTCCAAAATCGAGTGAAAAGCTGGGGACACCGTGGGCCAGAGGTAATCGCAGGCCTACAGGTTGACACCAACACCAATATCGGCGGCGTGCCGCCACCGAGGGACGAAGATCCCGATCTCAGTGATGGTGGTAATTATGGCTTCCAGGATGACCGAACTATTACCCCCAACACCGAAATCTAGGATCATCTTCCCCGCGTGCAGGCAACCCCTTGTGTTGGTGATGGTGCCCATTTCCAGGCCTTCAACTTTAGCAGCCCACGACGTGAGTTGCCAGCGAGGGGGGTCTTCGCCATACTGGGGCTTCTCGTCGGGCCTCGCTGGCCCTTTGGGCTCCGGGGGCCTCGGGCGGACGGCCAGCGGGGGGGGGGAGGGGCGTGCGCGTGTGGGGGGAGCGAGGGGTGCAGGAGAAGAAGGAGAAGACGCCGCGCACGCCACACAGTGGGGGCGCGCCTCAAGAAGCCATATGCTGTTCGTCAGGGCACCCTGGGTCTCTCCGCTCCTCGCGCTGCGCGGTGACTCTCCCGCAGCCGCTGAAGGAGCTGCTGCCTTCAGGGTGGTCCAGGTTTCCCTTCAGCTGCACCTCGCGCGCGGGTCTTCAGGGCTGGGGTTCTCGCGAGGGCTTCTTGCGGTCACGCCCGCACTGTGTTGCCGGACCGAGGTACAAAGATCGAGGTCGCTTCGGGGAGGGCATCTTATTGGTATTTTTTGGTGCTTGGTGGACGTCCTCGTGCATCCTGGGGGGTGGGGGGCGCCCTCGAACGCTCTTCAGTTTGGGCCGGCGGAGGGTCTCATGTTCTTGAGGGATGCTTTTGTGTCCCAGGCCCGGCTGTGATTATTCTGTGTCGGCCACGCGCAGGAGGGGGTAGGGGGAGGGGGAAGGCCTCTCAAAGGCACCCCTGCTTCTAAGAAGCCTCCCCCCTCCCCCGGCCCCTTTCCGCGCGCCGCCGCCAAGAGTGGCCCTTGAAACGGGGGGTTGCCCTGGACGGCCCGACGGGCTGCCGCTACGCCCGCCCCCAAGCAAAGTGCGCGGCGGGCGCACGCCTGTTGTGCACTCCGCGCGGACAGACACCCGAGGGGTCGTCACGACACGGTCCCCCAGGAGGGATCGAAAGGTAACCCATCGGTCGTTGATAGGAGGTGTTTTCGGAGTCCCAGATTCCACTCTGCTGTAGCCGCCTTCTTACTTCAAGAGTCGAGTGGTTTTCCCTTGTCCCTCCTCTTCAGGAAGCGGGCGGAAACCCCATTCCAACGCCTTCCTACTTCATGTTTCCACCTACTTCTGCCGACCGATGGGTAAGAGTGGGTCGTGTCTATCGACTCTAGCATGGCGTGTTCTCCCATAGAGCTCCGGGCTACATGTAGTGTGGGTGGGCGGCGGCCAGCGTCGCGGTTCAGACCCAATGTTGTTGTGGGAGGCCGAGGGGGGATCAGAACAAGGGGATCGATAGGTCCAGGTGGCTACGCGCATACGGCCGGACCGAGGTATAAGATCGAGGTCGGTTCGGGGAGTGTTCCCCAGTGATCTTCGTGTTTGCTGGATGTCCCTGTGCACCCTGGGGAGGGTACTCGTGGATGTTCTGTGCGTTCTGGCCGCCAGCGGGTCACGTGTTCTTGAGGGATGTTCTTCTGTCCCAGGTTCGAATTTAGGTCCAGGTGGCCACGCGCATACTGAACAATACCGGCGGCGGCGATGGAAGTTGCGGTCTCCTCAGCGCCTCCTGGGGCGCCCTCGTCGCCGGATCCGCCTCGGAGTTCTGGTCGGTACGCTCCCCAGGACAGGGCTGGGGGTCGACCTCCGAGACGACGACGACGGCCTCGCGTTCTGGCTTACGCGCATCCCCCCCTCCGCCCTCTGTCGCCACGGCTGGACGCGGCTCGGATGACTGGCCAGGATGGACCTCTGGTAGGGGTCCAGGGAGAGTGCTGCGTGCCTTTGAGGCCGAACTCGACCTCAAACAACGAACGCACAGCCTTGCGAGGTCGAGCTCGACATCAGCAGATCTCGGCGCCAACAGCTGCGCAGTCCTCTCTGGGCCGTCTCAGAGGGCGGCTGGACTTCTCGGAAGCCCTCGCGCCTTCTGATAAGTTTCCCGTGTCTTCGGGGAAGACTTCGAACATTTCTCAGAAGGCCGGGGCATTTACGATCCTTCTGAGGAGGCGCGCCCCTTCTCATTTCCCCCCCCAGAGCTCGCCGCCGATTCGAGGCCGCACTCGATCTCAAACAGCGCACAGCCTGTTGAGGCCGAGCTCGACTTCCGAAGACCTCGGCGCCAGCGGCTGCGCAGTCCTCTCGGGGCGATCCCGAGAAGTTTGGCCGCACGGCGGCGGCGGCGCAGCCGCGCGCGGAGGCCAGCGCCGCCACGCCCGGGCCGGCTGACCAGGGAGCAGGCGATCGGACTCCAGCAGGACGCTCTGGTCAAGCAGTGGCGAAGCGTCCTGGCGTTCCTATAGGTCGGGGATGGACAGACCTCCTACCCTGACACGTCGAGTAAGGAGTTCGCCGTGTTCGGTTCGCGAGAGGGCCTCGCGGCCGTCATGTTTGCGGGTCCAGGTCCGTCGGTTTCGTTCCCAGGCCGTTTTCACTAAGGGGGGGTCTACTAAAGGGAGGTTTGTCCACCGCCGAGTCAAGCAGTGGCGAAGCGTCCTGGCGTTCCTATAGGCCTACCAAACAAAGTTCTAAGAGCCTTGTGTGATTCGCACGAAAAGTTCTTAGAACAATTCGGGCTGAGACAGTTGGGACGGCCGGTCTCTGCTCCAAGGACGGGCCCACGCTTGTGGCATCGCTCGGGCGTGTATTTTTCTTTTCCCTCGGCGAGGACCATCGAGGGGCCCTTGGGATCGTCGCGCGAAAAGTACACGCACGGAGCCGGCAGCTGCCCGGGGAAGGGGCGTCCGAGCGATGGTGAGGGGAGGGGGGATAAAACGACGCGAAGATCGGGACAAAATCGGATCGGGATAACTCGAAACCTCTGAGAATCGGCGGGTTTGGAGGATGTATTGGGCGCCGCGGCCGCTCCAGAGCGTTCCGGAACGCTCTGAGAGCGCTCCGGAACGCTCTGGAGTGATTTATCCCGATCCTAGCTTTGTTTTAGGGGAAGGCTTCTTAGGAGCACCCCTGCTTCTTACCTCTATAGACAGGGCCCGCGCCTTCTAAGGAGCAGGGTGCTTCTAAACAAGGGACATCGAGCACCAAGAAAGTACCGAAACTCGAGGGTGTTCACTTGTCGAGCCCCAGGAGACGATACTCGTTCGGCACTTCGCTAGCGTGTCAGCCAGACAGTGGTTCTATGACGTTCTGGGTGCCCGAAATTTCTCCTGGGACGTAGTCCGTAAGTGCGATGGGAACAACATCAGTTTAGGGGGAGGAGGGAAGGCGTCTCAGACGCACCTGTGCTTCTTAAAAGCCGCGGGCCTTAGCCTCTTCCCTCCTCTTCCTACCCCTAGGTGCGCGCCGCCAGGAGGAGGAGTAGGAGGAGAAAGGAGGAGGAGGAGGAGGAGTAGGAGGAGAAAGGAGGAGGAGGCGGAGGAGAAAGGAGGCGGATCGGCTACGCTGTGACTCGTGCCCGGACGGGCGCTTCGCGATGATTTCGTCGTCTTTTGCCTCGGAATGCGTCCCAGCAGCTGCGCCTCGCGACAGCGCGCCCCTGGGGTGGGGTGCCCGCATTGTCGAGGCTCTCAGAGCGCGCCTCTGGCCCTGTTCGGGCACCCCGTGCCCCCTCCTTGGCCTCCTCCCAGACATCTCCTCCTCACCCTCCTCCTCCTCCTCCTCACCCTCCTCCTCATCCTCCTCCTCCTCTTCTTCTTCCTCCTCCTCCTCCTCCTCCCGGAGCCGACGCCTCCTCCTCCTCCTCCTGTTCCTCTCGGGGCTCCCGGAAGTCCCGACCCCCTCTCCCCGGGGCTGGCTCGTCCTCCCGGGTGCAGTCTTCTGAGAGCGCCCGGCGGGGGCCCCCGCAGGCCGAAGACTGCAGAGGACCTCCGCCTGCATCCAGCGGGGGCAAAAAGACACGCACAGACACAGTGCATCGTCGATCCCCCGGGACAGACTGGGAACTGGGAAGGGGGGGGGGAGGAGACGACGAAGACCCAGCAGAGCTCAGAACACACGGGGAGTCCTGGTGTGTGTGTGTGTGTTGTGTGTGTGTGTGTCTGGCTGCTCGTGTGTCCCTGGGCCCCCTTGCTGGACTTGCTCGGTGCGTTGCCTGTCCGGGGACCTCCCGAGGCCTCCCCTCGGGCCCTGCGGCAGGAGCTCCTCGTGGGCTTCGCGGGCGACGGGTTCCAGGGCAGCCTGGAGGAGCTGCAGCGGCGGCAGCAGAGCGGCCTCGTCTCCCCCGCGGACTTCGTGCGGGAGAGGCAGGCGCTCTTCCTGACGGTGCAGGTCAGGTGCAGCGTTGCACGCAAGTCGTTGGACGCACTTGTTCGGAACCCTAGGTCCCGATTTTTCTTCAACCGCCTTCCTGCTTCAGTAATCGATGTGGCTTGGCTGTCGTTTTCTTTACTCCTTGGGCGGGCCCGAACTCGATATGTTGTATCCGCCTTCCTACTTCATTGATGTTTCTACCCACTTCGACCGACGTGTAGAGTGATCGGCTCGAGGTTCGAGGTTGGAGGTTGTCGGGCGTTCCTCGTCGGTTCTCCGCGGCTGCGGCTGCCCAGCCTCAGGATGACTTCCCGCGGCTGCGCCCCGCCACGGGCGTTCTATGCATAGGGTGCCCGGACCGCCTCGAGAGGTCGCCAGAGGCCCGAGTTCCTGACCCGAGGAGCACCAGGGGGAGGCTCAGAGGGGTGGGTGCACGGACCCCCCGTCGCCCACTGATCGCGGGGACGCACGGACCCCCAGTCGCGCACTGGATCGCCGACTTGGACCCGACAGCTCGCCACGGCCAGGGCTGCGGGGATCTGCTATGGGGTGCCCATCGCCAACCTAACGGCGGTGCATCGCCGAGCCCAAGGCGATGGCTCCCTCCACGAGGTGGTCCTCCCCAAGCGCTCCCCCTCGCCAGGGCCCGATCCTGCCGGCGTACGGCTTCGCGGCCTCCCGGGAGGGGGTTTTCAAGATGATGGCGGCGATGGGCGAGTGGGCGAAGGACATCAGAGGAGGAAGAGGTGCAGGTACCACTGCTCGTCTTGGAGACTTGCTGTTGCCACTGCTGGATTCTTCTAGAATTTCTGGTATGGCAGCACCCTGGGAGAGTCTTGGGGACTAGCGAGTCGGCATATATGCTTGTTTCCCACATGGCCCATTCCGATCCGATCGATCCGATTCGATGTCGGGATCTGCTGGCCCACCCCGATCCCACTCTGGCACCCCGACGGTCCGCTGCGGCCGAGGCTCGCATGGCGTTGCTGTGCCTTTCTGGCGCGGCCGAGATCCGACTCGGTTCCGGCTCCGTGCCGATGCGGCCCGATTCGGAGCCTGTGCCGACCCTGTCCGATCCGATTTGCCGATTCAATGCTGACCGCTCCTGAAGGACTCGAGTAGGGGATCGACTACAGAATGGACTCCCCAAACAATTCTTTTTCGCGTCGAATCACGAACACATTCGTTATGGTGCCCGTAGGTCTGCGGACATTCTGCGCACTTGTGTTTGTACCTTCGACGAGGAAATCCATTCTGGGGTGACTCAGTTCTGTGGCCGATCCCCTAACCCCAGGAAGCATTTAAGAACCCCCCCTCCGGCAAATCGATAACCCTTCCGCACCATCATCCATATCATCATCATCATCATCATCATCATCATCATCATCATCATCATCATCATCATCATCATCATCATCATCATCATCATCATCACCACCACCACCACCACACACCACAATCATCATCATCATCATCATCATCATCATCATCATCATCATCATCATCATCATCATCATCATCATCATCATCATCATCATCATCATCATCATCATCATCATCATCATCATCATCGTGTCCGGGTGCTACAGCTATCGTTCGGTTATTTCGGTCCTTCGGAATATCGAATAAAAAATGCGGTGCTACGATATCGCCGGGGGGGTTCTTAAATGTTTCCTGGGGTTACTCGAAGGACCCCGAGTTCGTCCAGCTCGCCAGCGACATCAACGAGCCAGCTGCGCTGCCGCGCCGACAAAAGGTCGCCGCCGCACTCGAGCGCGCGGGCGCCCGGAGCGCGCAGAGACGGGGCCTGGGCGGGGGGGGGGGGCGGAGCGGCGGGGGCCCACGGGGTGCTGCGGGGGACCCACAGAGCGCCTTCCCCTCCTCCTCCCCCTCCCCCCCCCCCCTCCTCCTCCTCCCTCCCTCCTCCACCTCCTCCTCCTCCTCCTCCCCCCCCCTCCTCCTCCCTCCTCCTCCTCCTTCTCCCCTTTCCTTCCTCCTCCTCCTTGTTCTCCTCCTCCTCCTCCTCCCCCTCCCCCTCCTCCTCCTCCTCCTCCTCCTCCCTCCTCCTCCTCCTCCTCCTCCTCCTCCTCCTCGTCCCCTCCATCTCCCCCTCCTCTTGATTCACCCCAGAAGCGTCTTCCTCGTCGGAGCTACACGCAAGCCACGTCGAGTGTGCGCGGCCGTGCTGACTGCAGTCAACCCGCGTAGCAAGGATGGGCAATTTTCCCAAGGGTACCCTTGCACCGTTGCCTCCTTGGTCCATCCTTGGATCGAGGAGGCAAAGGTACGACTGCACCTCCTCCGATCCATAGATTTGGCGACCGCGCGCCGAATCCACGGATCGCTAATCCATGTTTGCGCGCCCCCTGAGACTGCAGAGTTGACTTTCCCCGACATCTGGCCTCCTCGCCGAAGTCTGCACACGAAGCACGCCGATGCTTCGTGGATGTGCCGACTAGCCTATTACGCATTTGTCATGGGTTCGACGAGGAAATCAATCGGTACAGTCAACGCGCATAGTAAGGACGCGCGCCTTTTCTAGGGTACCCCTGTGTCCTTGCTTCTGCGGCCCGTCCTTTGCCGTTTCCGTTGGGGTTTTGGTCGCCCGCCGCCCAACGAATCCCGATCTCGGCCTCCGAGGGTCTTGCGTCCTTGCCGCCCGTCCTTGATATACGCTTGCACTGTACACCCCCGTGCTCCCCGTGCTCGACCCCTGGGCGGCGCCAGGGGGCCTCCGCTCGCGCCACTGCGCTCCCAGACGCCCCGGGCGCCCTGGCGCCCTCGCTTCGGGCCCCCCCCCCCTGGGAGACCCCGACCCTTCTCCCCAGGGCCGGCTCTCCATCTCGAGCCGTTCTGCGGGGTTCTCCTCCCCCCTCCTCCTCCACCTCCTCCTTCTCCTCCTTCTGCTCCTACTCCTTCTGCTCCTCCTCCTCCTCCTCCTCCTCCTCCTCCTCCTCCTCCTTCTCCTCCTCCTCCTCTCTTCTTCCTGCTGCTGCCCTCCCTCATCCTCCTACCCCTCATCCTCCCCCCCCCTCCTGCTACTACTGCGGCTCACTCGCGCTGCTGCTCCACCTTCTCCTCCTCCTTCTCCTCCTCCTCCTCCTCCTCCTCCTCCTCCTCCTCCTCCAGAAGAGACGGGGGCCGGTGCAAACTGCAGTCGTCCAGAGCGCCGGGTCTTGCGGGATCCTGCAGGGCCAGGGGGCACCGACCTGGGCTTGTTCTGCAGGATCCTGCAGGATCTTGCAAGGCCCGATTGGCCCGGGTTTGCATTGACCCGAGTCCGTGCGTCCCCGATTCCCCAAGGCCGGTTCTTCATCCCGAGTCGTTCTCTGGCGGTCCCTGGGCTCTGCGGCCGTCGAAGACGCCAAAGATCTCTAGGCCTCCCAGATGGGGTCGGAGAGATGGGGTCGGATGTGGAGCCCGATGTTCTCCACGCTCACGGCGCCGATGCATCGCTGGCGTCGCCGATGAACCGCCAACATCGACGATGCGTCGCTGGTGCATCGCCGATGCATCGCCGATGCATCGCCGATGCAACGGTGATGCATCGGTGATGCATCGGTGATCTGGCGCGATCCTTCAACCCCATCTACTCGGACCCCATCTAGGACGCCTCTTAGGTCGTCGTCGTGTTTTTCGCACGGCGCGAGCACGTTTGGGCTTGAAGCCGCACAGGCTTCGGCCAGCTCGGGGCGAGCACGCGTCGCGGCGTTTGCTCTCCCAGACATGCTCGCGTCGCTGAACAGAACCCAGGACGGGAGGATCTCCCTGTAGTTGTCGGCCTCTGGAGGCCCTCGCCGGGCCCCTCCAGGGAGGACCGTGCGGCAGCGGCTCGGGGGGGGAACAGCGGGTCCCGGGGAGCGTGTCGGGGGACGTCCGGGGACCGCGTACTGAGCACGTGTGGGCGTCGCAGTTTTTGGGCGTGGCTCAGCGACGGTCCCCCTTCCACGCGGACATCGGCGCGCTCCGTGGCCGCATCGGGCGGCGCTCTTCGCCTCGTGCTCCGGGGCATCCGCGGACCTGGCGCCCACGCGGCAGATGCACGGACCCGTGGTCCATCTGAGCGTGCGCACGGTCGAGACAGCCTTTCACCGACGGCCTGCCCTCGTCTTCACCTCTTCGGGCCTCCTGGCGTCGCATGTCCGGGCTGCTGTCCTCGTCCTCCTCCTCCCAAGTCCTCCTCCTCGTCCTCCTCCTCGATCCTCCTCCTCCTCGTCTCAATTCCTCCTCCTCCTCCTCCTCCTCCTCCTCCTCGTCGCGATTCCTCCTCCTCCTCCTCGCTCCTTCCCTCCTCCTCGATCCTCCTCGATCCTCCTCGATCCTCCTCGATCCTCCTCCTCCTCCTCCTCCTCCTCCTCCTCCTCCTCCTCGATCCCCCTCCTCCTCGATCCTCCTCGCCCTCCGCCTCCTCCTCCCGGCCTGGGCAGGCGGGGGGCCCCCCCGCGCGGCCCTGCCCGCGAGGGGCCCGCCGCCCAGCCCTCCCTCTCGCGGGGGCTGGGCCTCGGCAGGGCGCTCCTCGCGCAGGGTCGGCCCCCCCTCGGGGCGGCCCCGGCGGGCGGCCCCGAGAGGCACCCAAAGGAACCCCGGCTTCGGGGGCCTCCTCCTCCTCCTCCTCCTCCTCCTCCTCCTCCTCCTCCTCCTCCTCCTCCTCTCCCTCCTCCTCCTCCTCCTCCTCCTCCTCCTCCCTCCTCCTCCTCCTCCTCCTCCTCCTCCTCCTCCTCCTCCTCGACCTCCTCCCCTCCTCCTCCTCCTCCTCCTCCTCCTCGACCCTCCTCCTCCTCCTCCTCCTCCTCCCTCGATCCTCCTCCTCCTCCTCCTCCTCGCTCCTTCCCTCCTCCTCGATCCTCCTCGATCCTCCTCGATCCTCCTCGATCCTCCTCCTCCTCCTCCTCCTCCTCCTCCTCCTCCTCCTCGATCCCCCTCCTCCTCGATCCTCCTCGCCCTCCGCCTCCTCCTCCCGGCCTGGGCAGGCGGGGGGCCCCCCCGCGCGGCCCTGCCCGCGAGGGGCCCGCCGCCCAGCCCTCCCTCTCGCGGGGGCTGGGCCTCGGCAGGGCGCTCCTCGCGCAGGGTCGGCCCCCCCTCGGGGCGGCCCCGGCGGGCGGCCCCGAGAGGCACCCAAAGGAACCCCGGCTTCGGGGCCTCCTCCTCCTCCTCCTCCTCCTCCTCCTCCTCCTCCTCCTCCTCCTCCTCCTCCTCCTCTCCTCTCCTCCTCCTCCTCCTCCTCCTCCTCCTCCCCCTCCTCCTCCTCCTCTCCTCCTCCTCCTCCTCCTCCTCCTCCTCCTCCTCCTCCTCCTCCTCCTCCTCCTCCTCCTCCTCGCCCTCCTCCTCCTCCTCCTCCTCCTCCTCCTCCTCGATCCTCCTCCTCCTCCTCGGTTCTCCTCCTCCTCCTCCTCCTCCTCCTCCTCCTCCTCCTCCTCCTTGCCAGGAGGGGGCTGATGACTACAGTGGACACCCATGCCAGGAAGCACCCTGCTTGCCTCAAGGGTGTGCCCCGGGTTTCTTGGGTGTCGGTGGTTCTGCACCAGACCCCTCTGGTACTGAGAAAATCATGACGGGAGGTTTTTTCCTAATTTCAGCCTCTGGGGGCCTTTGCCGGCCCTGGGGACCGTCAGAAAAATACTCAGGATGAAAGACCGGTCCAGGGGAAAGGGCTGGGACCTCCAGGGCTCGACGTATTGAAAAAAACATTACGTCGGGGGTCTGGGTCTGGGGGCGGCCAAGAGGGGGCTGATGACTACAGGACACCCATGCCAAGAAACACCCTACTTGCCTCCAGGGTGCCTCGAGTCTCTTGGGTGTCGCTGGTTGGGGGGTGGATATCATGGCTGGGGCCATGAGATCTCCCCAGATTTCATGGCGCCTCCTCTTATTCCGATGCGTCCCCGGCCCCCCCCTTGGGCCGCGCACGTGTCGCCAGCCATGATTTGCGCTCCTCCCCCCTCTTGAGCGCCCCCCTCTTGGCCGCCCCCGCCAGCTAGCCTCAACAGGCACCCCGAGTAATTAGTCCAGGGCGGTCTCAACACCGGAGGCGACGCCCCTGGGGCGCTCCGCGCCCCAGGGCTGGGGTGCTGAGACCGCGACGGACTGCTTGGAGTGCCGGTTGAGGCCAGCCGGGACGACTTCCTGGTGCCGTCGAGGCCAGCCGGGACTGCCTGGGGGGGGCTGTCAGTGCGCAGCCCGAAGCCTTCCCACTCGGAATGACGCATGTTTGCGGGGTTGGGGGCCCTTCTCCATAGGGGATTGTGGGTATTACCGTTGCTTGCTGCCTGCAAGGTGCAAGGTGGAGGGACTTCGTCAGGAAGGTGAGCACACTTTCGGTTCGATCCGTCAGGGGGCCCTCACCATGGCTCCGCACCAAGCGAGACCAGCCCACAAGGGAAGCAAGGGGCCGACACGCGCCAACCGCCGCAGGCGCGGTGGCGGACCTCATTGGTATCGAGTCGCCCCCTGAGACCTGGAGCTCGGGAGGTAACCTTGAAGGGTATTTCACTTGATCCCCCCATGCATCTCTCGGCAGTGGAGGACACGGGTCCTGAAACCTCACCGTCGCGGCGGAGCTGACTCTCCCTCCACTGCTGGGCGGGCCGGGCAATGCTTGGGGTGCCCCTGGACGCCCAACATCGCGAAAAGCCTCCCGTGATGATTTTGTTCACTCCCCGAGGGGGCCTGGCATGTCAGGGATCGCCCCGCCTGCCGCCCCGCGAGGAGCGCCGTGGTCAGCGCCTGCGAGCGCGCGGGCGGCGCGGCCCGCAGGGGCGCTGCGCCGCAGCGCCCGGGCGCCGGGCTGCCGCGGGGGGCCCGGCCGCAGCTGGGCGCGCGCCTGGGGGCGGGCTTCGGGCTCGGCAGCGGCCCGTTGGGGGACGCCAAACCCTCGATCTCTCCAGACCCCCCTCGGGCCATGAAAAAATCATGACGGGTTTTTGTTCCATATGTTCGACCTCTGGGGGCCCTCACCGGTCCTCGGGACCGTCAACAAAAACGACTCGGGACGAGAAACTGGTCCCAGGGAATGGGTCGAGACCTCGGGGGTCGACGTACTGGAAGAATCATGACGTCGGGTGTTTGGGTCTCTCCTCGAGGCTCCTCGATGCTCCTCCGCGATCCTCCTCGAAAGGGCACCCGTACCGCTGCCCTTGCCTCGTTTCCCCCTTTTTCGGGGCCTCCTTGGAGGCCCTCGTCGCCACCGCTGGATTCGCCTCGAAATTGTAGTCAGACTGCACCCCGGGAGAGGTCCGGGGAGTAGCAGTATTGGTACCTCTTTTTTTTGTTTCCTCACACGCTCGCGTCGTGGGTTTTTCGACGTTTTCGGCCTCCAGAGTCCCTTGCTGGGCCCCGGGACCGTCAAATATCGACTTGATTAGGATGAAAAGCTGGTCCTGGGGGAAGGATCGGGACTTCCGGGGGCCGCGTATTGAAAGACGCAGGACGTCGCATGTCTCGGAACTCTTGGGCGAAAAACGTATATTCGCGGCCTCGTGGGCCGTCTTTTTGGGCCGCGACCTTGCGGTTACGGGGTGTTT
>CAUYUJ010019692.1:25000-67500 GCA_963575745.1 Prorocentrum cordatum
ATCTATGTATTTATTTATATATATATATGTAGATGTGTGTACATGCATATGAATATATTGTTTGTTTGGCTACAGTACAGCGTTAATTGGTTTTGGAATTATTTGCTGTAACGCGCGCTGTATGCAAGTACAGGAAGCCAGACAGCGAGGGCCTGGGTGTGGATGACCAGGCCCCCCGCCGTCATGAGCTGTTCGTGACGAGGATCACCAAAGGTCTCGGCCCATTCCCCAGGACCGGTTTTTCATCCAGAGTGGTTTTCTGACGGTCCAACGGGGCCCAGCGAGGGTCCGCAGAGGTTGAAAATTGCCAGAAAGTTCCCGTCGTGACTCTTCTCATGACCCATGGTTTCTGGGTACGTCGACGCGCACCGATTTTGGGCTGCAGGGAGACGGCCGTCGCCTGGCCTACCTAACAGGATCCAAATCTCGGGTTCGGGTGAGGGTACGGGTTCCACATGTGTGTTTCTAATGTTCCCCGACGCCCCTCCCCCCACTGAGAATGGATGACATATTGCGGCCTTCGGGTCGGGTTGGGGTGGTTTGGTGAGTGGTGATCAGGAGGGAAAAAACGCACAGACACATTCATCGTCGATCAAGAGGGAACTACGAGAAGAAAGGGGCAAGACGATAACCCTGAAAATACGGGGGCAAAAGTTGGGGGATCCTGGGACCTGTGTCTCTATACCTATACATTTATACATATACACACATATATATGTATATATATATATATATATGTGTCCCTGGGCCCCTTTATGGTGAGGCCTCCCCTCCCAGAAGTCCTGGGGAACCCAACAAAAATACGAGGAGAATACGGGGGATCCTGGGACTTCTGTCTCTCTATATGCTTGTGTGACCCTGGGCCCCGTCATTCCGGCCTCCCAGGTGGGGTCTGAGCAGACGGGGTCGGAGGATCGCGCCGCATCGCCGATGCATCGGCGATGCGGCTCGATGTGCAGCCCGACTTCCCCCACGCCGACGTTGCCGATGCACCGCCGACGTCGCTGGTGCATCGGCGATGCATCGCAGGTGCGTCGGCGATGCATTGGCCATGCGGCGCGATCAGTCGACCCCGTTTGCTCTCACTCCATCTGGGAGGCCTCTATTCTTGAGGGTGCCTTCACGGTGAGGCCTCCCCTCCCAGAAGGCTTGAGGACCCTAAAAGATATGGGAAAAGTGGGAGATCCTGGGAGTTGTGTCTCTGTCTATGTATGTGTCACTGGGCCCCTTCCTGGTGAGGCCTCCCCTCCCAGAAGTCCTGGGGAACCCCGAACATACAGGGAAAATGCCTATGGGGATCTGTTTGTGTGTCCCTGGGCCCCTTCGTGGTGAGGCCCCTCCTCCTCCCCCCTCCGCGGCCACCCTGTCCGTCCTTTCCCCCCCTCCTGCACGCTGGCCAAATCGCTTCTCGGTGCCCCGGTTTAGCTCTGTCGCTGGTGCGGCCGTTCTGCCTCGCCGCCGACGGAACAGTAATTTCTCGGAGGTCCGCGCAGATTTCTCGGACCGGCGGCCCAGGGCTCCTCCTCCTCCTCCTCCTCCTCCTCCTCCTCCTCCTCCTCCTCCTGGTCCTCCTCGTCCTCATTCTCCTGGTCCTCCTCCTCCTCCTCCTCCTGCTCCCTCCTCCTCCTCCTCCTCCTCCTCCTCCTCGTCCTCCTGTTTTGTGGCAGCAATGCACATGCCCCTGAAATGAGTGACCTGTCCACATCAGCCAGCGGCGCACTGGATGGGCAGGTCTACTTACTTGTAATCTATAACAGTGGGATGAATCCGTCAATGTCAACAGACACACCCTCCTTGTCAGGGTGCAGGCCTCTGCGGAGACGGCGCATGTTCTTCACACCCGTCTTCGTCGGCGGCGCGCATTTGCGGCCTAGGCCTAAGACTTGTCCACCACTGCTATAGAACTTGCACGACATGCACAAGAACAGGTGGCCACCCTCACTGCAAGGGAAGGCAATGACACGGTGTCCCAGTCTCTCCAACGGTCCCTGGTCCAAGCGAGACTGCCCAGGGCACGAGCCTCCAAGAGGCTTGGACAACGCTCTCGACCCACGGAGGCACCCACGACAACGCCAGCACGAGCCTTGTTGGGACCAGTCGTGGACGAGCCCTAAAACAGGAGACACAGAGGCTGGCAGCGGCGGGAAACGCTTCATTCCTCGGAACTCAAGTTTCGGCCAAAGTGGCAAAAGCTCTGCACCCGCAAGCAAGACCGCTCGCGAGACTTTGATCCGATGGTTCAAGACTTCGTGCTCTGAGTGAGACACATCAGGGTGCTTACCAGCTCCTTTTGTAGCAGAAACAGCAGCACAAAAGCTCCCTTGGCCCAAAAATCTGTCACGCTCCGAGATCCCTTCTTCGTGGAGGTCTCTGTGGGCATCAACCGTAGAAATCGGCTCAAGGTTGGTCCCCCCAATGTCCCGCCTGGATGCTCTGACCTGCATAGTTTTGTTTAGCGCTGATTCCATCAGCAGGACCTAGATTCATCAAGTGAACTACGTTAGCACAATCATGATAACATTGGGCGGGGCCTTCGGTCTGAACAGAGGTCCAAGCAAGGGCCCCAAACTCAGCTCCTTGAGGGGTCTGAGGCCACGGAGCCCAAAGAGGACCTTCTAAAACCATCACCACGGCCCAACCAGCCCGAGATAACTCACGAACAAGGTGCCTGCGACACGAGCCGTCCATAAAAAGGTGCCCCCAGAGCCCAGAGGAAGGATGGATGGATGGGGGCAGCAGCAGGATTGGCAGGGTCGGGAAGGGCGTCCGCAAACCATTCCAAACTCGTACCACCATCAGTGAGCGGCGGAGGGGCGTAGTCTCCAGGGTGTCTGAAGGACCTATAGAGGTACAAGCACATGTCCACATGGTGCTCACCCAACTCAAGAGCTTCCTCCCGAATACGTTTGTCCAACACAGCACTGTGGAACAATGAGTCGCGGACCGTGCCTCACAACCCGCACTGGTCGCTAAACTCGTAGCCTGCTGCCGCGACGTCGCTCGCAGTCCAGCGCGACCTGGTGGCCTGAGCTCGAGCCCAACCTCTCGTTTGCCCCGAAACTTCCTTGGGAGACAGGAGCTGTTCGACCACATCCCAGCAACATCTGAAATCACAACCATACTTGTCCCCCGAGATCCTTTCCAGACCCCTCAAAAACCGCTTCCTTGCAGAACAGCTTGACCAGCTTGGGGGGCGAAAGGGTGAGGGAACTCCAA
Source organism: Prorocentrum cordatum (assembly GCA_963575745.1). Classification (NCBI taxonomy): domain Eukaryota; class Dinophyceae; order Prorocentrales; family Prorocentraceae; genus Prorocentrum; species Prorocentrum cordatum. The sequence goes on from CAUYUJ010019692.1 coordinate 28,217, forward strand.
CGGCCGAAACCATCGATAATAGGGCAAACATTAGGCATGGCCCAGCCAAGCCTGTAGGGGGACATCCTAAGCGCAGAGATCGGCCCGAGACAGAGGACCACAAATGATTGTCATAAGAAAAAGCCGTTTGTCATCCTTCTCTAACCTCAGCCCAGCTAGTGGTCCAAGGCAAAGCCTGAGCGTGCAGGGCCCAGACCTCCATGGCCCATCGGATGATGAGGGCGCAGCGACCGCGCCGCGTGGGACCATCCGAGGGCAGGCACGAGACACTGAGCGATCTCCCCTGAGCTCCAGGCTCCACCGTGGACATGGCCAGTCGCCTTAGGTCGCGCAGCTCTCGGTCCGAGACCCCATGCAAATCAGAGCCACAGATGGCCCCCGCAAGGGGCCCAGCGGCGAACGCGCGCAAACACTTGCGCCCCAGGGCCTCGGTGAGGCCCTGCAGGCGCTTGGTTTTCCTCAGAGCCGCCGCAGCTCGAGCCTTCAACTTAGCGGACCAGACCTTGCCTCTCAGCGGCCTGCCAGAGGTAAAGTCCGAGCCGAGGTTGGTCGCCCGAGAGCAAGCGGGACCGACGAGGGGGCCTAATTCTTGCGGAAAACGCCTCGAGACATCAAGAGAACTACAGACCATGCCAACGTTGTCCATCGCCAGCTTGCACTCGAGCGTGCCCGCGATGACTCGGTGGAGCGCCTTGGCTCCAGCAGTAAGTGCAGCTGCGGCCACCTTGGCTGATCCTGTGCAGCTAAGGCTCAGGTCGTCCACATAAGCATCGAAGTCGGCACTCTTACCAGGGGCCCTTGGGCTTTGGGCGAGGGCCTGATCAAAGGCCTCCACCGCGACCGCACGGACAAGGCTGATCGCAAAGGGGCATCCAGCCACCAGGCCCTTGGACACGAACGTCGGACCTTGGATGATGCCCCCAACGCAAGGAACCTGGCACAATTGACGCTCGAATGGCCAATCGCGCCAGCTGGAGCGGGAAATTGTGCTGCTGGCACTGATGCCAGAGGAACCTAAGGTCGATCTGCACATAGTACTTCCGAAGACCCCAACACATGGCAGCCGAGGTGCCTCCTCGCCTGGTTCCCGCTTTAGCTCTGGAGGCCTGCCTCCAAACAACGCCCCCCCGCTCCCCCGAAGGCACCCGCGGCCCAGTACCTGCGGGGATACTTCAGTTCTCACAGCAGCGCTTCATGCCTACGGGCGCGACCCCAAACACGGTAGAGGCTGGGGAAAGCTCCAATGAGTCGGATCCCCCAGTCGGTTTGGCCAGAAGGGCCATGAGGACCCAAGAGAGCTGACTGAGGAGGGACCCACTGGCCTCCCACACGGCGAACCACAACGCAAGAGCCTTCAAAGCCTCATTGGGGAGTAGGTTGAAGTGGCGGCAATGAAAACCGTCGGCACTGACCGCAGAGCCAGGACGATACTTCTTAGAAGCAGCTCGAATATCAGCAGGCTCCAAAACACGGGCATGCGGGAGAAGGTCGCGCCCGACTCCACCCCCCGAACCCGAGCCCCAAATAGCAGCGAACTTGTCGCCTTCAGCCCGAAGCGACGAGACTGGGTCGCGCACAATGGCCCCACACCGAGACAAAGTGATAGTCGGCTTCCAAGGCTCGGGAGCCCTGATAGCTTTTTGCGCGTTGCGACCTCCAGTATGTATCGATGCCCTTTCTCACTCGCTCGTGCCGCTCTTTCCGCGACTCCGTCGCGGAGGTGGCCTGAGCAGTGGAGTCAGCGAGCGCAGCCTGAGCGATCAGATCATCCAGATCCGAAAGCAGCTCAGGATCAAAATCAGGCAGCAGGGCGCATCTAGCTAAGGCCCCGCCGGCTCTGAAGAGAGGGGCGATGCCCGCGCCTTCTTTCACCGCCACGGCCTCTGGGGGCTGGATGATCGAGTTGAGCACCTGACGCCCAGACCCCTGCAAGGTCGATTCAGAGAGGTAGTACCTAACAGCTCGCAACTGGTTGCACAACCACTGAACAGCGCGCAAGTCAGGCCACTCCTCTTTTCCCGCGGGTTTCAGAACAGATTTCCAGTAAACTTGAGGCCGCTTGCCCCTCATCCCCGGATTTTGAGATCAGATCCCAGGGCAAGCACCACATCCCTCTCCGCAGAGCCCGTCCAAACTTTATAACCAGGTTTGAGAAGTCTACGGGCTTTGATCCCATCCCCAGCTTCCGCCACCCCAAAGGCCTCTTCGGCCAAGCTAAGAGCGGCATCCCAAGAGCCAGGCCGAGCCGAGGGAGCTATGAAAGCGGATCGGCACAGGGCGGTGAGGGGCGAGGCTAGTGTCATCTTCAATTCGGACCTGTGTCAAGCAGAGGCTCAGGGCCCCAGAAGCCACAAAACCGTCAGCGATCAGGAGCCCCCCTTCCCACTAGGGAACTGCGCGCGTCCCTCAGGAGCCGCCGAGGAGGCTCTGAGACGACCGGCACCGCTGGAGGACTCCAGGGCCTCAGGACCCATGTTCCAGTCAGCTCCCACCATGAACTCACAGCCTAAAGAATCACCCCCCCCCCCCCCCACCCCCCCACCCCCACCCCCACAACACGTAACGTCTCCAGGTTCGAATCAGAGAGACCTTCGCCGTGGGCGAGGCAGAGGCTGCAGATGCACACCGGGGCGCGCAACCTGGCGCGCGCACCGCGGTCGCCACAGCTCTGCCAGCGCATGCAGTAGCGCGATCCCCAGCTTCAAAAAAGGCCGAGGCCATCGCGAGCACAAACGCATACCCATCGGTCGTTGAATATAGGTATTTTTGGATTCCCATCTTCCAATCTACTTTCAGCGCCTTCCTACATCAAGAGTCGTGTGGTTTTTCCTCTTCCCTCCTCTTCAGGAGGCGGGGCGGAATCCCAATGTATTTCCAACGCCTTCCTACTTCATGTTTCTACCTACTTCTTCCGACCGATGGGTACTCCTGATGAAACACCTCCTCCTTCCCCAGGAACTCCAGGAGCCCACGAGGTGTTCCAGCCCAGGAGCTTGGGAGATTTCGAGGCTTGGTCCAGAGCCCCCGAATCCGACAGCCGATGCTCCTGCGCGATAGCCACGTGGGCCTGCGAGGTGGAGGGGTAATAGTTCAGGGTGCCCCATGAGTTGGCGTTCACGGTGGTGACCAAGAGCCCCTCGTCAGCCTGATCGCGCAGTCAGTGGCCGCAGCACCCTGGGCAGCTGGGGCTCGAGCTGAGGTTGCTGGCAGACCTTCAAGGGAACGCGTGCAGGACCAGGCCCTTACCGAGCTCGCACCAGAAAAAGAAGCATCGGATTGCGGCAAGCGTGCGACTGGCTGCTCCACCAACGGGGTCGCACCAGTCTTCACACCGTGCGGTTTCCCGACCGCGCCAAGCAGAGGCAGAGAGGAGATGCGAGAGGCTCCCAGGCTTTCTGGGGGCACCCGAATTTCAAAAGGCAAAAGAGGGGCGTCACACGAGACTCCGGCAGTCTCATGGCCGAAGGCACCTTTGAGGCGCCTCAATCACAGAATTCTGAGGCCTGAGACCTGGAGCCAGTCGTAGACACTCCTCGAGGCAAACAAAAAATAAGAAGCTCCCAGGAGGGTTCAAGTCTGGGCCCCCACTCTCAGATACTTGCCCCCTGCCACGCGACTGTACGCAGATCGTAGGTCGACCCTGCCAGATCAAGGGAGGCTTGAAGATTCCTCGAGAGTCTGGTCAACCCTGGCTCGAATGTCCTCATAGGCGGCAGCGCCCTCGGCTGCCGAGGCAGGCTGCGCGCAGACAGAGGCACCTTCAGAAGCCGCCCCAGGTTCAGCAGGAGCCGCGCCAGCAACCTCACCTGCGCCAGCTCCACCTGCAGCAGCTGCTCCATCAGCGATCTTACGCTTCTTGGCAGCACGCCGTGTACGATGTGCTTCGTGCAGTGTTTGAAGTGTTTTGGCATGGTCCGCCACCTGCGCAAACAAATCCTTCGCCAGCTTCGTGACTCCTGAAGACAGTTCCTCCTTGCGCCTCTGGAGCTGCCCCATGTCGCTCGCCTCGACCTCGGCCTCCACCGAGAGATCCTCCAGGATGTGACTGCAGTCAATGAACTTGGAGAGGTCAACCGAGCCAGCAACCATATCTTCGAGTTTGAATGAACCGACCGTGGCTTGAGGTTCCTCCTCAGACTTGTGCGAGCCCTGCAACGCGGCGAGCGAGGCCTTGTAGTCAGCATCCGCCTGCTTGACTTGGTCTCGAACCGTGCGCAGCGTGGCCTCCGCATCACCAAGCTGTTCACGCAAGCGCACCACCTTACTGAGAGTCTGCTCCATATGCTTCCCGAACCGACGAACGTTGGAATGAGCCTGCTGCGTGCGGGTGTGATCCGAAATAACAACAGGCTTTGCGGCCGCCTCCTCAAGACGCGCCATGTCAAGGTACTTGGAAGCCGCTCCATGATCCCCCGCTCGTTGGAGCGACTCGCCCGGAGCGGCCGGAGCGACTCGTGGAGAACTGGCGGGTCTGCGGCGGAGATGGACGGTATTGGTCCCGCAGGAAGTGGCGGGGCACCCCCCCAGCAGCATCTCCCCGCGGTGCATCATCGTGACGGGCCAGTGCATCCCGCATGGAGGGGTCACCTCCGAAATATCTTTTACCTTTATCCTTGCCATTGCCAAGAACACCACCCTTGCCTTTGCCACCGAACGAGCCCTTGTTGCTCACGCCCTTGGAGCCGAAGCCGTTCCCGTACCAGTAGCCAGGAGGACCAGTGAGCGCCCAGCGCCCACTGACAACATGACCAGCAGCAGGAGAAGGAGACGGAAAGCACAGGCGCAGTTCTTGCAATATTCGGCGTTGGCATTGTTCTTCTTGCATCCGCAACTGGGACACACCATGCCCTTCGGTCCACGACGACTGCCTCTGGTAACCCATGGCTCCTCAACTCCTTGGAACTTGATCCAAGGCGCGAGCGAGAAATAATGGGCAGGCGCCATGGCAATGCTGAAATACAACGGTGCAAGAGCGAGAGAGAGAGAGAGAGTCCCTTAAGCAGGACGTCTTGAGATATGAGCCTCCTCCTCCTCCTCCTGCTCGCCCTCCTCCTCGTCCTCCTCCTCGTCCTCCTCCTCCTCGTCCTCCTCCTCATCCTCCTCCTCCTCGTCCTCCTCCTCCTCGTCCCCCTCCTCCTCGTCCTCCTCCTCTTCTCTCCTCCTCCTCTCCTCCTCCTCCTCCTCCTCCTCCTCCTCCTCTCCTCCCCCTCCGCCTCCTCCTCCTCCTCCTGGTCCTCCCCCTCGTCCTCCTCGTCCTCGTCCCCCTCCTCCTCGCCCTCCTCCTCTTCCTCCTCCTCCTCCTCCTCCTCCTCCTCCTCCTCCTCCTCCTCCTCCCTCCTCCTCCTCCTCCCCCTCCTCCCCCCCTCCTTCCCGCAGGCCTGGGTGCACCCGGGGGCCTGAGCAGCAGGCTCTTCGCCGGCGCGCTGCCGCTGGGCGTGCCCGGCCTGGGGCCCCCGCCCGCGGGCGGCGGCGGCGGCGCCCCCGCGGGCTGAGCGTCGGGCGGCCCTGGGCTCCTCCTCGTCCTCGTTTTCCTCCTCCTCCTCCTCGTCCTCCTCCTCGTCCTGGTCGTCGTCCTCCTCCTCGTCCTCCTCCTCGTCCTCCTCCTCCTCGTCCTCCTCCTCCTCGTCCTCCTCCTCCTCGTCCTCCTCGCCCTCATCCTCCTCGTCTTCCTCCTCCTCGTCCTCCTCGTCCTCGTCATCCTCCCCGTCCTCCTCCTCGTCCTCCTCGTCCTCCTGGTCCTCCTCCTCCTCCTCCTCCTCCTCCTCCTCCTCCTCCTCCTCCTCCTCCTGGTTCTCCTCCTCCTCCTCCGTCTCCTCCTGCTCCGTTCTCCTCCTCCTCATCCTCCTCCTCCTCCTCCTGCTCCCTCCTGTTCGGGGATTTGCGCCGGACCGAGCTGGCAGGGCGCGCCCGTCCTGGCGAGCTGGCAACCGGCACGGCTGGGCGATGCTTCCTGCTGCACCCGTCGCCACGGGGGAGGCGGGCCCTGAGGGAAGTGGGTCCTCGGTGTTTCGCCGTTGTCGAGCTCTCAGGGCTCTCCACGGGCCTGGGGACCGTCAGGAAACGGTTCAGGATGAAGATCTGGTCTTGGGGGAAGGCCGCGTGGTCCATGACCCGTTTCCCTCAGGACCCTGTTCTCTAATGCTAAACCCGAGACTCGTATAATAGACGATGCGCCTTTCTGTGCTCCCAGGGAAAAACATCACTCCTCCAATTTACTGTCATGGCGTTGGAATGAGAGGCCGCTGTGGGCTCAGGAGGGTATCTGGCCTTGCATGTCTCCTCAGGTTCATGTCGAATAACCTATCCAGCTGCCTGTGGCAAACCCCGCCACCGTGCTTGCGCAACAGCGCAGCAGGAAGGAGACTGAATGCAGGAACAGCGCAAATCCGACGACTGGTATGAACAGGGACGGGTCGTGTACTCGACCCTGTCTTCGTCCGCGCGGTAAGGGGGTAGGTCAAGTTCACGCAGTTCAGCGAGCAGCCTGAATTGAGGCGGGTCGTGAACGTGTGCGCCAAAAGGAGGAGGAGGAGGAGGAGGAGGAGGAGGACGAGGAGGAGGATGAGGAGGAGGACGAGGAGGAGGAGGACGAGGAGGAGGAGGAGGAGGAGGACGAGGAGGAGGAGGACGAGGAGGAGGAGGACGAGGAGGAGGACGAGGAGGAGGGCGAGCAGGACGAGGAGGAGCAAGAGGAGGGAGACCTGGAGGAAGACGCCCTCCTCGGAGCACTCGACAGAGCAGGGGCGGACGACGAGGAGGCCTTGCTCCGGGCTGCTCGCCGCCTGCAGGGGGCTCGCCGGGAGGCGGCCGCGGCCCGCCGACCAGCCCAGATCATGCGTTACCCAAAAATTTGGGTAACGGTCGGGAACGACCAGTAGCGACCGATACCGCGAAAATTTGGGTAACGGTCGGTAACGGCACGTTACCGAAAAAACGTTGATTTCGGTAACGGGCGGTAGCGGTCGGTAGCGGATTTTGAACGATTTTAATGTGAATTGTTAAAACCGTTACCGACCGTTACCGACCGTTACCGACCGTTACCGACCGTTACCGATCGATGTTTTGCATCATTGCATTGCAAAAAAACAGACAATCGTCATCATCATCATCATCATCATCATCATGAAGATCATCATCATCATCATCGACATCATCATCATCACCATCATCATCATCATATTCATCATCATCATACTCATCATCATGATCATCATGAACATCATCATCGTCATCGTCATCATCATCATCACCATCACCATTATCATCATCATCATCATCATCATCATCATCATTTTCATCTTCGTCTTCATCTTCATCATCATCTGCGTCATCATCATCGCCATCGTCATCATGACCATCATAACGATTATCATTACCATCACCACCATGGCAACCACAATCACAATAGTCATCATCATCACCACCGTTCTCTTTTCACATCCTTTTTCTCCTTCCGAACACCCCCTCATTGTCCTCCTACTCCTCCCCATCCACTTCATACTCTTCCGTCCTCCCCTCCTACTCCTCCTCCTCCTCCTCCTCCTCCTCTTCCTCCTCCTCTTTCTCCTCCTCCCCGCCTAGTCCTCCTCCTCCTCCTCTTCCTCCTCCTCTTCCTCCCGATCCCCTGTGTCTTTTGGGCCTCCCACTCGGGCCAACAGGACCTCGACGCGCAAGGGCCTCACTCGGGGCCGCATTCCCACGTCGTCCGAAACCGTGAGCAACGTCCAGCGTGGCGAAAGCGAGCAGGAGGAGGAGGAGGGGAAGGAGGAGGAGGGAGGCGGCGCAGGGGGAGAAGGAGAAGGAGAAGGAGGAGGGATAGGAGACGCAGGGGGAGAAGGGGGATGTACCCTCAGGCCCAGATGCAGACTGCGAACTGCGAACTGCGAACTGCGATCATCGAACTGCGAACTCCGAACTGCGATCTACGAAAACTACGATAGAAGACAAACAATTAAGACCGTCGCGATGCCAGGGCCCCACAGGGCCCTCCAGCAACCGCCTGCCAGTGTTCCGAATTGCGTCCAGCGTGGCAACCGCCCATCGGATGGGCGCTAGCAAAACTTAAGAGGTTGGGGTTGCCCGACCCGACACGCAAAGACATCCTGGACGGCCCAGGGCTGCGTCGCAGCCAGTTTCCGAGCCGCGCCCAGCGTTGCGACGCCAGAAGGGGTCGGGGAGGTGGGGAAACTGAACTGTCTGACTGACTGATTGACTGATCAAAAAAGGAGAACGCCGTTTCTAAACGCGTTGCCCGCCCCGCGAGGTGAACGGCAAGCGTGGCAGGGCACAGGCGGAGGAGGAAAGATACACGTGTATACGCACATGCGCACGCGCGACTATACTTACATATGCGTACCCACACCATAGATACGCACATATATGCATACATGCGTATTTGCAAACATGCATGACTAAAAACATGCATATGTTTATACATACATACATGCATGCATACATACATGTATACGTGCATACATGCACACTCACATTTACACATGTGAATGCATAAATACTTACGCGCTTGCACACTCACCTTTACACATGTGAAGGCATAAATACCTCACCGAGATACACCTGGTCATACATGCGCGCGTGTGAAGAGCACGGGGCGAGGCCTGCGCAAAGCCGCTTGGCGAGCACAGCCGCCTAGCCAGCCGAACTGGATTTCAAGCAGGGCCTCCGACGCCGACTACCGCCGTTGACGGCCCCACTCCCAACTTCCCTATCCCCCCTCCCCCTCCCCACCCTCCGCTCCTGTCTCCTCCCGACACCATCCCTCTCCGATCCCCCCTCCCCTCCTCACCACTTCCTCCTCCTCCTCTTCCTCCTCCTCCTCCTCCTCCCTAGACCCTTTCCTCCAGTTGTGAACCCGCCGCCTGAAGGCGCCCTCGGGCGATCGGAGGCAATGCTTGAAATTTGAATGGACTAATCCAAGCAACCGCGCGTGAACTCCAGACCCGCAGCCCCGAGTCAGGGGCAGGCGTAAGTTGATCTACCCGAGGGGCTGGGGGGCGGAGAGGAGGAGGGGGAAGGAGGAGGAGGAGGAGGAGGTGGAGGAGGTGAAGTGGAAGGAAGAGGATGAGGAGGAGGAGGAGGAGGACGAGCGCGAGGGGAGATTCCTAGAATGGGGGGGGGGGGATTGGAAAGGCAGAGGGGTACAAGAGTGGAGGAGGTTAGGAGGAAGAAGAGGGAGCGTGCGAAAAGGAAGAGGGAGAGGGGCGCGACGACGACGGCGCCTCCTCCCCCTCCTCCTCCTCCTCCATCCTCCTCCTCTCCTCCTCCTCCTCCTCCTCCTCCTCCTCCTCCTCCTCCTCCTATCGTCATTCTCTTCGTCCCCCTCCTCCTTCTCCTTCTCCTCCTCATCCCTCCTCCTCGCTCTTTCTAGTAGCCACCATAGGCGCTTTCAAATGGGTAGTGGCAGTTACACGACGAAGTCGTACATATGCCTGCCACACCGTATTCGCTCGGCAAGTTCACAACTCACAGACGAAATAGACGACCCTAGTGCGCACGCGGCCCCCACCCTAGTCACGAACCTCTGGTAGTCCTCCGCCTGGTAACACCAGACGTTCTTGGGGTTCAAGGGGGTCTGGCGAACTAAATGCCAAACCAAATGATGTTTGTTGACAGTCGACCACTTGAGTTTCCGCTGGTCCAGTGCATCCCGCGACAGGGCCTGGTAACAAGTCAAGAAATTGTCGGCTGACCGAATCAATTGCTGGCACTGGGCGTCCGACAGAAACATGTCGCCGTCGGCGATAATCTGATAGATCTGGCACAGGCTCTTGAAGCACAGTGTCCTAGTTTTCCTGATCTGGGTATCATCCCCGTAATCTTTGGATAACTGGTAGCACACTGTGGCCAGATGTCGCGCCTCCGCTGCTTTGATAGTCCTGGACAGTATGGGATAGTCCGAGTGCGGCGAGTCCTTGTTTTTCACAAAAGTGCCTAATCTCAATACCGAGATCCGATGGTCCAGGCCAGCAACTCGATATATATCCTGGATCCTCGCCCAGAGGCGTGCTAAAATTGCTGATCTGGTGCCGTGCTCATGTTCGAACACCACCTCGTAGAGCATATTCGCACAGGCATGACCCGTGACGCCCAAATCCATGCAATGCATGGCATCCAAGGCCAGTGACCGTAGGGTCACCCCCCAAATATCATAGATCGGGTGCGTCACACGATAGACGCGCTCGTGGAACTTCCAATGGTTCGGAGTCTCCTCGGGGAAACGGGGTGGACATTACACTAAGCACCCCCCTCAAACAAGGAGCCCATGGTGGGGGGGGTGGGGGGGGGGGGGAACCATCCTCGACGAAATTGTTGTAGGCATTCTCGCCAGCACCCCTATGACAAGGACAGAGCCAGCAGAATTGGTTATCGCCATGGTAAGGAACCTGCAAGTGCGCCGCATAATAATCCAGATCGCCGAGCACTGCATACAAGAACGCCTTGTAAGGTCTGTCGGGCGAACACAGCCACTGTCCCGCAAGACGGGCCCGATCTGGATCCAACGCCTCACCCTTCCAATCCGCCGCCCCCGCGTTGCCGAGGGATATTGGGAAACCCGCGGTGGTGCCACGGCTGACCTACCTCTTGTCCCACGTTCCTCCTCCTCCGCCTCCTCCTTATAGGCTGTACAGCTGCGTTACCTACGCAGCCTCGAAAACGCACTGGCGGCCGTGCAGGGCAAGAAGTCCAGGGGAGCGGGGTGGCGAAATAGAGATCGGGTGGGTGAGTAGGGTGGGCGGGGCGTCGGGCGGGGGGAGGGGGGGCGTTGGAGTGGGAGGGGCGGCGGCGGGATAGGAAGAGGGCGGGTGGGAGAGGGTGGGAAGAGGGGGTGGGCGGGAAGGGGGAGGTGGAAGCGAGGGAGGGAAATGGGGAAACGGGGGGAGAGAGGACACCGTCTCGAAGGGGCCCGAGTGGGACAAGGCGCGGCCCAACGCAGTGTCGTTTCAGGGGCGCGCAAGTGGGTTAGGCGCAGGCATGGATATTCCTGGTTGGGTGCTTGCCCTGCGCCAAGGCATTGAAGCTCCACCTGAGCACCTTCCAAATTTCAATGAAAGAATCACGGCCATCGTGATGGCGCCCTTTGGCAGTGATGCTATCTGGCCAAGAGGCCATGTTCAGGGTAAGAGACTTCGTTGTACCAACTGCTAATAACCCTGTAATGCTGATCGTCGTCAGGGAGTCGCGGCTGAGAAACTCCGCGCCGTCTCCATGGATCCTGAGCGGCACCAGCGTCCTCTGGCGGTCATGGACCGTCCAGCAAGGATGCCCCCGAAGGCGCGGTTCGCTCCTGAGATACGTTTTATACTGAAAGGCCGACACCTGGGGAGCACAATGCGAAGGACGTGCGGTTGGTGGGTGTGGTTGATCATGGTGACACAAAATGTGTTTATGTACTGTTATGGTTTGCGGGGCCCCATTTGTCCCGACGAAAAAAACGCTGTCCTGGACGCGTGCTCCCAGAAGTAGGACAGGCGGTCGACGCCAAAAATGTGGTCGAACTCTGCAGGGAACTGGTGAAACAGGCACGAAAACCACTCATGTGGTAACAATACAGAGCACGCAGTCGTCGAGACCTGAGTTGTTTTCAAGTTGATGTACGGGATCTCGAATTTCAGTGGCTGCGGTAGGAGGTTATCCCCGAGCAGGGTGGTCAACTGCCCGTGCACGTTCCCTGGGTAGTTTCCGAATTGGCCCAGCCTGGCCAGGCGTTCGATCTCACTGTGCCGAAGCCCGTCTCTAAAGGCCGCCGCTGCAATCCTCTGGACCTCAGCCGCGGGCATGAGACCCCAGCTCCAAGCCTTCAGCAAGTGGGTGCCGAGGTTGGAGAACTCCGAATCTTCAATGGCCGCATCGGGGACGCCTTCGGGGCCATCGCCTGCCCCCGCTGGCTCTAACCGCCTCTGTTTCTTTGGAGGCATTGTGCCACGGGGATCGGCAATTGCGCCTCGAGCCCTAGCGCTTAGGTTACGAGCGCGAATGATCAGGACAACAACCTGTGGGCATTGAATCGGACGGATGAGGGAAACGAATGGATGGAAAGAGGAGCGGGGATCACTGCGGCGCCATGCCAGGCGCCAGTCTGGTGCAGACCGTCGGGCCGTCGCGCTAAGAGCTGCAGGCGACGTGCTCGCGCGATGCATGCGCTCTAAAAGAGTGCCACGAGCACCCCTTCTCACGGGGCCTTGGAAGGAGGGGCCCCCATCGCAGAGCAGGATCTGCGCCGCGCCAAACAGACGGCATCCCCAATTTCGGCCGCACGGAAACAGGAGGCGCCGATCAGCACTAGGCCGAATATCGACATCTTCTTTTTCGGTCACAAAAATGGGACGGCTGCAAAGGGACCCCAGCTTTCTATTGGTTAGGTTTCTCTAGTGGCTTCTGAGATGCCATGGTTGTTCCACTGAAACAGGACGTCTCCCCCAAACCGTTTCGTCAAGGACGGGCGTGCCGAGCATGGGACACGGGGGGGTGGGCACATGGGGGGGTGGGGGTGCGTCTGCACGAGAACATCCCAAAGCCAGCGCGCGTTATACGCGGGGCTAATTCGTTTCCGAGCGCCAGGGAGGGGTTTAACAGTTGTTGGAAGGAACCCGGGGTGGCGCTGGCACTCTCCAACCCCCCTTTTCCTCCTCCTCCTCCTCCTCCTCCTCCTCTTCCTGCTCCTCCTCCTCCTCTACCTCTCCCCCCTTCTCCTCATCCTGCTGCTTCTCCTCCTCCTCCTCCTCCTCTTCCTCCTCCGCCTCCTCCCCCTCCTGCCCTGCCTGTCGCCAGCCTAACCTCCTCCGCCTCCTCTAGGGGGCTCAAGCTACGAGCCTACTTCACGATGGCCAGCTCCAAGGCCTGCGCCAGCACCGCCTTCGACTTGCTGACGACCTCGCGCGCGGCCCCCGTGTCCACCAGGTCGTCCAGCGACAGGTTGCTGGCGTCGGTTGCCAACGACTGGATCTGGCCGAGCACCTGGGCTCGGGCGATGGCAAAAGGACCACGAACATCCCCCCTTGCGCAGTCCGCATTTCCGAACGGGCCTTGCGATAAAGATCGGCCAGCCTTACTAGAGGCCGTTGTTTGCTAAACAACGTTTGCTCGTACTGAGCCATCGTGGGCCGTTGCAGTTGCGATGCGTTCACCCCAAAAAAAACTTGCCTACCCTCCGACTGGTCGCTCCTCCTCCTCCTCCTCCTCCTCCTCCTCCACATCTTCCTCATCCCCCCCATCCTGCTCCTCCTCCTCCTCCTCCTCCTCCCCCTCCCCGTCTTCACCCTCATCCTTTTCGTCTTCCTCTTCCCCTTCCTCTTCCTCACAATCCCTGTCCTCTTCCTCGTTTCTGATGTTCACCAGGCCGAATCCCCTGTTCACCCCCCCAGCGCCTTCTTTGCCTCGACGATGTCCGCCTTCCCGTACTCCTCGGAGCTGTTGGCCGTGCGAATGACCACCACCAGGCTCCCTGCTGCGTCCTCTGAGGAGCGCACCAGAACTTTGCCGACGCGCAGCAATCAAAGGGGAGGAAGGGGGTTGGCACCGCCAAACGGCGTGGCCCATTGGTCGGTCCTATGGCCCGAGTGATACGCCAGCTGCCCCACGAGGGCCACAAGCGTGCCACTCAAATGCGCCCGAGCTGCGTCCAGCATGGAAACGAGGGCAGAGCGCTGAACTGTGTGAGAGGGGGAGGGAGGGGAGAGCGTGGAGGACGAGACGGTTGAGGAGAGGCAGGGTGAGAGGGAGAAAGAGAGGAGAGGACGCCCAATCATAAGGAGGAGAAGAAATTCGAGGAGGAGGGGACGACGACGACGACTGCGACTTCGGCTCGGAATCCGAAAGTCCTTGGCAGCCAGCGCAACTTTGTTGACATCCTCCTGGGCTTTGGCTGAGAACTTGATCGCTTCGGGGCGCAGCGCTTTGATCACGTTTGCGCTGGTCTCGAGCTTTTTCAGCTCCTTCCTGACGACAGCGCTCACCTGGGCTCATCACCAGCATCGCCATCATCACCATCATCACCCACATCCTCATCATCCTCCTCCTCCCCACCTCCACCCTCCACATCCTCCTCCGTCCTACACCTCGTCCTCCCTCTTTCCTCCTTCCTCGGCCTCCTTCCTCGCTCTTCGTTTTTCTCTCGCTCGTCTCTCTCATCTTCAATCGGTTTAAGTTTACGCCTCCTCACCCCACCCCTCGCCCCTCAGCGGGGGGTGGGGCGGAGGGGAGGGCGACGGCGACAAAACCAGAAGGCCCAGGGGGATTATGCTCAGACCAGGAGGGGGGCGGCCAGGAATGCCAGAGTTGCGTCGAGCATGAGTGAGAGAGGGAGGACGGAGGACGAGGGAGGAGGACGAGGGCTGAGGAGGGGGGAGGAGGGAGGATGAGGAGGATGAGGAGGTTGGAGGTGGGGGAGGAGAGGAAGGAAGGTGAGGGGAGGAAGCCGAGATCAGTTCCAGCCTAAGGTAAACCTTCTTCTTCTTGTTGTCGCGCGTGGAAGCTGGCCCCGTCGTGAAGGTGGCGTCGGCGTTGGGCAAGTCCAAGCCCATGTGGTTCATGCTGCCTTCTGATGGGCGAAACCAAAAATATGCCGCCTCCTGCTTTACATCCTCTCGCTATCCATCCAGTCTTCCTCTCCCGTGTCCTCCTATCCCTCCTCCTCCTCCTCCACCCATCCATGCATCCATGCGTCCATCCATCCATCCTTCTATTCCTCTCTCCTCTACTTGTTCCTGCTCATCCTCCTCCTCCTCCTCTTCTCTTCCTCCTTCTCCCTCCTCCCTTCTCCTCCGCCCTTCATTTCCTCCTCCTTCACGGCCCGCGTGCCGTGCGAAGCCAGATCTTCGTGCATGCGCAGGCCCCCCATGCCCCGCCCGATGGCATCGTGCTCCTCCTGAGAAAGCTTCTTCTGGCCGCTGGAACTCTGAACCTTCGAGCGCTTGAAGGATTTCTTCTGCTTCTGCCGCTTGATGCGGAACTGCTGCCTCCTCGGGTTGTCTGGGTTCGGGCGCACCTGGGCATCGGTGGCATCTCACGCGTGCATGGCCAAGCGACCCACAAACGTCGAACCTGGGAGTCCAGACTTGGTTTGGCCCCTGAGGGGTCCGAACTTGGCAGTCCGAATCGGGCCGCCTGAGGGACCTTGGGATTTTTTTCGCGGTCGATGGCCAAGAAATTGCACGTGTGACGGGAAGGAGGAGGAGTAGGAGGACGAGGAGGAGGAGGAGCAGGAGGAGCAGGAGGGGGAGGGGGGAGGAGGAGGAGCCGAAGGAGAAGGTCCAGGATTTTGAGTAAGGACGAAGGGGGATAAGAAAAAGAAGCCCCAGGAGTATGATATGAGCAGCATCTACAAGTTTCAGCGGTCTTCCCAGACAATGTCCATTAAAACTCGCAGGGAGGATGGAGGATTTCTGGAACAGTTGAACCAAAATCTTCTCACTCTCGATCATCTCCTCCGCCTCTGAAGAGTCGTACTGCTCCAGCAACTGTTTTTTGCTGATCCACTCGGACTCCTCCTCCACTTCCTTTGTGAAGACCAAAGAGCTGGTTATGCTCATGTACGTGTCCTGGAGGGTCGGATCTTTGAGAAATCCCATGAGCAGCTTCGCCTTCGCCACCAATTTGCCCTCCGTGGAGCCCCCCTTGTCCGCCTCATGGCGGCTCAAAAGGGGTTGATCGTGTTGTCGTCGTCGCTCCCAACCCACAATCCCCTACTCATCTGTCCTCCTCCACCTCTCATTCCCTTCTCATCCCTCCTCATCCTCCTCATCCCCTCACCCCCTCATCCTCATCATCCCCCTCATCCTCATCATCCCCCTCATCCTCATCCTCCTCATGCTGCCCCCCCTCGTTCACCTCATCCTCCTCATCCCCATCATCAACGCCACTCTCCTTATCCCCCTCCTCCTGATCGCGTCATCCCCATCCCCGTCATCCGTGCCATACCCTCCACCTATCTTTCTTGCCACGCGCCGCCTCTTTGAATTGCACCTCCGCCTCCTCGCTGTTCTTGCGGGCCGTCTTGAAACGGCCGTACAAGCGCCTCGCAAACGAGATGGGGGGATGACCAACTAGAATGATGTGCTATAGAGACGAGGGGGGCGCTGGCAGAACGCGGGTCCAGCCAGAAGGTTTCTAGGCGAGGCGCCTCGCAAACGATCGGGGGGGACAACCAGCTAGAAGGATGCGCGATAGAGACCAGGGGGGCGGTGACAGAACTCGGGCTCATCCAGAAGCTCTCTAGGCCACAAGGGATTGCGTGCAATGACGGCGACGATGACGACAATGTGACAATGAGATTGCATGACATGACGCATGTGGCCTCCGCTCTTCCTCGGTGAACACTGACTTCAGCGACGCCATGCATCGGGGTTCCCGTGGGCTTTGAACAAGGCAGCCTTCTCGTCCAAGTCCTTGCACTTGAGCGACGCTGCACGCATCCGCTTCCAGTCCCAACTGGGGGGGATGGGAATCAAAATGCGTGGGACGTCGTTTCAGCAGATGTTTTGCTCAGTTTTGTTTTGGGCCTCCAGGACAAATAATGCATCAAAAAACTCGTGAGGGGTGCCCAGTTCGAAACTCCCGACCACTATTGGGATTCCTCGGGTGAGGCCCCAGCTGGCTTCTTGGCGACAGAACGAGCGGCTACCGTCGTCTTTGTAGACGTCTTCATCACCGAACGGACGCCAGGACGCGCACCAGACGCCGCGGGGCGGCCCCCTTTGGCCATCGCAGCAAAATCTCGAAGCGTTCGAACAACGAGGGCGGTCGGCCACCAGGGCTCGTTGGAAGCCTTGAAGCCAGAAAGATGCCTCTGGAACACGTCAGCATATCATCAACAGGATCATCTGGAATCTGGTGTTGTGTTTTCAGACGGCATGCGAAATCTTTATGTTCGTATCGGGGATCCCTTGGAATATGTTTTTTTTTTTTTTTTTCCCACCGAACGTCCTCGAATGTAAAATTCGATGTCTGCGTTGATCCAAAATATTGTTGGTTTCAATAGTTCACATAGTTTCGGCCGGCAACGCTCCAGGTGATCCTCGATATGCGATCTGACGTTGATCTGACGTCAGACCAACGTCAGACGTTACCATCTGACGTCAGACGATTTTCGTCTGACGTCAGACGTTTTCGTCTGACGTCAGACGCTAGCGTCTGACGTCAGACTGACGTCAGACCAACGTCAGATGGTAGCATCTGACGTCAGACTGACGTCAGATCAACGTCAGATTGGGGTTGCGTCGATGCACGTGTGTTTTGCCAACCTTGGACCTGATGTTCTCCCTGAAATCACAGTCAGAATAAAAAAAAAAAAAAAAAAGAAACTGCACGCAGCCAAGGACCCATATTACCTCTGGCCTGGAAAAAAAACTGACGCAACCCCAAATCTATTCATGTGGTTACGGTGAAGCAACCTGACGATGAGAACCAGAAAGCGGAAGTTGAGGAGGAGGAACGGCGGAGGGGGATGATGAGGATGAGGAGGCGGACGATGAGGAGGAGGGAGGACGGATGAGGAGGAGGATGAACGAGAGGAGAACGGAGGAACGATGGACCAAGATGTCCATGTCACGCTCCTGCTCCTGCTCGCGCCCTTGTTCCTGGTTATCCTTCCCCTCCTCCTCCTCCTCCTCATCCTCATCCCCCCTCCTCCGTCTCCTGTGCCTCCTCATCTTCCTCCTCATCCTCCTCCTCCTCCCCCCTCGTTGCATCCACTTATCCTCCACATTCGGAACGACAAGGTAGGCTACCCTGGTGCCGCCTTGATCAAACCCTGTCGGGAGTGGTACGAACCGCACGGGGGTAACTTAATTTGAAGGAGGGGCAGAGAGAGGGCGGAATGCCGAACGGGGTAACTTGATTTTCAGGAGTGGCAGAGAGGGGTAGAACTTAGGTCATAACACCAATGGGATCTCCCCGCTGGGCGAGGATGGGTTTGCAATCCAGTCCACAGGGAACTAGGTTGTCCAACGCAGGGGAGGGAGCGGGTTAAGTCAGAAATGGACGGGCACAGCATCGGAGATTCGCTAAACAACCCGACATTGTTTGAACAGCCGGAGAATGTCTGAACAGTCGGACAAGGCTTGTTTTTGTTTTTCCAACGATCCACGAACCCACGAAGCATCTGGATACCAAAACGTGTTTGTGCAACAGACGAGGCCCAGCTGGGTAGCAAGCCCTGCTACTCCACACCCTCTGCCGTTGCGCAAGCTCGCGCGCAGAATTGCACGCCTGAACCCCACTGGCGCATGTGGCGCGCCGTGATTAAATTGCAGGTCTGGTCGAGAGCGAGCATGCCCCACCATTCTGGAGATCTCTCCCCCTTTCTATCCAACATCCCCTCCCCCATCAAGACCAGAACGCTGCCTAGGCCTCATCCTTCAGCAAGGCGGCTCGAAACTCGACGGCGGCGCTCTTGTCCAAGTCACGCGCGCAAGCACGACGGAGAACCTGGACAATGAGCTCTCCGTGGCGCTTCGACTGAGCCTCGCTGATTTGGATGAAGAGGCGAGGCTTGTTACTGCTGTCCTTGAAACAGAGGTACGAAACCTTCGTTCCGTAAGTCACGGAGAGCACCCCGAGGCTCGGGTGCTCTCCCGTCCGCGGCCGATCACCAGTAGCACCACCGTGAGCGCGAGGACCGCGAACGCCGCGAGCAGCTGCAGGCCGCTTGCGAACGGGGGCGGCCTTGGCCATCTCCTTGGCGTTCTTGATCTGCGCCTGCTCACGGGGGCGGAGGAGGACGATGAAGAAGAGGGAGGATGAGGACAAATACGAGGCGGAGGAGGATACTGAAGAGGCGGAGGAGCGAGGAGGAGGAGGGAGGTATGAGGAGGAGGTTGAGGGGGCAGGACAGCAAAAGAGGGAGGAGGGGGACAGGACGAGGCGGAGGAGGTGGAGGCGGACGAAGATGAACATGAGCTTGCGGATGATGGCGAGTAGGAACGTAATGAGGTGAGGACGAGCAAAATGAGGAGGACGAGTAGGGGGAGAAAGAGGAGGAGGAGTAGGAGGAGGAGGAGGAAGAGGAGCATGGGGATGAACAGAAGAGCCAAACCCTCATCATCGGACCATTTCCTCATCCTCATTATTCCCCCGTCCTCATCCTCTTCCTCCTGATGCTGCTCCTCATCCCCATCCTCCCTCCTCCTCAATCAGCCTAGCATCCTTATCCTTTTTATCCTCACCCCCTCATTGGTTCACGAGCCTTCAAGATCCGCTTGGCCGCTGGCACCGCCTTGGCCTGCTGCGCGAAGTGCAAGATGTTCTCGTCGTCGTCAGTGTCGAAGAGGTCGTCCAGGGGCTTCGCAGCAGGGGTGGTCACCTTCTCGTCCTTGCGCGCCTTCGTGGTCTTCGCAGCAGGGGTGGTCGGGTGCTCAGCCTTGCGCGCCTTCGTGGTCTTCGCAGCAGGGGTGGTCAACTGCACGTTCTTGCGCGCCTTCGTGGTCTTCTGGGCAGGGGTGGTCAACTGCTCGTCCGTGCGCACCTTCACGGCAGGGGTGGTCACTTGCGTGTCATCGGAGCCGCCCTTCATCCACGCGGCGAGCTCCTGGCCCGCGACAAACGAGAGAGAGGGCGGTCGGATGGGCGGCAGCGGCGGCACCGAGTGATGAGGTTGAGGAGGAGGGAGGTGAGGGGGAGGGGGGAGTAACAGGAGGGAAGGAGGACGAGGAAGAGCTGGACGATGAGGAGCAGGAGGAGGAGGAGCAGGAGGAGTAGAGAAGAGGGAGGATGATGAGGAGGAGAAGCAGGAGGCGGGGGTGGACCATGAGCCCTCCACCCTCGCTCCTCTCCTTCCCCTCCCCTCGATCATGCTCCCCGCCCTCACCCTCATCCTCCTCCTCCTCCTCCTCCTCCTCCTTCTCCTCATTCTCCTCCTCCTCCTCCTCCTCCTACTCCTCCTCCTCCTCCTCCTCTCCTCTCCTTCTGCTCATCCTCATCCTGCTCCTCCTGATCCCCCTCCTCCCCGCCCATTCACCCTCCCCCTCGCCTCCTTCCCCCCCTTCTTCCTCCTTCTATTCCTTCTCCTCCTACATCCTCGTCCTCACCCTCCCCTTCCCTCCCAATCATTCTCCTCCCTCTCCTCCTCCGATCGCAAGGAATGTATCATGTACGCCTAATCGAGGACCGCGGTGATGAGCCACCGCAAACAAGACGCATGCTCCACCGACGGCGACGGTGACACTGATGACGATGTGGGTGATGTTCACCTCGGCTACCCCAAACAGCCACTCTGCTCAAGCGATGCACCCTTCCTCGCAGGCACGCGAGAGTCTGAACGGAACGCGTGACCCACACCTGGTTTGCATTGTACAAATCTACAATGCAGGCGGTGGCAATGCCATCGCTGCAGAGGCAAACAAGCTACCTAGCCCTGAATCTTGAGCCAACGAGCGAACTCCACCATCTCAGTCTCGGGAATTGAGTCGTCGGGCGCGCCGCCACCAATCAACGAGTCCTCGGAGCTGGAGGTTTCACCAGGGACCGCAGGCGCCGCGGGAACAAGTACTGCAACTTCTGGCATGAGCACTTTCTCGTCGTCCATTGAAACGTCCACGATCTGCATGGGCGTCAAGGTCGACATGTGCTCGCGCACAGGCAGGGAGGGGATGCCAATGAATGGGAAATCATACCCCCTCGGTCTGAGCCCCCCATCGGTTACCCCTCCCGCCCTCTCTTCCAACCTCATCCCGCGACCATCCATTAGCATCCGCTCCCCACCCCATGCTTGACCCACAATCGACTCTTAACGCGCTACCTTGGGCAGAGGCGTGTCCTGCTCGGTGATCGGCGTGGGCGTGTACAACGGCGAACACATCTCCGCGGGGCTCTTCGACATGAGCCGTGGCCTCTTCGTCGGCGGTGGCGAGAAGTACTCGGCGTCGGCGGAGTCCTCAACGAGCCCAGCAGGTTCCTCGGCGAGCCCAGCAGGTTCCTCCGCGAGCCCAGCAAGTTCATCAGACGCCTGGGTAGACGCATCTGCAACAACGGGCTTGGCAGTCGGCGAAGGCCCAATGGGCGCGGGTTCTTCTGCGCCGTCGGCCGCCGACTCTGTCGGGCTCGCAGGCGCAGCGGGTTGCGCAGCGGACTGAATCTCGACGGGGCTCGGAGGCGCACCAAGTTGGGTAGCCGTCTCTTCCTCGACGAGGCTCCAAGACGGGGCTCTTCGGCTGTGTACCTGCTCAATCGGCGTCGGTGCGGGCGGGGATGTCCACCCGCAAGCTGGCTGGGCGCGCCAACCGCGCGGGGTCGCCAAAGTCGCGGGATAACGCCGCTCGTCGGGGATGGCCTTTGGGACAGTGGTCGCCTTCCTCCAGGCCATGGTCACGCGTCGCAAAGCTTCTAGGCACGTACAGCTGGAAGCCACAACCTATTGGAACCAAACGGCAGCTGTCGATCGACGGGCGGTCAAGCTGATGGCGATGGCTATGGCGATGCTAAGCGAGGGTGCCGATCGGATGGTGATGGTGTTTGCTGCTTCCATTTGAGATTTGGAAGGAAAGGTGGTCTAGGGTGTAAGGGGAAGGGGGCTGCACACGGAATGCGTAGATACTTTGGTGACATTCGGTTATCTTACATATCAGAGCGAGGGTGTGGCCGATGATAGAGATTGTCACAGAGGATGGGATGAAGGACCTTGGTTTGAACTAGAGGAAACTCATGGGGGCCGAGGAGAGTGGCATCGAGCCCACGAAGGCCCATGCGGATCCATGAGGGAGCCTCCGCTAGTTTCTGGACTCCATCAGGGACAGAGGAGAGCAGCAGTCATATTGACCAAGTGGACGTGGAGGGGACGAGGCTCGGGAGGAGGAGGAGGAGGAGAAGAGGGTGAATAAAGGGATGAGGGGTGAGGGGGAGATGAGGTGGAGGAGAGGGGCGAGGAGGAGGACGAAGACGGGGCCAGGGGGAAGGGGTCGGGAGGTAGGGGGCGTGAGAAAGTAAGAATGACGAGTGGGAAGGTGGAGGGGTGATGAAGACGAACAATTGGAGGCGGACGACAGAGGACAGAGGACGACGGTGAGGAGGCGACGCGGCACGGGGCCGAGTCTCCTTCAGGATGTCGTCGTCACTCCCGTCGAAGTCGTCCTCCGTGCCGATGTCCTCGTCTTCCTGCTGGTTCTCGTCCTGCCCCTGGTCCATCAGCGCGCCGATGTCCTCGTCCTGCTCCTGGCGCTCCGAGTGCACGTGCTGCTCTGCGCCTCTCGCGGGCAGGGCGCGGGCGGGGGCTGCGTCTTCCTGCATCGCCCCCCAGACCCTATGATCTGGGAGCCGATGTAGGCGATGAATGTTTGGAGGAGCTCCAAACATTCGTCCTCTTGCTCTTCCTGATGATGAGGAGGAGGAGGAGGAGGAGGAGGAGGAGGAGGAGGAATGCGTAGAGGAGGAAGGGGGAGGAGTAAGATGACGAGGGTGGGGATACGAGGACGAGAGCGGGGACATACCGTGCCCCTGTGCTGTGGACCACCCCTTTACACATTCGCGCCTTCGGGGCTGACCATGGCGGAGGACGGGAAGTACCGAGAGCCTGTCGAACTCCCGCTGGAACTTCTCACGCATGGCGTCCTCAGCGGGCTTGCGCGGGGGGGCGAATTGCACCGCATCCCCATCGATGAGGATGCGGTGCAAGGAGATACGAGGTAGGATCCCACCTCGTATCTGCTTCTCCTCCTCCTCCTGTTATTCCTCTGTGCTCCTCTCCTCCCCTACCGTCCTTCTCCGTCTTCTCCTCATTCTCCTTCTCCTGCTCCTCTTGCTCTTCCTGCTCCTGCTCCTCCTTCTCCTCCTCCCCCTCCTCCTCCACCTCCGCCTCCTCCCCCTCCTCCTTCTCCTCCTCCCCCTCCTCCTCCTCCTCCTCCTCCTCCTCCTCCTCCTCCTCCTCCTCCTCCTCTCCCCCCCTCCTCCTCATCCGCATCCTCCTCCCACGCCTCCTCAACCTTCACCTCCTCATCCTTCTCCTCATCCTTCTCCTCCTCATCCTTCTCCTCCTCATCCTTTTCCTCATCATTCTCCTCATCCTTCTCCTCATCCGTTCCGAAAGTCCTGGCAATGGGCGGCGCGGACGGCTCGGGCGCCACGCCCATCAAGTGGAGGTAGTAGGCGATCGCGTCCGCCTGGGCCTGGTTGCAAGCGCTGAGAGCCTCTCGGAATGGCAACCATACTGGCCCGACGCTGATCTGACGCCCGTCTGACGTCAGACTAACGTCAGACCAACGCCAGTCTGACGTCAGTCTGACGTCAGTCTGACGTCAGTCTGACGTCAGTCTGACGTCAGTCTGACGTCGGTCTGACGTCAGTCTGACGTCGGTCTGACGTCAGACCGACGTCAGATTTCGGTCTGGCGTCAGACCGACGTCAGATTGACGTCAGACCAGCGTCAGGTGTCTGACGATCGTCTGACGTCAGACCGACGTCAGACCGACAACCCTCCTCCTCCCCTCCGCCTTCCTCCTGCCCCTTCCGCGCCTCCTCTTGCTCAGCCTCCTCCTCTTGATCATGCTTCTCCTCCTCCCTCTCATCGTCTAGGTCCAACTCTCCGAGCCTTCCTCCTCCTCCTCCTCCTCATCCTCCTCCTCCTCCTACATGCTGGTCATCATCCTCATTCCATTGGCGTCTGCCTGGTCCTGATCCTCACCCTCTGCCCCCTCGCCACCCTCCATCCCTTTGACCCGAATGCCTGACGCCGCCTCGCGGGCGAGTCTCGCACGCGCCTGAGGTGTTTCAGGACGCACGCGAGTTTGTCCGCGAGGCTCGCTCCGCGAGCCTCGGGACTGCCCGCTGGCTCCGATGACGACCTCGGATGCCTGTCGGGCGCGGGGCGGGCAGCAGGAGGAGGATGAGGAGGTGGGGGGGAGGAGGAGGAGGAGGAGGAGGAGGAGGAGGAGGAGGAGGAGGAGGACGAGGAGGGGGAGGAGGACGGAGGAGGAGGAGGAGGAAGGAGGAGGATGAAGAGGAGGAGGAGGAGGCAGGAGGGGGGAGGGGGAAGGGGAGGAGGAGGGCTCCTCCTCCTCCTCCGCCCCCCTCCCCCTCCTCCTCCCTCCACCGCTCCGTTAGGCCCCATCATCTTCATCATCAGCATCATCAGTATCATCGCCATCATCAGCAACACCAACATCTTCAGCATCATCAGCATCATGATCATCCCCCCCCTATCCTGCTGCTCATTCCCTGTGTTCCTCCATGCCCTCCTCCTCCCCTCCCCGTACTTTCTCTCTTCCTCCTCCTCCTCCTCCTCCTCCTCCTGCCTCTCCTCCTCCTCCTCCTCCTCCTCTTCCTTGTCTTCTTCCTTGGTGGAGCCTGTGAAGCACACAGATGCAGGCGTCGCGCAGCACCGCCCAGCGCACCTCGACCTCGGGGATGCTGCGCAGGAGGCACTCAACCTTGCTAGGAGGGGGGTAATTTTCGACGGTGGGGGGTGGCTAAATGGTGTGCGGTCTGACGTCAATCTGACGTCGGTCTGACGTCAGTCTGACGTCAGACTGACGTCAGACCGACGTCAGACCGACGTCAGACTGGTGCGACCACCCACTCCCAAAGAATCACCCTGCTTTTCACCCGCAACCAGGGGCACGTTTTTCGCCAAGCTTGGTGCATGTACGGCTTTATCTTTTGTTAAAAAGCCGTAATGCCCAAGCTCGAAGGCGCCCTTGCATCCTTGGGCCTCGACATGGTCCAGGAGCGCCTTCTCGAGGCTCTCCTGGCCCAAGGGCGCCACGGGCACCCTGAGAGGGGGAGGGGTCCTCACCCGCGTGGACATCTCGAACCAAATGCTAAGGGGCGGAGCGTGGTCAAGGGGGGTGGGGGATGGGAATGGTCGAACGGGCAGCGGGGTGAGAGGAGACGAACGATGGGAAGGAAGGGAATGATGGAGGTAGGAGGTGGATGAGGAGGAGGAGGAGGAGGAGGGGGAAGAGGAGGAGGAGGAGGAGGAGGAAACCGAGGGAGGCAGGATGAGGATTCGAGGAGGGTAGGAGGAGCAGGATGGAGGAGAAGGAGGGTATATTTTAGGTGACTGAGCGATACCTGGCTGACGTCATGTCCTGGTTCCTCGGCTTGAGAGGGGGACGGAGGATAGAGGAAGAGATAGATAGAGATGACTACATTTGAAATTGGATCCAGGGTAGGGCAGAGAGGAAGGGAGCAAGAAGAGGAGGATAATGAGGGAGGGAAGAGGATAACTTATGATGATATGGGCAAGGAGGGAAGGTGGAGGGTCAGTCAGGAGAAGAAGCAGGGGGAGGGAGGAGGAGGAGTCATGGAGTCATGGAGGAGGGGTCGGGAGGAGTTAGGGTAAACTATGACAGGTTTTTTTTTTGTGGCGCGCGACCTGGCTCAAAGGCCCGTGAAGCGCGGCAGCGGGACCAACGGGGCGTTCCGCGCATCCGAGGGGAGCAGGATACCGTCCTGGACGAGGTAGGAGTACCAGCAGAACCTCTGGGATTACATAGGACGCATTGCGTTTTCATGGAAAGGGGGAGCAAGAAGGAGGCCCGAACGGGGAACCCGACTGGCCACGGCCCCATTGGCGTCCTGAAGACCATCACGATGGCGCTGGGGTCGTCCCTGCCCATCGTGCGCCTGGGGTGCCAGGTCAGTATGAACCACACCTCGGGCATCTCGTTGAAGGGCACGAAGTGCCAGAACGGAGGGCAGACCTCGGGCTGGGGCAGCTCGAGCCTGTGGGGCGCCCATGGCGGAAGCGGAGAGCGACCGCACGGGGGAAGCGCGGGTGGCGGTGGGGGAGCCCTACGCTCCCCACCGACGAGCTCGACTCCGAGCACGTCCGTCCCCTCGAGCTCAAGTCCGACAATCGGATTGAGCTCTCCAGGACGGTCTATGTCCAGACCGTCGGGGGGGTCGACGGCGCGGTTCGCCACCACCTGTGGTGGCGGACCGTCCGCCGACCAGTCCACCTGGAGAACCATGGTGGCGTTCGAGCCAAAACTGGCTGGAGGGAGGGAGAGGGAGGATGATGCTGATGGTGGTGGTGGTGGCGGCGAATGGTAACAAAGGCCTCCTTCTCCTCATTCTCCTTTCTCCTCCTCCTCCTTTTCCTGCTCATTCTCCTCCCCCTTTTCATCCTTCCCCTTCATCCTTCCTCCTTCTCTACCTCTTCCATTGGATTTCGAGGCGAGTCCGAAACGGGGAGGTAGGGGGGAAGGCTCTGGACAGAGTGGAAGAGGGCCTGAAACGACGTGCCAGGGCCCTCTGAGAGCCCCAGGGCGACGCCGCGCAGAACTTCGAGGCGATTCCAGCTGGTGGCGCTCGAGGGGGGAGGGACTGTCGCGCCCAAGCCGACGTGCCAGGGCTCTCTGAGAGCCCAGAGCGACTCCGCGCAGAAGTTCGAGGCGAATCCAGCGCGGTGACGTTTCGAAAGTGAGGGCGCGAAGATGGATGGGGCCAAACCGACGCGCCAAGGCCCTCTCATGAGCCAAGACCAGCGCCGCGCAGAACTTCGAGGCAAACCCAGCGTGGCGACGTTCGCTCCTCGAGGCTAAATCCCCCTCTCGCCTCTCCCCCCCACTGGAGACGTTCACTGACTGCTCCTCGATCCTCCTCAAGCAAGCAATCCTCGATCCTCCTCAAAGTAACTGACTGTTCCTCGATCCTCGATCGTCGATCCTCCTCCTCCTCCTCCTCCTCCTCCTCCGACTCCTCCTCCTCTTCCTGCTCATCCTGTACTCCTCCTCCTCCTCCTCCTCCTCCTCCTCTCCTCCTCCTCCTCCTCCTCCTCCTCCTCCTCTCCTTTTTTTGACCATCATCGTACAGTGTGAAGATCACCTACATCATAGCAAAAGAGCGTCTACCTTAGTAAACATACATCATCACATACATCAGCAACATCATAGTAAAAGATTACCTACATCATAGCATGACAATAATGTCAGCAAAAATGAGGCCTACAACCTACAACCTACAACCTACAACCTACAACCTACAACCTACAGCCACAACCTACAACCTACAGCCATGTCATCAAAAATGAGGCGTCAGATGAGCCCTCTGACGTCAGACGGTCGTCAGATTTTAGGTCTCATCTGCTAAGATGCCTGATCTGACGTCAGACGGCGTGATCTGACGTCAGAGGGTAGATCTGACGTCAGATGACGCCTCAGCCTGACGGTCGCTACCGGTAGCTACCGGTAGCGACCGGTAACGGTTACCGGTCGCTACCGGTAGCTACCGGTAGCGACTGGTAACCGTTACCGACTTTGTTACCGAAAACGAGAACGACCGAGATCGAGTTTCGTTACCGAAATTTTTGGGTAACGCATGATCTGGGGGGGGCGAGAGGTGCCAGGGAATTGGCGCCGGGGCAGGCATCGCGACGTCGGACGTCTGGGGCCGCCGCACTCGGCCGCCACCGGCTTGGCCGCCTCGGCCGCCGCCCTTGGGCCGCCGTTTTCGCCGCCTCGGCCTTTGGGCTTGCAGGGCCCCCCGCCCCGCCCTGGAACGTCGGGTTTCGCTTCCAGGGGTCCTCTCGCCGGTCTTTCGGCGATGCGTTGTCGATTCCCGACCATGGTCTCCCCCCCTGAGCAGGCCCCCCCTCTTCAGCCACGCGCAGAGGGAGTGGGGGGAGGGGGGAGGGCTTCTCAGAAGCACCCCTGCTTCTCAGAAGGCGCGGGCAAGGCCGGCGCCTTCTAAGAAGCAGCCTCCTTCTAAGAAGCCCTCCCCCCTTCCTCCGCCCCCTTGTGCGCACCGCCAAGTCGATTCCTGACCATGGTCTCCCCCCCTGAGCAGGCCCCCCCTCTACTCTATCGACCCTCTATGATGCCGCCCTCGGCGGTGGCGGCCGCCGCCGCCCTCCTCTGCTGCCGCCTTCTCTTCCCTCCCAAGTCTCCGGCCTCTGGAGGCCCGTGGGCCACGGACCATGAAGAACAATATTTGGTAAGTCGGTCCTTGGGAAGGGGTCGTGAGGTTCAGGGGTCAGCGATGTCATGAAATCTTCAGCTGTAAGGTGGTCCTAGAGTGTTCAGTCCGCCTTGACATCGGCAAGAGCTCCAGAGATGTACGTCACCGTCGTCTTCTCATCCTCTGGCAGGCACCTCTCCATGGCCTTCTGATTTCGCCCTGCACCTTTGTCCGGATCACTCGCGCGCAGGCTGTGCGCGCTTGTACCTCTTCCCCCTCTTCCTCGCCCTCCTCCTCCTTCTCGTCGCATCCGCAACGCTGTCGGACTCACCGTTATTACATTCGTGGCCACTGTTAGCCAAGAAGGAGAGCGATCGCCAACACTAAACGTTCCGCGGGCGAGCCGACCAAGCCAACCTGCTCTATACTGCGAAATTTGACTAGAGCTGGGCTCGGAGCGCGAGCCTGAGCAGGCCAGCCTCTTCGAACATAAGTTACGACATGTAGCACGCGACCCCGCAGGGACCGCATAATTTAATCTCGCGCACTCGGCCGAGAGCGTGGCACATGACAGTCGCAAGTGCCTACAACAGAAAACTTGCGGTCCAACGCGAAAGGAAGATTGGCGGCCTCTGAAGTATTGCTTTGGAGCCTCTCCAGAGCCTGTTGGGGCCACTCAAGAACGTTCTGGGACATGATATGTTACACCTTTCTTTCTCGCTTCTGGAGCAGCTCTCGTGGAGCTCGGTTGGGCTGCCTTGGGGCTCCACCGTCCTCCTCACTCCTCCCCGCTCCTCCAAACTCCATCGCGCTCCTGCCGTCTCCCGCTTTCCGCACCCTTCGGCCTTCCTCACCCTTCCCTCTCGCGGAAGATACTGGCGGATTATACAGCCTTTCAGGGTCGTTGGTTCCCATATGGGCAGTGGTGAGGCAGGACGAAGACGAGGAGGAGGAGGAGGGGAGGAAACATGGAGCAGGGCGCAGGAGGGGATCAAGACGAGGAAGAGATTGCGGGAGGAGGTAGGAGATGAGAGGAAACAGGAGGAAGATCGTCGATCGACGATAGTCGATCGTCGTCGTGGTTCGTCATTAGTTGGTTGTCGTTGTCGCCGTCAGTCGTGAGACACCGTAGTCGTCAGTCGCCGTCGCCGCCGTGCTCTCTCGCGCGCAGCGCCGCCCAGGGCGAGGGAGAGGGCCTTCAACGTCGTCGTCGTCGTCCTCATTCGGCGTCGTGAGGCGTTACGCGGAAGTAGTCGTTGTCGTCGCCGTCTGAAAGAGGAAGGGCGAGGATCTCGGAAGAAGGAGGAGGCGGAAGAGGGGGGGGGCTTTTTTGTCGGTCGTCATCGTCGTCGCTAGGGCGCTCTGGGCGTGACGTCCTCATTTGCTTTCGGCAACGGGGAAACAGAAGGAGTCGATTGGGCCATTCCCATGCTGATGTTGCTACGATTCTACTGCTAGTGCTACTGCCGCTGCTACATCCACCGCTTCTACGACTGGCACCGCTACAGCCACGGCCACCAGAGCGCTACTACTATTATTTCTACTACTACTACTACTAATACTACTACTACTACTACGACTACTACTACTACTACTACTACTACTACTACTACTACTACTACCACCACCACCACCACTACTACTACTACTACTATTATTACTACTACTACTACGACTACTACTACTACTACTACCACTACTACTACTACTACTAACTACTACTACTACTACTACTACTACTACTACTACTACTACTACTGACTACTACTACTACTGCTACTACTACTACTACTACTACTACTACTACTACCCGTGCGACTATTACTACTACTTTCACTATTACGACTACTACTACGACTACTACTACTACTACTACTACTACTACTACTACTACTACTACTACTACTACTACACTACTACTACTACTACTACTACTACTACTACTACTACTACTACTACTACTACTACCACTACTACTACTACCACCACTACTACTACTACTACTACTACTGCTACTGCTGCTGCTGCTAAAACTACGACTACCACTATTGTAATTACTCCACTACTAATTCTACTTCTACAACTCCTGCCGCTACTACTGCCAGTTCTTCCACCACGGCTAAGTGTACTACTACTACTACTACTACTACTACTACTATTACTACTACTACGACTACTACTACTACTACTACTACTACTACCACCACCACCACTACTGCTACTACTACTGCTACTACTACGACTACTACTACTACTACTACTACTACTACTGCTACTACTGCTACTACTACTACTACTACTACTACTACTACTACCACTACTACTACTACTACTACTACTGCTACTACTACTACTACTACTACTACTACTACTACTACTACTACTACTACTACTACTACTACTACTACTACTACGACTACCACGATTACCGCGACTACTACGATTACTTCTACTACTACGACGACTACTACTACTACTACTACTACGACTTCTACTGCTAATACTACTACTGCTACTGCGTCTGCTGCTACTTCTGCGACTACTACTGCTCATACCGCCACTACTACTTAACACTACTACTACTACTACTACTACTACTACTACTACTACTACTACTACTACTACTACTACTACTACTACTACTACTACTACTACTACTACTACTACTACTACTACTACTACTACTACTACTACTACTACTACTACTAACTACTACTACTACTACTACTACTACTACTACTACTACTACTACTACTACTACTACTACTACTACTACTACTACTACTACTACTACTACTACTACTACTACTACTACTACTACTACTACTACTACTACTACTACTACTACTACTACTACTACTACTACCGGTGGTCTCGTGCACCACATCACCACGGCTCAACCACCTAGGGAAGAGCGTCCTTGTGGCTGCCTCATTGCCAGTATGTGGCGCGCACCGCTTCTGGGTGAAAGGGCGGGTCTGACATGCTTGCAACGTCAGGCGCTCGCACCGTGGGCGGTTGGACCAACAGCCCAGAGTGAAGCGCCAGCAACGGCACAGCAGCACACGGGGCGACCCCAGTACCGCCACCCAGGCCGACTAGCGCGAGAAGACGCGAGGCAAGGCCTGGATGGCAAGCCAAGGGCGGGTCTGACGTGCATGCAGCAGCTGGCGCCTGGCCGAGGGCAACTGGCCCCTACAGCAAAAAGTAAGGCGCAGGCGGCAGCATAGCAGCACACGGGGCGACCCCAGTACGGCCACCCAGGCCAACAAGCGCGAGAAGGCGCGAGAGGCGGCCAGGATGGCAGGCCAACATGGCCAGGCGCCTGACGGCGACGCTGCGGTACACGGGGCTGCCCCAGCACTGCCAGCGAGGCCAACGAGCGCAAATGAGCGTGAGGGGGCCGAGATGGTAAGCCAGTTGGCGAGCCGAGGTGGCTGGGCGCACAGGTAGTCTTGCGCCGAGCCTAGGCAAAGGCTACAGGCGCCGCCATGCGAGGGGGGCGCCGCTATGGGCCCGCCGCACTACAGAGAGTGGCAAGTAGACAGTTTGGCATGGACTCACGCGGCCTGTCGAGGCCCTGGAATCTGCTGGGCATTATCACTCAGGCCTGCTGGCTTGTTCCCTGCGCGATGGCAGCAAAGACCTGCGACGGCAGCGCCCGCACCTCCCCGCCGAGGTCGCCACTGCCCCCCGCCTGCCCTGGGGGCCCAAAGATCTGGCGCTCAAGGTCTTCACCAAGGGCCACGTTCAGGGCTGCAGCGCTTGGGGCCTGCTGCGGGAGCGCGCCTGTCTGCGGTGGCGGGTGCGTCGGCGGCGGCGGCGCATCAGGGGGCGCCGTCGGCGGCGGCGGCGGGGGGCCCATCATGGCCGCGGCCTCTGGCGGGACTCCCGCTGGCGGTGGTGGCGGGCCCTGGCCGCCGCGGGCTCCGCTCGCTGGTGGGGCGCTGGCGCTGCGAACGGGGGTGGCGCGCGGGGCGGCCCCTGTGCCGCCCCCGCCGCCCGAGAGGCTGCCCTCCTTCAGGTTGTGGCGGCGCTCGTAGAGCGCCAATTCCCTGCGCGCCATCTCCAAGCGCCCCCTCTTGGCTTTGTTCCGCGCCTTCTTGCTGTAGCCCGCCCATTCAGGGTTGTTCAGCCCCCGGGCGACCTGCGCGTAGAGGTCGGTCCACTCGAACGTGGGCGAGCTCTCCCAGGTGAGCCCCTCCATCAGCACATTGTGGCCCTCCCACTGTGCCTGGCGCGGGGCATAGCGCTTGAAGACGGTGCCAACCGCCAACGGCTCAACCTTGGGCAGGTACCTCAGAAGGTCCACCGCGTTGAGCACTGAGATCCCCTCCTTCTTGAGCTTGTCGTAGCGCAGCAGGGCCTTCAGGTCGCGGATGTCCTCCTTGGGGTGCTCCGCGTGCATGTAGTACGCGTGTGGCGGGTTCGCCTCCTCCTCTATGAACTCGATGCAGACTCCGTAGGAGGTCGAATAGCGCGCACCGCAGTGGCAGTACCAGCGCTGGCCCGTCTCTCCCGCTGCCTCTTGGGCGCATGAGAGCAGCTGTGACCAGCGATCCGAGCGGATCACCGAACAGCACCCCCTGGGATTATCCCAGGTCTTGTTGGCCGCGCAATTGTAGTACATGCTGAACGTGAAGCCCGTGTCACGGTAGAACTGGTCCGTGTAGTCGCCCATGCGGCGGTAGGCCTCCTGCGCCGCGGCGTTGCCGTGGCACTCCTCCTTCCAGGCACGTTGGTGTCCCAGGTGGGCATCTGCGATCCCCGAGGCTTCCAGGAGACCCCTCTTCAGCCTTCCCACACCCACCTCCGCCTCCTCGTCCAGCGCGTCGAGCCACTTCTGGGCTCCGTCTTGCGCCTCAGTGCCCCTCACCATGTCCTCCTTCTTTTCCAGGATGGCCCCCAGGCCGCCCAGCATGTGGGCGCGCATGGTCTCGAATTTGAGGGCGCCATAGGCCCGCGCCATGCGCTTCAGCGACTTCTTGGATAGGCCGAGCCGCAGCAAGGACTCGACGTCCGTTAACTCCTTCACGGTCTGGGCCTCGGTCAGCTGGAGCCCCTGGTCCTCCGCGTCGACGTCGGGCTGGGGGTCGTTCTCCTCGTCGCTGGGAGGTTATTCCTCGAGGGGCGGGGGTGGCGCACGGGGCGGCCCTGGCACCGCCCCCGCCTCCCTCGCCATCGGGCGGCCCACCCCCCTCGCCACTTCTTCCGTGGCTGGGGGGGCGCCTGTACTCTCGGGGTCGATGCCCACCCCCACGCCGTCCGTTGACCTCCGCAGGGCAAGCAAGCCTTCCTCTGAGAGCGCGAACCCCACCAGGACGTCCATACCCTCTTTGATGTAGTCGAAGCTCGCACGGAACTTCGCCGCCCGCTTGGCGGCGTGGTCAATGGAGCCTGGGCCCCTGTTCGCGCGCGCAGCGCGTGTCACGGCCTCGTGCTCGGAGGTGCCCTGCGCCGTTGCCACGCGGTTCGAGCACATGTACAGCTTGTGCTGTCCCTCTTTGCCCCTCCTCAGATCGGGGTATTTCTCGTTGTGCTCTTTGGCCTCCGCATAGCGGCGCATCTCCGCACAGCTGAGCTCGTCCACGTACTCCACCGCCATGATCTTCCAGTCGTCCAGCGCCGTGCACCTCCGACACCAGCCCAGGCGGTGCGGCGGGGCCCAATATGCGCCCATGCAGTGGACGTAGCCCGCCTCAGCGTAGTCCTCCTCCGTCATCATCTCTACGTCTTCGAGCGCGGCTGGTGCGCCTAGACGGCTGGCCGTAGACGGCTTTGTTGCTGCGTCGGCGGCGGCGCTTGCCCCCATGGCCGCTGAGGGCGCCCGTGGTCGCAGCACTCGGGGCTTCGCTGGCGGCCCCGTCGTCCACGGCGCGCTCGCCGTCGGCAGTGCTGCGCGCCCCACGGCCGCCACGGCCGCCCACAGCACGCCCCCTCAGCTGAAGGTTGTGGAGCGCGAGGGTGGGCGCGTCCGCCCAGCCCACGCCGCTGCTCTGTGGCGAAGTCGGCATATGTGGCTGCCGCTGCCAGGGCGGCCGACGTCACTGGCACCACCGCCGGTGCAGGCATCGCCGAGGCGCCATCGGAGGCGGCGGCACTGGGGGCGGCCCCCGCGCCGCCGCCTCCATCGGCGCCCTCAGCGGGGGTCGCTGATTCCGCGTGCACCGTCGGTGCCGTCCGAAAGGTCGCCGCTTCGGACATCATGTCGTACTCCTCGCCTTCGCTCTCCGACAAGCTTACCTGCTGGGCAGGGCGCAGAGTCGGCCTTGCTTTGGAGGTTGGTGCCTCCCCCGCGGCGCACGTCTTGGCGGGCCACGGCATCGGCACGGGCTTCGAGAACTTGGGCGCCATCACTTGGTCGGGTGGATGGCACGGGAGGTGCAGCTCGAGAGAATGTGCGAGACAGGTACTCACGAGCCAAACAGCTGACGGGGATGAGAGGGGAAGGGGAGAGGCTGTACACCGAACCATAATGGGGCGGCCAACTGCCAAGGCGGGGCAAAGGTGGCACAGGAAGACTATGGGCTGAAACAAACGACTCCGGTGCGTGGGGCCCGTTCATTATGCTGGCGGAAAACGGCCTGACCCCCGTTCGGGACCCTGGACGGGCAGGAGAGGGGGGAGGGGGGCGAGGAAACCACGTCGCGGGCGGGCGACAAAGCGGACGGCGGGCCGCCGACGGCCCCAGGACCCGCGGGGCGACCCCGATCTTCAATGCCTCTTGACGCCTCTTTAGCCAGCGGCCTTGGACAGGTGCTATTGGTTGCATGAAGGCTCATCCCAAGTGGGCTGCGGGAGCATCTCATGCCAGAGATAAATAGCATCAAAAGTGTGACATGCCGAGACCACAACATGCACAAAGCGGGAAGGCAACACACCATGGCGTGCAGACCAAACATGACATTGCAAGAGCGCACTGTGCGCGCGACAAGGGAACTGAGCAATACCTTGCACACTGCAGATGTGACTAATTGTTTACGACTGATCAGGGCTGCAGCAAAGGGAGTGGGGAGAGGAGGGTCAGAAAACACACGCAAGTGGGGTGGGGCCACAGCTAGTCAAGACTGGACGCTCGGGGCGGCCCCTGTATCCAGTCTCGCTGCGTCCTCCGTCGCCAGGGCGACCTGCTCCGCAATTTGGCCCTGCAGGGCGTTGGCTACTGCCGAGCGCAGGGCTGCACGAGCCGCGGGCCGTTCGGCCTCAGGCAATTCCCTTACGGCACGGCGCAGCCACGTCTCAGCCTCTGCGCCCCAGCGGCCGTTGACATCTAGAACAATTTAAAGGGCACCAGGCCCGAAAATGGGTACCTACGGTGCTTCACTTTCTCTCTGCGCTGCAGGGCTGCCTGGTGTGGCCGCCCCGTCTGGGCCACTGCTACCTCGTCCACCAAGCTGATGTCGAGGCAAACTCGGCCATGGATGCCTCGATGGTAGACCACGTCCAGCGTGGCCGCGCCTTGCTCCTCCGTGTACCAATCTGGGATGGCCTGCTCCAGCAGGGCGTGGTGGCCCACCCCGCGCAGCCAAAGCGCCACGGCGTCTCGGATGGCATTGTTGCGGCGCGTCGGGCCGCCTCCCCTGGGACAGTTGAGCGCATGAACGCCTCGAACGTCCACCGTGCGGCCGCACGTCGGGCCGTGCTGCGCCATCGCGCGGGTGGGCGCTGCTGGTCGGTTCAGGCACGTGCACTCGGACTGCAGCAGCGGCAGGTGCATGCGCCTCTTGGCTGCAATGCAGAACGCGTGGTCGGCGAGGGGCGAGACCACCTCGAAGTTATCCAACCAGGCGCCCGCTGAGCTGCACGAGGCACTGTGCACCGCCGCCGCTGCCGTCACTGGCAGCGCGGCCGTGGACGTCTTGGTGACGTGGTCCCGCACGTGCTGGGTGTACGTCTTCTGGTCCTTTCCCTTCCGCCCCTCCAGGAGGCCCTGCCAGCGGTCGCTCTGAGGGCGACGGCCGCCAGCCAGCCGCCCCTGCTCCTCGTCTGCTGCTGAGACGGCACGGCCAAGGCCTGGCCACCTCCGAAAGAGGCCGATCGTTGTCGACTCTGGGAGCTCCTGGGCTGCCGCGTGAAGCCCAGCTTCCCAGGATGCCAGGAGGGCGGCTGGGCCGCGCTGCTCAGCGCTGCCACAGCCCGGACCTCCGTCGCTGACCTTCATGAAGATCTGCTCTCGGGGGGCCGCCGTGACCCCGAGCAGGGCGTTGACGAAGGCGACCACTCCGTCGTCCACCCTGTGGCTCCACGCCGCCGTGAGCGGGAGCGCCCGCTGGATGTGGACGCAGGCGCCCCTCGACCAGATCCGCATCAACTGGAATGCGTCGAAGGCAGAGAGTCCATGCCTGCGTAGCGCCAGAAGCTCCTTGAAGTAGCGGTCCTGCTTCTGGAGGAAGGCTTCGCCGCAGTGGGGTGGCGCGGCGGCGCTCGGGGCGGCCCCGGCGCCGCCAGCATGCCCGTGGCCCCCCTCATCGAGGTCCTCTGGGACTGCGAAGTCCGTGAGTGGGACGTCCCTCCAGTCGGTGTCCACGTCGTGGTTCGTGTAGGCCAGGGTGGACCCCGCCGCCTTGAGCTTCTGGACGCGGCACTGGGCGTACCCTTCAAACTCGGGCGGCATCGGGGGACCATATCTGGGTCTTGGACATCTTGAGCTTCATCCCGTGGGCTTCGATGCGGGCTCGCCGCGCATCCAGGCCGCGGAACACAGCGGCCGCGGTGCCCACGAAGTACGTGTCGTCCAGGAAGGCCAAGCAGCCCCCATTCCATGTCCACCGCGCGCACGGCCATGCGGCCGATGCTGAGAATATCCGCGGCGCCGACCGCGTAGAAGCCTGGGCTCATCGGGCAGCCCTGGTCGAGGCCACGGACCTGGTCGACCAGCTGGGCGGGTTGCGACCCGCCCCCCGCCACGTGGCGCGTTCGGGCGGGGAGCCGGGCCTCCGCCAACGGGGCCAGCGCAGGCACCTTGGTGCGCACGGCCTCCTTCACCAAGTCGCGGGGGATGTTGCTGAACGCATCCCCGAGGTCCACCGCCACCGCCCACTTGCCTGGGCTCGAGTTGGCCATCGTGCATAGTCGCCGATGGGGTGCACCACGCCCGTCCTTGGCGAGGCCGAACTGCTGGTCCCCCACCGCCGTCCGCATGTCCTCGTGGTGGACCTTGGCGGCACTGCGGCCCACCATGCGGCGGGTGACGTTTCCGCAGCCCAGGACTCGCACATCCCCAGGGGTTGCCTTGGGGATACCTGTGAGTCGCGCCGCCGTCATGGCGGCTAGCGCCTCGGGGGGGGGGTCCCCGATGGCCAGTCGTGCCAGCGCGTTGGCCACCGCCTCTGCCCCGTACTCGTCGTGCTTGAGCGGGGCCCAGTGCTCGTAGCGCCCTCCTCCAGGCCCCGCCCCTCCACGGCGGGGGAAACGGCCAAACTGACGTTTGAGGTGGTTGGCCACACGGCGGTGGAGTTCTGCTGCGCCGTCGAGCTCGTGGGGAGCTGCGGCTGGCGGCATCGCCACGTCGGCCCCCGCCCCTGCGGACCCTCTCCCTGGCCCACGCGGGGCGGCCCCAGTGCCAGGGAGAGGGCCCCACTCGCCTGGGCGAGGCGCCTCGGGCTGCTGGGTGGTGCTGAACTTCCCCACCACCGCCGCTGCGTCCGCCATGCCCCCCTGGGGCCACGCTGCCGCTGCCGCCCGAGACATTTCTCCCGCTCGTGCGAGCTCGGTGACACGGCGTACACGGGCTGCGACGTGATCCTCGCGGCCCTTCGCGGTAACCGCGGTGCGCGTCTGGTCCTCCATGGAAAGCCAGGCGACATCCCACTGGCCGTCCTGGATCCACCGCAGGCGCTCCTGGAGAGGCGCTCACGCCGTGTTGCCGGGGTCGGGGTCGCATTTTCGCTGAACCGCAGTCCGTCCAGCGAAAGGAACACCTTCCACATCCTCGTCAACGTACTCGACGTCTGAGCATCGTTGCCCTGGCGGGCCTGCTCAATTGCCAAACACAGCCGCACCTTCACGTGGCTGACGGCTGCCGCCATGCTGTCGGGGATCATGGCTGTGGTGGGCGCCCCTTGGGGCAGGATGCGGTCCCACCCGATGGCGCCCCACCAGTCCAGGTTGACGAAGCCCACCTCGTGGTGCGCGTCCTCGCTCGTCACCTGGTCGCCCAGGTAGTCGTCGTAGACGCCCGTCTCGAGTCAGCCATCATCGCCTGCTTCCGCAGGGACGTCGAGTGGCGGCTGTAGGATGTCCGCCGTGGTCGGCACCGCTGCCTCGGCCGCCCCCAGGGGAGCCCCCCGTGCGCCTGGGCCGCACGCCCCTGGCGCGGCGGCGGCAGGGGGCCTCGGGGCTGCCCCAGTGCCCCCTGCCGCGCCATCTCCCTGGGTGGGAGGGGCGGGGGCCTGGCCTTCGATTGTTTCCAGCAGGGGCAAGATGGGACCCCCTCGGGCCTCCAGGGCTGCCGCGAGGCGATCCCTGTCGCCCTCAGGGAGCTGAGTGAAGCCCACCATCGCCGTAGCTGGTGGTAGGGGGCCATCGACGCAGGCCATGTGGAACCACTTCCTGCCCGCGTGCGCCTGGGACCCCGCAGGTGGTGTCACGACGCCTGCCGCGCGCCACTCGCCCGCCTCGAAACCTCCCATGCAGCGCGTGCAGTGAGCCTTTTTGCCGCGGGCCGCCTGGGCGCTGACACGCCAACGGGTGATGCGTCCACCCGTCATGCGGCGCCGCCTCTGTGCTGGCTGGCCCTCGCTGTCACGCATGTAGGCGTCGATGTTGCCATCCACTGGGATGTCGGCTGCGTTCACGCCTGCCGACGCGGGGGCGGCAGCGGAGGCGCACGGGGCGACCCCAGCACCTCCGCTGCCTCCCGCAGCTGCCAGCACTCCGCCTTCGTCTCGAGCCGCAGCGGCGTTACTCCCAGCCGCTCGAGCCCCCGCACCTGCGCCCGCAGCGCTGCCAACGGCCGCCGCCATCCCAGGACGCCCCTTCAGGGCGAGGAGGAGTGTTTGTAACAGTGAGGGCGCGAGAAAAGGAAGGGCGACTGTCACCCGCGGTTTGGGGGCAGCAGTAGCCCCCCCGCCTACAGGCTCCCCAGAGCCTTGGGGGGACTACTACTACTACCACTACTACTACAACTACTACTACTGCTACTATTATTACTACTACTACTGCCACAACTACTGCGACTACTACTACTACTACTACTACTACTACTGCTACTACTACTACTGCTACTACTACTACTACTACTACTACTGCTACTACGACTACTACTAGTGCTAGGACTACGATGACCACTACTGCGACTACTAGTGCAATTCGTACCACTACTACTTCTTCTTCTACTACGGCTACTACGACTATTGTTACCACTATTGTTAATTGCCCTATTGTTACTACTTCTGCACATATTGCGGCTACTACTACTACTACTGCTACTACTACTACTACCA
>CAUYUJ010019692.1:70000-77500 GCA_963575745.1 Prorocentrum cordatum
ACTACGACGACTACGACGACTACTGCTACTACTACTACTACTGCTACTACTACTACTACTACCACCACTACTACTACTACTACTACTACTACTGCTACTACTACTACTATTACTACTATTACTTCTACTACTACGACGACTACTACGACGGCTACCTTCGACTACTACTACTACTACTACTACTACTACCACTACTACTACTACTACTACTACTACTACTACTACGACTACTACTACGACTACTACTTCTATTACGACTACTACTACTATTATTCATACTCTTACTCCAGCCACCAAGTTTTCACTCCACCTCCAACACCTATCGCGTTTCAGCCCCCACCAGCTCAGCCTTCCGACCCCCAGCATTCAGCAAGCGACCTTCCACTTCCATCTCCGACTATCCACCTCCAGCCTCCACCAGCTCAGCACCCCGACCTCTAGCATCAACCATCAGACTTCCCACTCCCACTTACACCTATAGACCTCGAGCCTCTATTAGCTGGACCTCCAGTTCCCAGCATCCGACCTTCCATTTCTACCTCCACCTATGGACCGGCAGCCTCCAGCCCAACACCCCGACCTCCAGCATCCGGCATCTGATTTCCACCCCCACCTCTACATATTGATCTCTAGCCTATCAGCTCAGCATTCCGTCCTGCAACATCCGACATCGGACCTCCCACTTCGTTTCACCTATCGACCTCCAGCTTCCACCAGTTCGACATCCTGACCTGCAGCTGCCAACTTATCACTTCCACCTCCACCTCCACAGGTCGACTTCTAGCCTCCACCAGCTCAGCATTCCGACCTCCAGCATCCGGCAAACGACCTTTCGGTTCCACCTCCGAGTATCGACCTTCAACCTCCACCAGCTCAGCACTCTGACCTCAACCATCCGACACCCGAGCTCCATTTCCACCCGCACCCACTGACCTCCAGCTTCCACCAGCTCAACACTTCGACCTTCCGCCTCCACGTCGACATGAGCACCTTCCACCAGCACCAACACCAATCCCAGACAAATCCAAGCCAATTACAAACAAAACACGGCCTAAGACCAACACGGACCACCATAGAGCAATCTTTACGACGGCGCGCCCACCCAACGACGCAGCACCACCGATACACGACGACTCCATATTCGTGGTTCAGTCACGGACGATGCCCCCTTCAAGCCCGAGGAGCCCAACAGTGATGACGGTTACACGTTTCAGACGATTCGTTCAGAGCATGGCGTGGGGGCCCCATGAGGAGAGGTTCCCGCTTGAGCTTTCCCCACGATTCACTCACAGACGAAGCTCCCGCTGGGGCTAGGGGGCGTCCTCCAGGTTCAGGCCCAGGAAACGCAAATGGGACGACAGCTACTCGTTTCGGACGACCCGCTCGGGTTGGTAGCATGAAGCGGGGGCCTCATGGAGAGGGGACTCCCGCTCGAGATTTCCTCGCGATCCACTCACAGGCGAGGCTCTCGCTCGAGACATCCTCCCAGGCTCGAGGAGCGCAAAAGTGACAACAGTTACAGTTTTCAGAATCGGGGGCCCCACAGGAAGGGGGCTCCCGCTCGAGATCTCTCCACTCACAGACGAGGCTCCCGCTCGAGACTTCCATCATTTCCAGCCCAAAGGGCGCAACAATGACGACAGTTACAGGTTTCAGATGACCCGCTCGGATTGGTAATATGAAGTGGGAGCCCCATAGGGAGGGGTTCCCATTCGAGATTTCCTCGCGATTCACTCACAGACGAGGCTCCGCTCGAGATGTCCTCCATGCTCAGGCCATAGGAGAGCAGGTGTGACGACGTCTACAGGTTTCAGATGACCCGGTCGGACTGGCACCATGAAGTGGACCCGATGAGGAGAGGGCTTCCGCCACAGATTGCCCTGGTGATTCGCTCACTGACGAAGCCCCCGCTCGAGAGGTCTTCAGGATGAGTGTGAGTGTGTCTGCGTCATGCGATTGATGCTGACGATGAGAACGGTGGTGATCATGCCTATGATGATGGTGATGGTGATGAAGAAGAAAATGATGGTGATGACGATGATGAGGGTGATGAATATGATGACGATGATGATGTTGATGTTGATGGTGGAGATGATGATGCTTGTGATGATGGTGATGATGATGGTGATGATACTGATGATGATGGTAGTGATGGTGGTGATGGTCATGATCATGGCCATGGCCATGGTGATGGTCTTGGTTGTGCTGATGATTACGACGTTGATGATGGTGATGCTGATGATGATGTTGATGAGGATGGCGATGATGATGATGCTGATGATGATGATGATGATGATGATGGTGATGGTGATGGTGATGACGATGATGAGGTTGATGATAATGACGAGGATTATGATGACGATGATGACGACGACGAGGAGGATGCTGCTGCTGGCGATGCTGATGATAATGATGATTATGATGATGAGGAGGAGGAGGAGGATGAGGATGATGGTTGTCATGATGATGATGGTGGTGATGAAGATGATGAGGATGATGACGGCGATACCGATGATGACGATGATGATGAAGATGATCGTGGTGATGGTGGTGATGCTGATGTGGATACTGATGATGGTGGTGATGCTGACGGTGATGCTGATGATGATGATGATGATGATGATGATGATGATGATGATGATGATGATGATGATTATAGTGGTGGTGATAATGGCAGTGATGCTGATACAGATGAGAGGCAAGGAGGGTGAGGAGGAGGTCTGCACTGGGGGTCCAGAGTAAACAATGATCCCATTTAGTATGTGGGGAAACACATTCGTAAGGCTTACATGTTGTTTTCCAGCTCTGTCCAGCGTCTTCAGAGGCGACCTTGTGCGAATCATTCGCGAAAGATGCGGCGGGCAACTGAGCCACTCCCTGGCGCCGCCAGGAAGTGGACCGCTTTTGTGGTAAGTGTCTTTGTCCTCCGGGAAATGGAGTAGAAGTTTGCTCCTTGGGTCCTGCTTGCTCCGAAACTGTCGCCGTCGTCGTGCGTTGCTGGGGGATCCAGCGAAGTGGAGCGCTACTCAGCCTCAGGCGAGACCTCGCTGATCGCCAATTGCCTCCTGTCTTCTCCAGCGCTCAATCTAAATGCTGCCAACTGTGCAGTAGTCGACACGTTCGTGGGCTCCTGCGAGGTCCAGCGGAGGGCAGTGCCCCGCAGACCCAGACGAAGCCTCGCTGCTATCTGGGGCTGCCGGCTTCGGAGCTGTCGCCAATCTTCGTCCGCTGCTGGGAGGTCCAGCAGAGCGGAGTGCCGCGCAGATGCAGACGAGATTTCGAGGCTCCCTGCGGGGTTGCCAGCTGCGCCACCGTCGCCACTTACGTGCGCTCCTGGGAGGTCCAGCGGAGCGGAGGGACGCCGCAGCCATTTGGCTCAAGCCGTTTCGATCTCGATCCCGTCCTTTGCGCCGTCCAGGCAGGGCCCCATCGCCTCGGCGTCTTCCTCCGCGCCGCCAGCATGGGCCTCTTCTCCCTTGCCGCCGCCGTCCTTCTGGCCTCCCCTGCGGCCGTCGCCGCGCAGGCCGCCCCCGACCGGCGCCTGCGCGGGGCCGCCGGCACCGCGGCGGCCAGCGACGGCCAGGCCGCCGCCCTGGCCGGCGGTCCGCTGCCGCAGCTCGCCGGGCTCTTCTCGGCCCTGGACCGGGACGGCGACGGCGCCCTGTCGCCGCTGGAGGTCGCGGCGGGCGCCGGGGCCGCGCAGGGGCTCGCCGCGGACCTCTTCGGCGTGGCGGACGCGGACGGCAGCGGCGCCGTCGGCTTGGAGGAGCTCGGCGCCCTGGCGGAGGCGCTGCAGCGGCGGCGGGCACGTGCGGGGGCGGGGCGCGGCTGGGATGGCGCGCTGCTGAAGCGCGCAGCGGCGCCGCGGGCCGTTCCCGAGGAGGCGCCGGGCCAGGCGGCGGAGGGGGCGCTGGAGGAGGTGCTGCACGGGAAGGACCTGTGGACCCCCCACAACGGGTGCGAGATGTACACGCTGCGCACCTGCGGAGCCCCCCTCTTCCCTGGGTGGCACGAGCGCCGATGCCCGGACCCGGTGTCTACCTGTAACGACGACGGGGACTGCGTGTGCCCGGACGGGTACTGCTCCTCGACCCGCATGGGCTTCTGCGACAGGTGCGACGACTGGAGCAGCGACGCTGACGTCGGCAACTCGAGCTGTATCCACACCGGAGCTGATATGGTGCCCTACCCACACGAGATGGGCCGGTAAGCAGTGGTTTGACCCGCATGTTCGCAGTCCTGCTTCGCGTGATGCGACGCCTGACGCGTGCTCGGCGCCATGTGCGAGGCGCTGCCCCCGACTTCACCTCGCAGTCGTGTCTCGCGTGCACCGACGACTGACTGCATGCTCGGCTGCCATGCGATCGAGGCGCAAGGGGCTGCCCGCACCGAATTCACTGGCGCCTCTTGGTACGGACGCTCGATAATCAGCGCGACGTCTTTTTTCGGCTGACGCCTACCAACATTGGCTTGCTGCTGCCGGCCGCGTGCCCGCTCGCGCCTGGCCTGTGCCGAGCTCGCCACAGGGAGCCTCGAGCCCCTGGGGTAGCCACGGCTGCCGTGCGACCGACTCGGCGGGGGGCGCCGCGCCGCCGATGCCACGAGTGCGGCCCAACCGCGGCCAGGGCGGCGTGGCGCCTCTGGCGGAAGATCCCGCCTCCA
This sequence comes from Prorocentrum cordatum, assembly GCA_963575745.1. NCBI lineage: Eukaryota > Dinophyceae > Prorocentrales > Prorocentraceae > Prorocentrum > Prorocentrum cordatum. The sequence continues at coordinate 74,663 of CAUYUJ010019692.1, forward strand.
AGGCGGCCAGGCTTTTGCGCCGCCGGTCTCCCCGATGGGATCCCTGGCGCCTGGGGAGCTGGAGCTGCCTTGATTGCCGCGAGTCGGGGGCATGGGCGCCCATCCCCGCAATGCTCGGGTAACGAGGGTTCCGTGGCAGTTTTGTTTCAAAGAATCTTTCATTTTCCGCACGTGCATGTTCCGACGCCACCGCCCACCTCATTGTCCCCGTCTGCGCCCTCACTCTCTCCCATCCCGCGCCCGCGCCAGGCTCGAGTGCCTTAGAGGTCGTAACGACGCATTGCTGCCTCGACCCGTCGCGGGATCGGTTATCAGTTGGCAGTCCTCTTGCGCGACGGGCGCTGTGGGTCGGAGTAACAAATCTCTGATGGCGCAACGTCTGGTCAGCGCAAGCAGGAGCAATTTTCGGCAATGCGGCCACAGAGTCTCGCGAGGAGCGTGAAGCTCCTACTCGCTTGCCTGCCTGTCTTGAGGACCAAAATCCAGCACAGCGGAGTGCCGCGCAGATGCAGACGAGGTTTCAAGGCTCCTGGGGGCGCTGCCAGCTGCGCCACCGTCGCCATGTTCGTGCGCTCCTGGGAGGTCCAGCGGAGTGGAGTGCCGCGCAGATGCAGACGAAACTTGGAGGTGCCCCAGGGGGCTGTCAGCTGCGCAGCCGTCGCCCCTTTCGCGCGTTGCTGGGAGGTTCAGCAGAGCAGAGTGCCGCGCAGAGTCAGACGAGACTTCAAGGCTGCGCCACCGTCGCCATGATCGTGCGCTCCTGGGAGGTCCAGCAGAGCGGAGTGCCGCGCAGATGCAGACGAGGTTTCAAGTCTCCTGGGGGCGCTGTCAGCTGCGCCACCGTCGCCATGTTCGTGCGCTCCTGGGAGGTCCAGCGGTGTGGAGTGCCGCGCAGATGCAGACGAAACTTGGAGGTGCCCCAGGGGGCTGTCAACTGCGCAGCCGTCGCCCCTTTCGCGCGTTGCTGGGAGGTTCAGCAGAGCGGAGTGCCGCGCAGAGTCAGACGAGGTTTCAAGGCTCCCGGGGGCGCTGCCCGCTGCGCCACCGTCGCCATGATCGTGCGCTCCTGGGAGTTCCAGCGGAGTGGAGTGCCGCACAGATGCAGACGAAACTTGGAGGTGCCCCAGGGGGCTGTCAACTGCGCAGCCGTCGCCCCTTTCGCGCGTTGCTGGGAGGTTCAGCAGAGCGGAGTGCCGCGCAGAGTCAGACGAGGTTTCAAGGCTGCGCCACCGTCGCCGCTTTCGTGCGTTCCTGGGAGGTCCAGCACAGCGGAGTGCCGCGCAGATGCAGACGAGATTTCAAGGCTCCCGGGGGCGCTGCCAGCTGCGCCACCGTCGCCATGTTCGTGCGCTCCTGGGAGGTCCAGCGGAGTGGAGTGCCGCGCAGATGCAGACGAAACTTGGAGGTGCCCCAGGGGGCTGTCAGCTGCGCAGCCGTCGCCCCTTTCGCGCGTTGCTGGGAGGTTCAGCAGAGCGGAGTGCCGCGCAGAGTCAGACGAGGTTTCAAGGCTGCGCCACCGTCACGACTTTCGTGCGTTCCTGGGAGGTCCAGCAGAGCGGAGTGCCGCGCAGATGCAGACGAGGTTTCAAGGCTCCCAGGGGTGCTGCCAGCTGCGCCACCGTCGCCATGTTCGTGCGCTCCTGGGAGGTCCAGCGGAGTGGAGTGCCGCGCAGATGCAGACGAAACTTGGAGGTGCCCCAGGGGGCTGTCAACTGCGCAGCCGTCGCCCCTTTCGCGCGTTGCTGGGAGGTTCAGCAGAGCGGAGTGCCGCGCAGAGTCAGGCGAGACTTCAAGGCTGCGCCACCGTCGCCACTTTCGTGCGTTCCTGGGAGGTCCAGCACAGCGGAGTGCCGCGCAGATGCAGACGAGGTTTCAAGGTTCCCAGCTCCCGGGGGCGCTGCCAGCTGCGCCACCTTCGCCATGTCCGTGCGCTCCTGGGAGGTCCAGCGGAGTGGAGTGCCGCGCAGATGCAGACGAAACTTGGAGGAGCCCCAGGGGGCTGTCAGCTGCGCAGCCGTCGACCCTTTCACGCGTTCCTGAGAGGTCCAGCAGAGCGGAGTGCCGCGCAGAGTCAGACGAGATTTCAAGGCTCCTGGGGGCGCTGCCAGCTGCGCCACCGTCGCCATGTTCGTGCGCTCCTGGGAGGTCCAGCGGAGTGGAGTGCCGCGCAGATGCAGACGAAACTTGGAGGTGCCCCAGGGGGCTGTCAGTTGCGCAGCCGTCGCCCCTTTCGCGCGTTGCTGGGAGGTCCAGCAGAGCGGAGTGCCGCGCAGAGTCAGACGAGACTTCAAGGTTGCGCCACCGTTGCCTCTTTCGTGCGTTCCTGGGAGGTCCAGCACAGCGGAGTGCCGCGCAGATGCAGACGAGGTTTCAAGGCTCCCGGGGACGCTGCCAGCTGCGCCACCGTCGCCATGTTCGTGCGCTCCTGGGAGGTCCAGCGGAGTGGAGTGCCGCGCAGATGCAGACGAAACTTGGAGGTGCCCCAGGGGGCTGTCAACTGCGCAGCCGTCGCCCCTTTCGCGCGTTGCTGGGAGGTTCAGCAGAGCGGAGTGCCGCGCAGAGTCAGACGAGACTTCACGGCTGCGCCACCGTCGCCATGATCGTGCGCTCCTGGGAGGTCCAGCAGAGCGGAGTGCTGCGCAGATGCAGACGAGGTTTCAAGGCTCCCGGGGGCGCTGCCAGCTGCGCCACCGTCGCCATGTTCGTGCGCTCCTGGGAGGTCCAGCGGAGTGGAGTGCCGCGCAGATGCAGACGAAACTTGGAGGTGCCCCAGGGGGCTGTCAACTGCGCAGCCGTCGCCCCTTTCGCGCGTTGCTGGGAGGTTCAGCAGAGCGGAGT
>CAUYUJ010019692.1:80000-170000 GCA_963575745.1 Prorocentrum cordatum
GACGTCTACGATTACGACTACTATTACGGCTACGAGTACCATTACTATCAGTATGAGTATTATTTCAACGACGACTAGTAGTTGTAGTAGCAGTGGTATTAGTAGTATCAGTGGTCCTGCTATTATTATTGCTACTACTACGACTACTACTACTACTGTTGCGAATACGTTTGCTCCTACTACGGCTTCTATTGCTACTGCTACTACTGGTCTTACGGTTACAATGACGACTGCGAGTGCTCCTATTGTTGCTCCTCCGATTTCGATTGTCACGGCGACAATTATTTTTACTATTGCTCTACTACTACGGCTACGACTACCGCGACTACTACTACAACTGCTGCTACTACTGCTACTACCACGATTAATTATTATTATTCTTCTATGCATAGTATTATTACGACTACCACTATACGTATACGACTGCTGCTACTACTACGACGATTACTACCGACTTCAGCCAATACTACCACTACGACTATTGCAACTACTACTACGATTACCACGACCACAACTACGACTACGATTACGGCTACCACTACGAGTACTACGACTACTGCTACTACTACTACCACTACTACGACTACTACTAACACTGCTAACACTACGAGTGCAACTACGACCCCGACGACGACGACTACTATTACGACTACTACTGCAACGACTACCACCACTACTTTTACTACTACTATTACGACTACTACTACTACTTTTACTACTAGTATTACTATTATTTCTACTAGTACTACTACTACTACTGCTGCTACTACCACTAGTAGTGTTATTAATGCTACGACGGCCAATCTAGCCGCTACTGTTACGACTACTCCCTCCACCACCGCCACCACCACTAATACTAGCACAACTATTATTAATATTACAACTACGAATGCGACTACCAGTTTCTACGGCTGCCAGTACTAATATTACTACTACAACTACAACAACAACTACTACTATTAATACGACTACTACCGCTACGAGTACTACTAATTTTCTTTTTCTTCTTCTTACTGCTACTACTACCACTACTATGCCACGACTGCTACTACGACTACTACTACTACTACTGCTGCTGTTACTACTGCGGCTGCTCTACTGCTACGACTACTACAACGGCTGCGACTATCACTACTATTAGTGTGAGTACCATCTCTACGACGGCTAGTAGTTGTAGTGATAGTGGTAGTAGTAGTAGTAGTAGTAGCAGTAGTAGCAGTAGTGGTAGTAGTGGTAGTGGTAGTAGTAGTAGTAGTAGTAGTAGTAGTAGTAGTAGTAATAGCACTCGTGGCCTTGCTACTACTAGTGCTACTACTACTAGTGCTACTACTGCTACTACGGCTACGCTTGTTCCGACTATTGCGACTACCGCGGTTGCTATTACTACTCTTACGTTTGCAAGTACGACTATTGTTACTCAATATGTTTCCTTTTATTCTTGCGACCGCTACGACGATGATAACTTTTATTGTTGCACTACTACTACGTCTACGACGACCACTACTCTTACTGCTACTTCTACGACTACCCCTACTACCACTGCGACTTCTCCTTCCACGACTACTACTACTACTACTACTACTACTACTACTATTACTACTACTACTACTACTACCTCTACTACTACTACTACTACTACTACTACTACTACTACTACTACGACTACCACTACTACTACTACTACTACTACTACTACTACTACTACTACTACTACTACTACTACGGTTATTACTACTACTACTACTACTACTACTTCTACTACTACTGCTACTACTACTATTACTACTACTACGACTTGTACTCTACGTCTATTGTCAGTGCGATTGCTACAATTATTTCCACCTATTACAACCACTTCTTCTTCTACTACCACTACTACTACTACTACGACTGCTACTACGACTACTACTACTACCATTGCCACTACCACGACTACTACTACTACGACTATTACTACCAATACGAACACCAATACTATTACTACTACGGCTACCTCGGCGATTGCTACTATTACTGCTACGATTATTCTTGCAAACCACTACTATCACTACTACTACTACCGCTGCCACCACCACTAGTAGTAGTACTACTAGTAGTGCGGTTATTAGTATGATCATTACTAGTTTACTAGTACTACTAGCCACGACTACTACTACTGCCTGCTACTGCCACTACCACTACCACCACCACTAGTAGTAGTAATAGTAGGAGGGCTACTATTGTAATTTTCATTATGAGTACAACAACTACCACTACTGCTACTACTACTACTACTACTACAAGTACTACTACTACTACTACTACTACTGCTACTACTACTACTACTACTACGACTAATTCTGCTTCCACTTCGACTACGACTAGTACTGTTTCTCTGACTCGTACTCGTACACGTACTCGTGCTACTACTACTACTACTACTACTACTACTCCTACTATTAGTACTACTATCACGTCTCATATTATTATTTTTATTTACTACTGCTATTGCCCGCTACTTGTTGACTACTACTTGCTACCTGCTAGACACTACCTACTACCTACTATTACGTCTGCTGCTACTACTTCTACTTCGGATGCCACTATTACTACGACTGCTACTGCTCGTTTTACTACTACTACTACGACGACTACTACTATTAACGATCAGTATTCCTACTGGCACTACTACCATTTCTTACCATTATCATTTCGGCAACAACTACTACTACGACTACTACTACTGCGACTACTACTACTACGACTACTACTACTACTACTACTATTCATACTGTTACTACTACTACTACTACTACGACTACTACTACTACTACTACTTCTACTTCTACTTCTACTTCTACGACTACTACTATTACTGCTACTGCTACTGCTACTGCTACTGCTACTACTACTACTACTACTACTACTACGACTACTACTACTGCTACTACTACTACTACTACTACTACTACTACTACTAAGAAGATTTACCTTGCTGGGTTTGCCCCAGGGAGGCTCTGAGATTCTTTACAACTCCTTAGTCATTTCTGAGATCTGGGTTTTCCCTCGGGTTTCTGGAAGCCCGAGCGTTCCCCAGGAACTCATGTGTATTGAAGGCTTCGCTACGGGCCTTCGAGGACCCGAGGATTTCTTAGGGATTCCGTCGGGGTTCTGGGGGATCAGAGGTTTCCCCCGGGATTTTTGAGGATTCCCTTGGGGTTCCTGGGGGTCCGAGGGTTCCGGGATTCCTAAAGTGTCCATACAGCTTTTCATAGTACACGTGTGGTTTGTCATTTGGTAATCATACGGTCTGCAGATGGTCAGCTTATGGTCTCGAGTAGTAATGGTGTGGCTTTCTTATGGTAGTCGTATGGTCTTCATGGCTTTCTGGTGGTAGTCGTGTGGGCTTCCGATGGTTCTCTTTGGGCAATCGTATGGTAATCGCATGGCTGGGTGTCCTTGTGGTAATCGTGCGATTGTCTTCTGGTTTTCTTATGGGTGTATTATGGTGTGGTTATCCTATGATAATCCTATGGTTTTCTTATGGCAATCGCATGGCTTCGGTCTGGTAATCGTGTGGTTTTCTTTTGGTAATCGTATGGATATCCCCAAGATAATCGTATGGTTTGCTTATGGTAGTCGCACGGCTTTATTCTGGTAGTCGAATGAGATCCGCATGGCAATGTATGGTTTTTTATGGTAATGGTATTGTTCTCGTATGGTTTCGGTCTGGTTTTCGTTCGGTGTTCGAATGGTTTTCTTGTGGTATTGATATGGTCAGCTGATGGTAATGATTTGGTTGTTGTATTGTAATCGTATGGTTTGCGTCTGGTAACGTTATGGTGTTGTTTTGGTAATGATATGGCTTTTTATAGTAGTGGCATGGTTTCCTTATGGTAGTCGCATGGCTTCCTTATGGTCATGGTGCGGCTTTCTTACGGCAATGGGATGGTTGTCGTATGGTAATGGTTAGGCTTTCTGATGTAATGGTCTACTTTTCGTATGGTCATGGTATGGTCCTCTAATGGTAATAATATGGTTCTCCCGTGGTAATGGTATGGTTTTCGTGTGGTAGTGGTACGGTTTTCTTGTGGTAATGGTTCGTGTATGGTTTCCTTGTGGTCATGGCGCGGCTTTCTTACGGCAATGGTATGGTGATTGAATGACACTGGCTTTGCTTCCTTATGGTAATGATATGGCTATCGTTTGATGATGGTATGCTGTTCTTCCGGTGCTGGCCATCGCATGGTTTCTTATGGTACACCGTATGGTAACGGAATGGTTTTTGATGGTGACGGCATGGCTTTCTTATCGTATTCGTTTGGTTTTCTATTGGTAACCGTATTGTTTTCTTCTGGTATTCGCATGGCCATTTTATGGTAATCGTGTGGTTTGTCTTATGGCACCCGTATGGCTCTCTGATGGTAGCCGTATGGCTTGCTTATGGTAACCGTGTGGCTTTCGTATGGTCACCCTACGGCTTCCATATGGTAATCGTATGGTTTTCTTATGGCAGCCGTATGGTTCTTTTATGGTAACCGCATGGTTCTCGTTTGATAATCGTGTGGCTGTCTTGTCGTATTCGTACGGTTTCGTTCGATAAACGCATGATTTTCCTGTGGTAACAGTGTGGTATGATCATGGTGTTCGTATGGTTGTCCTATGGTACCCGTATGGTTTTCTCATGGTAGTCGTTTGGTTTTTCTGTGATAACCGTATGGTTGGTTCATGGTAAGTGCATGGTTTTCGTATGGTAATTGTGTGGTGTTTCTTGTGGTACGCGTACGGTTTTCTAAAAAAGGTAATCGCACGGTTTTCTTGTGATAACAGTATGGTTGTGTTATGGTAATCGTGTGGTTTTCTGATTGTCATCGTACGGTTTTCTTATGGTCATGGTCCGGCTCTCTTAAAATAGTGGCATGGTGTTCGTATGGTAGTCGTATGGTTGTCTCATGGTAATCGTCTGGTTGTTTTCTGATAATCGTTTGGTTTGTTATGGGAATCGTATGGTTTTCGTGAGGTAATCGTATGGTTTTATTGTGGTAATCGTATGGCTTTCTTCTGGTCATGTTACGGCTCTAGTATTGTATCCGTATGGTTTTCTCACGGTAATGGTATTGTATTATAATGGTAATCGTATGGTTTTCTTTTAGTCATGGTGCGGTTCTCCTATGGTAATCGTATGGGTTCCTTTGGCAGTCGCATGGTTTCCCAATTATAATGTACTGTTTTTCCATGGTAATCGTATGGTTCTCTTATGGTAACCGTATGGTTTTCGTTGGGTATTCGTGTGGCTTGCTTGTGGTAATCGCATGGCTTCTCATGAGAAACGCATGGCTGTCGTATGGTATTCGTTTGTCGTCGCATGGTTTTCGTTGGGTAACCGTATGGGTGTCATGGTAGTCGCTTGGTTACCTTATGGTGCTAGTATGGTTTTATCATGTCAATCGTATGGCTTTCCTATGATAGTCGTATGGTTGTCCTATGGTCGTCGTATGATTTTCTTATGGTAGCCGCGTGGCTTTCGTATGCCGCGGCTCGCCCGCCCAGAATCCCCACCACCCTCCCTTCCCCGCTTCCAACAGATAAATTGGGCAAACAGAGTAAGGGCAACCCTTCTATTTTTTAAAGCATTACAACAACTACTATTATTACTACTACTAGTACTACTACTATTGCTGCTACTACTACTACTACTCCTGCTATTACTCTTGCTATTACTACTACTACTGCTGCTGCTACTACTACTACTCCTACTACTACTACTACTACTACTACTACTACTACTACTACTACTACGACTACGACTACGACTACTACTACTACGACTACTACTACGACTACTACTACTACTATTACTACTACTACGACTACTACTACTACTACTACTACTACTACTACTACTATTACTACTACTACGACTACTACTACTACTACTACTACTACTACTACTACTACTACTGCAGCTGCTGCTGCTGCTGCTGCTCTGCTGCTGCTACGACTACTACTACTACTACTACTACTACTACTACTACTACTACTACTACTACTACTACTACTACTACTACTACTACTACTACTACTACTACTACTACTACTACTACTACTACTACTACTACTACTACTACTACTACTACTACTACTACTACTACTACTACTACTACTACTACTACTACTACTACTACTACTACTACTACTACTACTACTACTACTACTACTACTACTACTACTACTACTACTACTACTACGGCTACTACTACTACGGCTACTACTACTGCTGCTGTTGCTGCTGCTGCTGAGAGCCGAAAGGCCCACGTGCCACATTTCCAGCATTGCAGTGCGCCCTCACACGCCGCAGTTTGGCTCATTAGGCTGGGTACCGCCGCCAAACGCGACGCACAGCCATTCCTTTACAACGGTTGGGATGGTACTTGCACGGCAACGCGAGACAATTTCCAACGATACAGTTGCGCTCACGGTATACAGGGAGGACAGAGCGAGAGCGAAGAGAAGGAGGAGGGAAGGAGAGGGAAGAGGAGAGCAGACACAAGTCGACGCGTTGACATGCCTCCGTAGCCATTTTGGCTCAAGCCATTTTGGCTCAAGCCATTTTGGCTCAAGCCATTTTGGTTCAGGCTTTGCTATTGTTCCAATCGTCCTTGGCTCAAATTGCCGCAGCTCTTAAGCACATCTGGCTGAAGCCATTCAGGGCGACACCATCTTCCCGAGTCAGTGTGACTTGTATTCTAGCTGCGTTGAATCATGCAATTCCGAGAGTCGTCTTAAGATTCTATGTCGTTGCGGAGGCATATCGTTGTTGGTTGCAGGCATGCGCCGTGTTTCAACATACGATCGCTAGTTCTGCCTGCATCGCGTTTTGATGGCATTGTGAATGGTAGTGCAGGGCGTGCTGATGTTTACGAGGGTGCACCTTTCGCGAACATGAATGCGAAGCTGCGTGGCGATCTGTTCGCCGGCATTGTGCGCACGTCTGAGTTAATTGGGGAGAAGGATGCACACGTAACTGATGCGGAGCCTGGCATGCGTTGCGACGGGAGGCGACGAGCGGCGAGCACAGCTGAGTATGATTGGCTTTGTAATGGGCGAAGGGTTGAATGTAAAAGTGCAATGCTCACTTGGAGCGGAGGTGCAAGAAGATGGAGTTTTCGATTTCAGTCCGTCAAGTTTCGTTCCTTTGACATTCTACTCCTAGTGCTGTACACGCCTTTGGAGCTGATCGTGTACCAGCACGACCTTAGCTTGGGAATTTCCTCATCTGGCGCACGCACCGAGACAGAGGGATGCCAAATTTGCTTTTACGGTCCTGGGGGAGTGGGCGACTGGCGCGTCGCGCTAAAATCTGTCCTTGGTAGACTGGATGCTCCGAGTAACCAATGCAGACAAGTGGCACGATTCTCACTCCAACACGCGAGCGTGGTCCGGGCCTTATCTAATTTTAGGCAAACTCCTTATGCCGTGCGAATGGACGAAGCATATCACGACGTGCCTCTTGCAAGTCTGGCTGGTGCAGTGCGAGGCGAACGGATACAAGCCATTGCTCGACTGGTCGACACTATTTTGAATATGGGGTCGTTTGTGATGGATCCAGTCGTGGGTGCTCGTTCTAACGGGGCTCGTCGGAGTCTTCGACAGGCAGAATATGATTGGAGCCGGGACGGCCGACGAATTGAATGCAAGAGTTCTCAACTTGTTTGGGATCCACGTAAACGTGTCTGGAGTGTCACGTTTCGCAACATCAAGCCTGCCTCGTTCGATGATCTCGTGCTTTGTATATACACCCCACATGGTATATTCCTTTATCGGCATAGCGGAAATTTCGTCCTGTCTTCCATTGGCGTTCGAAGTGAAAGATGGGCACGCGGGTATAGTGTTTCTGTTAGTGGAGGACGCCACAAGCAGGATTGGTCCATTGCGCTCGATTCAGTATTGAAGAAGGTGGAGCAACTATCATGCGAGTACGTTGCATTCGTGGAGTGGTGAAATGGGGCGGGGAACACTGCATGAGTCTACGCTTTGCATGTACATGCGGGTTCCCAGCACGACAGTCACAACATTGTTTATCCAATGCTGCGTCAGCGGCCTGCCGGGTGTCGGCCTGGTCGTCCTGGTCGGCCTGGTATTGGATCTGTTGCTGGAAAGTTCAAAAGTTGCTGGAACTTCATCCGCGTAGCTTGGTGGCCTGCCCCCCCCCCCCCCCCCCGACAAAAAAAAAAAAGTCGGCGGGTTGACATGCCTAATGTTTGCCACGCTGCCGGGACAGCTTTTGTGCCCCATTTTGGTAAAATTGGGCGTGGGTGCAGTGCCCATCGAAGCACATTTTTCCCAAACCACTCTGTGGTGTTGGGTCGTCACTTTGAAAGGACGGTACCAGCGTTCCTCCTCCTTCCCTCCTTCCTCCCCTCCCCCTCCTTCCTCCTCCCCCTCCCCCCTGCGTTTCACCCACCCAGCACAGCGCTTCGTAGCCCCAGTGGGGGCTCCACCGAAGACCCCAGTGGCAAGGTTCGCATGGCGGCCTCGGGCCATTTCGGCACACCCCTCACAAGGATCGTGGCCTCACAGGAGCTCCACCGAAGGCCCCATTGGCAGGGTTCGCATGGCGGCCTCGAGCCATTTCGGCACACCCCTCACGAGGATCGTGGCCCTATAGGGAGCTCCACCGAAGGCTCCAGTGGCAGGGTTCGCATGGCGGCTTCGGGCCATTTCGGCAAACCCCTCACAAGGATCGCGGCCCCATAGGGAGTTCCACCGAAGGCCCCAGTGGCAGGGTTCGCATGGCGGCTCTTGGCCATTTCGGCACACCCCTCACAAGGATCGTGGCCCCATAGGGCGCTCCACCGACGGCCCCAGCAGCAAGGTTCGCATGGCGGCGTCGGTCCATTCTGGAACACCCTTCACAAGGATCGTGGCCCCATAGGGAACTCCACCGAAGGCACCAGTGGCAGGGTTCGCAGCCATTTCGGCACACCTTTCACGAGGATCGTGGCCACATAGGGGCCCCACCGAAGGCCCCAGTGGCAGGGTTCGCATGGCGTCCTCGGACCATTTCGGCACACCCCTCACAAGGATCGTGGCCCCATAGGAGCTCCACCGAAGGCCCCATTGGCAGGGTTCGCATGGCGGCCTCGGGCCATTTCGGCACACCCCTCACGAGGATCGTGGCCCCACAGGGAGTTCCATCGAAGGCCCCAGAGGCAGGGTTCGCATGGCGGCCTCGGGCAATTTTTGCACTCCTCACGAGGATCGTGGCTCCATAGGGAGCTCCACCGAAGGCCCCAGTGGCAAGGTTCGCATGGCGGCCTCGGGCCATTTCGGCACACCCCTCAGAAGGATTGTGGTCCTATAGGAGCTTTACCGAAGTCCTCAGGCCATTTCGGCAAACCCCTCACAAGGATCGCGGCCCCATAGGGAATTCCACCGAAGGCCCCAGTGGCAGGGTTCGCATGGAGGCCTCGGGCCATTCCGGCGCACCCCTCACGAGGATCGTGGCCCCATAGGGAGTTCCACCGAGAGCGGTACCCACAGCTGCATATGCTTGGGTCTTCCGCCAGGAAAATTGCAGGTCCCTGGCGTGAGGCGACATCCCGCCGTGGCAACTCGGACAGGGCACCGCACAACGCACAATCATAATTCTTGCTCTGAAGGGGGGTGAGGGTGTGAAGAGTGCAGCCTTTCTAAACCACTACTACTACTACTACTACTACTACTACTGCTACTACTACTACTACTACTACTACTACTACTACTACTACGACTACGACTACTACTACTACTACCACTACTACTACTACTACTACTACTACGACTACTACTATTACTACTACTATTACTACTACTTTTTACTACTACTACTACTACTACTACTACTACTACTACTACTACTACTACTACTACTACTACTACTACTATCTACTACTACTTCTACGACTACTGCTACTAATACCACTACGACTATTATTACTACTACTACTACTACTACTACGACTACGACTACGACTACGACTACTATTACTACGACTACTTCTACTACGACTACTACTACTATTACTACCACTCCTACTACTAATACTACTACCACTACTACTACTACTACTACTACTACTGCTACTACTACTACTACGACTACGACTACTACTACTACTACCACTACTACTACTACTACTACTACGACTACTACTATTACTACTACTATTACTACTACTTTTTACTACTACTACTACTACTACTACTACTACTACTACTACTACTACTACTACTACTACTACTACTACTATCTACTACTACTTCTACGACTACTGCTACTAATACCACTACGACTATTATTACTACTACGACTACTACTACTACGACTACGACTACGACTACGACTACTATTACTACGACTACTTCTACTACGACTACTACTACTACTACTACTACTACCACTCCTACTACTAATACTACTACCACTATTACTACTACTACTACTACTACTACTACTACTACTACTACTACGACTACTACACTACGATCACTTCTGATACGACTGCTACTACTATTCCTGTTACTACGGCTACTACTACTACTTACTACTACTACCACTACTACTACTACTATTACTAGTACTACTACTTTTTACTACTACTACTACTACTATTACTACTACTACTACTACTACTACTAATACTCTTACAACTACTACTACGACTACTACTGCTGCGACTATTACAACTACTGTTACTACTAGTACTACCAACACTGCTACCATCATTACTACTACTGCTACGACTACTACTACTACTACTACCACTACTACTAGTACTACTACTACTACTACTATTACTACCACACTACTACCACTACTACTACTACTACTACTACTACTACTACTGCTACTACTACGACGACGACTACTACTACTAGTACGCCAAGTACTACTACGACTATTTCTACTACGGGGACTAATACGACTACTGCTTATTTATTATTATTAGTACTACTACTAGTGTTCCTACTACCACTACGATTACACGACTACTACGACTACGACTAACACTACTACCCTTCTTACTACTACTACTATTACTACTACTACTACTGCTACTGCTACTACTGCTTCCACTCCCACTCGTGCTACTACTAGTACCGCTACTACTTCTATTACTAGTACAACCACTTCTTCGACGACTACTACTACTACTACTACTACTACGATTACCGCCACTGCTACTACGACTCTTACGACTACGATTACTCCTACTACTACCACTACTACTACGAGTACTACTAGTGCTACTACTACTACTACTACTACTACGACTACTTTCACTACTACTACTACTACTGCTACGACTTCCTGTTTAACTACTACTACTACTACTACTTCTACTACTACTACTACTACTACATTCCTATCACTTTACGACTACTACTACTACTCTTACTAGCACTGCTACAGCTACTCCTTATTACTACTGCTACTACTTCTACTACTACCAGTATACTTACTACTACTACTACTACTCCTACTACTACTACTACTACCACGACTACTCCTACTACTGCTACTACTACTGCTACTACTACTACTACGACTTTGACTACGACTACTACGACTGCTTCCACGACTACCATTACTACTCCGACTCATACTACGACGACAACTATTACTACTACTACGGCTACTATTATTATTAATACCACTAGTACTACTACTACTACTATCTCTACTTCTACTACATTTAGTACTGCTGCTGCTACTACCATGCTACCACTACCACTACGGCTACTCATCACTAGAACAACAGCAGCTCCTACTTCTTTAACTACTACTACTACGACGACGACTACTACTACTACAGCTACATATCCGACCAGTATACTTACGACGGCTGCTAACTACTATTGTTACTACTACTACGACGACGACGACGACTACTATTACTACTACTACTACTACTACTACTACTACTACTTTTACTACAACTACTACTGCTACTACTACTCCTACTACTACTACTACTACTACTACTACTACTACTACTAGTACTAAGTTCACTATTACTACAACTACTACGACTCCCACTATTACGATTACTACTGCGGCTTCGACGACGCCTGCTACTGTTACTACTACTACTACTATTGCTACTACTACTACGACTACGACTACGACTTTTTGTGTTCGTCCTACTCGTACTACTATTAGTACTCCGACTGACTTTCAACAGTACAATTATCATTATTTTTACTACGACTGCGACTACGACTATTGCCACGATCATTGCGATTACTACTACTAGCACTGTTTCTACTATTATTACTACTACTACTACTACTTCTACTACTTCTACTACTACTACTCTACTACTTCGACTTCTACTACTACTACAACGAGTAATACTACTACTACTACTTCTACTTCTACTTCTACTACTACTACTACTACTACTACTACTACTGCAATTACTACTACTTCGACTTCTATTACGATTATTATTATTACTATTTATACTACTACTATTACTGTCACTACTACTACTACTACTACTACTACTTCTGCTACTACTACTATTACTACTACTACTACGACTACTACCACTACTACTACCAATAATAATAATCATAACAATAATACTAGTACTAATACTACTACAACGAATACTTCTACTTGTGCTCTTATTTCGACCACAACTACTACTAATGCTACTGCTATTGCAAACGTGCTGTCATCGTGCCTCCACGTTGTGCTTTGTGTGGCCATTGTGTGAGGGGAAGAAATTCATACCCTCAAGAGTTGCCCGAGGCTCTGGGGCTAGCAAAAAGGATACCACTGCGAATTGAAAACCAGCGCGGGTAGCACAAGAACCCAAGTGCCGACACAAGAACCCGACGGCCGACACAAGAACCCTGCTCCCCCTCCTCTCACCCGCCCCCCCTAAGTTTTTCTCCCTTGGGGGGGCGGCGGCCGCGGCGCCTCAGGAACGGAGCCGGAGCTGACCTGGGCCGCGGGCGGCGCGGGGGCGGAGGCCTGGCCTCCTTCCGCGCCCGCTGCCGGGCCCCTCGGCGGGCCCTCAGCGGGCCTTACACGCAGGGCGCCAGTGGCGCTGCTGCCGCGCTCGTGCTCGTGCTCCTCGTCGTACTTGTCGTTACGGAGCCATCTTGAAACATCTTCGACGTTCCAGCGACCAGCGACTGGGGCCGTCAAGGCCCGGGGAAAAAGTGTCGGGTGGGTGGTATGCCTCACCGCGGAGGCGAGAATGAAGGTTGGAATAATTTGTTCGCTACACCACCTACGCCCAGAGCCAGAGGGCTACTCCGCATGTGTGGCCTGCCAGTATCCCATCACGTGTCGACGGCGAAAGTGGGGAGTTCAGGACCGCGGGCGATGTGGGGGCCTGTTTTGTAGCACGCCGCGGGTGGGGTCGTTTGATCGTTATCCTTGCCGCCGCGGCCGTCGCACCATGCGCGTTGCACATTGCGCGCTTGGCTTGTGCGCTTGAGTTATGTCACTATCCTCGAAAGCGCGCAAGCGTGTGATGCAAGGGATCGCGCGCCTGCCTACGCGCTTGTCTCGCGGCTCTAGGTCGTTTACCAGTTTTCAGACCAATATCACATGGGTCTGCCAGTTGGGCAAGAGCCCTGTTTTGAACCCGGTTTTGAAAAGGAACGAACCGCCCTTGTATCTTGCCGGCGTCGAGGTAAAGAACGCGCGAACGCATTCTCTCACAGATCAGCAAGGTGTGGCACGGCAACCCCGTTGTTTTACAAGGATTGTTTCCGTCTGCATAGATGCCACATTTGGCCGTTATTGTCGAGGATGGCTCAAGCGAAATTCCCATCCTGAAAAGGGCCGCCCTTCATCAGTGCAGCTGTAACATCTGTTCAAGCTTCTGAGTTTTTGCATTTTGGAATGTCGGCCGAACGTCCAATTTTGATCATGATCCGTTGTTTATCCGTGCAGCTGTTGCATCTGCTAAGAGTTCAGTGTTTCTGATATTGACAGAATCTCCAGCGAAAGCCCAACGTTGAAACAAAGCTTACAACATTTGCAATGTTTTAAGACTGTTACAGTGAGTGCATTCGGCGCGAATGCGAGAGCCACTTTTTGAGAACGAGCCGGCGCCCGTCATTGAATTCATGTCAAAAGTTTCAGACGAATGTAGGCGGCTCCAGGGAGAGATTTGTTTGAACGGAGCCACGAGCCACCCTCCTCTGTTGAGACTGTTGTGCACGTTTTTAAAGCATCTGCGCGGCGCTGAGGCGAGAGTTCCATTTTGAAATTGATCTCCCCCTCCATCCTTGAAGCTGTAGCACATTCTAGACGCTCAGCGTATCCCCACGAGCCCATCCAGAAACGATGTCCAGGCGAGTTGAGGTGATCAGGGAAGTGCGGGAGCAAAGAGAGGGACGGCCGAACCGTGCGAAGGAGGGAGGACGAGATGGAAGAGGCTGGATGGATGGATGAGGGAGTGGGGAGAAGGAGGATGAATAGGATGAGGAGGAGGAGGAGGAAGAGAAGGAGTAGGAGGAGGAAGTAGCAGTAGGAGGAGGGCAAGCAAAAGGGCCAGAGGTCTCTTGGATGCCTCTCGGAGCCTCTTGGGGTATCTCTTTGGTGCATCTTGGTGGTCTCTTAGGACGTCTTGGGGGTCTCTTGGCGGTCCTGGGGGGCTCTTGGGCGTCTTGGGTGCCTCGGGGGGGCCTCTTGGGGCCGCTTGGTCCTCTTGGGGGCCTCCTGGGAGCCTCTTGGGGGCCTCTTGGGGCCATCTTGGGGGCATCTTGGGACCTCCTGGGGCCTCCTGGGCGCTTCTTGGGGCCATCTCGGAAGAAATCGATCAAAGAAGAGGGGAGCTTATTTTAGGGTTGCCCCCCCAAGAGGCCAACATGCAGCCAAAATCGTAGTAAAACCAATGATTGTGGCTTCCTCGCCGAGGCCGTTGTGGACGCCCTGACCGCTTGCGACAGACCCCGTCCAGGTCCAGGGGAGCCCTCCCCGAAGGGGAAGAAGGGGGTTGGAAGGGACCACCTAGACCCAGAGGGCTGGTGGGACTTTTGAGACGAATATGCGCGGCGGTGAGGCGAGAGTTCCATTTTGAAACTGATTTCCCCATCTCGTTGCAAACTTTTCAGACGAATAGATGCGCGGCGGTGAGGCGAGAACCACTGTGCGAGCCCGACCCCCCTGCATCCTTGAAGCTGCTGCAAACTTTGACGAATAATGTGTACGGTGTTAAGGCGAGAGTCACATTTTGAGAACAATCTCCCTGCATCCTTGAAGCCATTGCAATGTTCAAGCTGCAGGATCATTGATCATAGATGGTGAGCAAGTCTCCAGCGAAACGCCTGGCCCGCCCTACCGACACGTCTGAGGTTGCAACGGGTATGATGCTTTTTGTTCGTTATGAGGAGAAGGGATGCAGGCAGAGGAGGTGGACGATGAGGACCAGGACGAAGCGGAGAACGAGGAGGAGGACGAGGGGGGCAGGGGACGAGGGGGGTGCCCCGCTCCCCCAGCCCCCAGGAACACGGCACGCTGGATTACCTGTGGTTCTCCCCAGGCCTGCTGGAGCCCGTGCCGGGCAGCCTGCTGCCCACGCCGACGCTCGGGGAGGCCCGGCGGTTTCCCGACGGCCTTCTGCGGGGCGTTGTGGTTTCTCACGGTCTTCAGACTCCACTCCCCGGGCCCCAGGTCAAACGTTGCTCAAGACGGACTCGTCCCAGAGGAAAGCCCAAGGATCCAGGGCCCGTTTCGCTCAAGACCCGCTCGCTCATGCCAAGGAGTCGGCCCTCTGGGAAGAGGGAGAAGGAAGGTCAGAGGAGGAACATGTACCAATACCGTAGCCCTTCCCTCGCAGACGCTCGAGGAGTAGCGGTATCAGCTTCTTTTTGCTCTCCCAACAGAACGCAGAGAGCGGATGGGGGGGAGGACGAGAGAGGCCCAGGGAGACCTCCCCCCCTCCTTGCACCGACCTTTTTGTCGCCCCCCTCTCCGCCCCACCATCCAAATCCTGGAGCGCAAGAGGCGACAGCGTGGGCGAAGCTGCGAGAGGCGAAGCTGCGAGAGGCGAAGGTGCGAGGCAGTTGACGGCGCGCGCGCGCGCCAGAGGCCCGCGCCGAGGGCGGCGGCCTGCTCGGCTCGGGGGTGCCCTCGGACCACGCGCCGGTGGGCGCCGTGTTCCGCCCCGCGGCGCCGCCAGAGGAGGCCGCCGATTTCGCCGCCGATGATGTTGGAGTCGACGACGTCGGCGACGTGGGCGTTGCAGTCGTCGTGATCTCCGTTGGTATCGTCGTCGTGGTCGCCGTCGTCGTGATGTCATCGTCGTCATCGTCGTGGTCGGCGTCGTCGACGCCATCGTCGACGTCGACGACGTTGTCGCCCACCGATGCGAGGGGAAGAGGAAGAGGCGGAGAAGGAGCGGGACAAGGAGCAGGAGAAAGAGGATCAACTAAGAGTCTGAGGCGGAGGAGGGTAACGTGGACGAGGGTGAGGGGGAGGGGGATGAGAAGGGAAGGTTTGAGAGGGAGGAAGAGGAGGAGTGAGAGGAGGAGTAGGAGGGGTTGCATTGGCTGAAGGATTTGCTGATGCAGAGACCGTCGCCGCACCACCAAGTCCAATCCCTCTTCTTCTCCCATGCCCTGCCTCTTACCTTCCCTCTTGCCCTTTTCCTCCTTCCTTCCGCCTCTCCTCACCCCTCCCTCCCCATCCTTCCTCCATTCCCCCCTCTGCGTCCTCCTCCTCCCCGTCCTCTCCCTCTCTATTACCTCTACCCACCCACGCTCCCCCTTTCCTCCCTCCCCCTCTCATTCCCCCGCCACTCGTCCCTCTCCCTCATCCCTCCTCTCCTGTCCCTCCTCCCCTTTCCGTCCCACGAATTTCCTCTCCTCTCTCTCTCTCTCTCTCCGCTCCACCTTACCCTCTCCGTTCCGCCCATTCCTTCCAACGCTTTCCGTTTCCTAAGTCCTTTTCCGTTCCGCGGGTGAGAGGGGCGAAGGGGATTTGGGGAAGAAGGACGGGTGAAGAATGATAGAGATGGATTGGGAAGGGGGTAGGTTGGAGGAGCTTACCGATATCCAAGAGCGGTTGCTGATGCCGCAACCACGACTGTGAGGGCACGAATCGCCTGACGAATTGAGATGTAACGCCTCGCAGAGAGCCCACGGAGGACTGGACAGGGGGAGGATGCAGGGGGGGCGGCTGAGGTACGAAGGGGCGAAGAAGGGAGGGGCGCAGTGGAGGAGGACGGCGACGGCGACGGCGGCGGCGACGATGGAGGACGTCCTCCTCCTGATCCTCCGCCTCCTCCTCCTGATCCTCCTCCTCCTCCTCCTTCTTTATTCCTTTCCCTTACAGATAACGGAGGACGGAGGACGGAGGACGCACGGAGCGGGACGCACAGGGGGAGCCGCCGAGGACGCCGTCGTGGTCGTCGAGGAGGCCGCCAGTCCGCGGCGCGCCCCCTGCTGGGGGGCGTGCCCCGGCTCGTAGGGCGCCGCGGCGGCAGCGGCCGCTCGGGCGCGCCCCTCGGGACGAGGTGGAGGAAGAGGAGGTGGAAGTGGAGGAGGAGGAGGAGCAGCAGGAGGAGGAGGGGGAGGAGGAGGAGGAGGAGCAGGAGGAGGAGGAGCAGGAGGAGGAGGAGGAAGAGGAGGAGGAGGGCCCGCGGGGCGTCGCGGTCGTCGCTCACCCCCCGCCGTCCAGTTCGTCGATCCCCTCTTTCTTTCGATGTTTGAATTCAAGACGACAGTTCTTGAATTCAAGAAACCAGTTTTTTGAACTCAAAGCCAGCTTTTGAATTCTTGCCCCCTCGGAGGCTCTCAAACGGCATCTTGGGGCCCTCTTGGAGCGCTCTTGGGCGCCTCTTGGGCGATCTTGGGGCCGTCTTCGGCCTTCTTGGGCCCCTCTTGGGCCTCTTTTGGGCCATCTTGGGGCCATCTTGAGGCTTCCAAAGCCGGAAGCGAAAAGGCGATAATGCCAAACACATGGATTTTCCCTAGGCTTTTGAAGGGTTTTGGCATCCTGGAGGGCGCCGTGGAGGGCTCGGAGAGCACTTGGATCCGTCTTGGGGCTGTCTTGGGGCCTCTTGGGGGTATGTCGGAGGTTATCTTGACCCATCTTGAAGTAGCATGGGCCATATTGGAGCCCATCTTGCGACTTTGAAGCCCTCTTGGAGCCTTCGTGGGCCATCTTGGACGCTGCGGCGCCTCCGGCCCCCCCCCTCCCAGGCCCAGGGGAGGGGGTAGGGGGAGGGGTCAAGGTACCCCCTCCCCGCCCGCAAGCCGTCTCGCTCCCTCCCACCCGCCCTCCCAACACATACGTAGCACCCGAGCCTGGCCCGAGCCGCAGCATATTCAGCAGTCGTCTTGGGATGGGCAGCTACTGGGGGCCAATCCGCCGCCGCCGCCGCCTCCGCCGCCGCCGCCTCCGCCGCCGCCGCCGCCGCCGCCGCCGCCGCCGCCGCCGCCCCCCGCTGCCAAACCGCCGCCGCCGCCGCAGCCACTGCCGCCGCCGCCGCCGCCGCCGCCGCCTCAGCCGCCG
This sequence comes from Prorocentrum cordatum, assembly GCA_963575745.1. Classification (NCBI taxonomy): domain Eukaryota; class Dinophyceae; order Prorocentrales; family Prorocentraceae; genus Prorocentrum; species Prorocentrum cordatum. Next base: position 98,509 of record CAUYUJ010019692.1, read on the forward strand.
CAGCCGCCGCCACCGCCGCCGCAGACGCCGCAACCGCCGCCGCCGCCAAGTGTACTCTGTATTGTTTTTTGACAGGGATGGTGGGGGGGGCCGCATCGGGTTGGCTGCGCATGTTCAGAATTTGGAGGCTGAATGTTTTTTGTAATGTTTTTTACAAGGGATGGTGGGTGGGGGGGTCGGCATGGACCCTGGTTGGCCCCCAGTCGCCTGGGGGAGGGGGTGTTTATTAATAGGGAACAGTGATAGAGAGAAGAACATAACGCGTTATACCACCTAAGCCCAGAGGGCTGGCGGGATTCAGAAGCCAGGTTTAGCCCAGAACATATATGGGAAAGTGTGGGGGATCCTGTGATTTGTGTCTATGCATTTGTGTGTCCCTGGGCCCCTTCATTCCCCCCCGCCATCGAGCTCATCGGTCCCTTCCCCCCCCTCGATCCTCGCCCCTCCCGCCCCTCCCTCGATCCTCGACCCTCCCGCAGCCAGCATCGACCGTCCCCCCGTCGAGAAACGGGCAACGGCCTCGATCCACCTCCGATCGGGTGGAGAGAATCAAGCCGGCCGCTGACAGCACGCTTTTCCGGTGTCGGGGTAGCGTTTCGTCTTTGTGCGTTGTGTAATGAGGGGTCATAAAGGGGGGGGGGGGGGGGCGAGGGTGGTCCAAAAAGGTACCCAGACGGCTCCTACACGAGCCCCCTGGGGCTCTGGAGGGGCCCGAAAGGGGCTCGAAACGGGACCGTTTCTGACCCCCCCGTTTATGACACCCCCATGAAGCCACGCCCAACGTCCCTGGCCGGTATCTTCTGGGCGGGCGAGCATGTTTGCTGGCAGTGTGCATGCAGGAGGGTGTGGAAACCTTGCGCCGACACCCTCTCCCTCCCTCCTCCCTTGACTCTTGCCCCCCTCCACCGTCCATTTCTCCCTCTCTCTCTCTCCCCCCCTTCCTCCCCCCCCTCCCTCCCTCGCTCCCCTAGTCCTTCCTTCCCCCCCTCCCTTCCTCCCTCCGCACGCGAGCGCATCCCGACGACGGCCACGCCAACACCGACTTCGCGCGCCGCCGTGCTCGTCGTCGTCGTCGTCGTCGTCGCCGTCGTTGTGGTCATTTCGGTGATAATGGTGGTCGTCGTCGTCGTCGTGATCGTCGCCGTCATCGTCCTTGCCCTTCTCGCCTCTTCAGACTCCTCCCCTCCCCCCCCCGCCCCCCGTGCCTGCCCTCTTTCCTGTCTCTCCTGCTGCGTCGTCGTCCGCCTCCTCGTCCTCCTCCTTCTCCAGCACGCCAATCGCCGTCGCGGAACCGGATGGCGAGCTGGACCGCATCGCCCAAAGAGGTTGCGGCTCCTGTCGACACCAGGCGCTGGCGCCCCGCGTTCTGCCCGCGGACGCCTCGCATTCTGCGCTCGCCGGCGCCAGCAGCACCAAACGGCAGCTGCACATGGCACAGGCGCGCCGCGGTGCCTGTTTGCGAGAGTGTCGCAGGGCGGCGCGGTGCCCGCATTGCGGCCCCCTTCCTCCCTCGACCTCCTTCCTCCCTCCCTCGACCTCGTCCTCCCTCCTCCACCTCGTCCTCCTTCCATCCGCCCCCCGCCTGCCCGCCCCCGCCTCCCTTCTCCCCTTCCTCACCCTCACTTCCTTCGCTCCTCCCTCTACTTTCTCGTCATCCTTCCTCCGCCTCCGTCCTCGTCCGGACTTCTCAGCCCCGGCCTCCCCCTAGGTGCAGAGGGATCAGGAAAGAGAAGGAGCGGGAGGAGAGAGGAAGTGTGAAGCGGCGATCCGTCCTGCCTCTCCGCCGATCCCCCCCCATAACATGCAGGAGGAGGAGGAGGAGGAGGAGGAGGAGGAGGGAGAGGAGGGGTAAGTAGCGAGGAAGGGGAGTGGATCTGAGGCTCGGATTTGTTCGGAATCACCGCCTTGGCGTTAGATCTTCGGGTACCTCGGCAGGCGGTGGATATGGACATGGGGATAGTATCCACGTCCACTGCCGCCTGCTCCGTCGCCTTGCCCCTCCCTGCCCCCCGCCCCCTCCCCGATCGTCTTCCGCTCGGACCTACCTCTCTGGGGGCAGGCCAATCTTGCTTCCAGCTTCCGTCATTCCCCCGCCTCCCCCTCCTGCGCCGCAGCTCCACCCCCCTCCCCATCCCTTTCGCTTGATCGGTGCCAAAAAGCCCGCCCCCTCCCCATCCCCCTCCCCCCTCCCCGCCCCCCACGGCCCCACAGGGGCTGCGCGCGCTCGCGCCCCCCCCCCGCCGCAATTGTACAGGGAGCGCCGCCCCTGCCCTTGCACAGTGCGTCTTTTTGCTCGTCGCGGGGGAGGGGGGGCGGCCCGCCCGGCTCCGTCGGCGGAGTGCGCCTTCCGTTGCCGCCGGCCCAGGTGTGGGGGGGAAAAAGGCTTGCTGCGCACCGCGAGGAGCCGAAGAACTCGAGGAGGAAGATCGGCATTTTGCATAGATAGTTCGGAGGTCCGAGTGGACTTCTCGGATCTGAGCTCTGAGCTCTGCTCCCTTGGCAGTGCCTCCAGCGCCGCCCCGCGCGTGCTCCGCGCGCCAGGGAGGGGCTCCCAGCGCCGATTCAAGAAATTCGCGCGGACCTCCGAAAGTTTCTGTTCAGGCAGACACGTCTTCTTCTGTCGGGGGGGAAGTCGGGGGCGTCAAGGGGGGGACGAGGACCAGGGGTGTGAAGTGTGTGTGTGTGTGTGTATACCATGGCCGGGGCCACGAGGTTTCCCAGAGTTCAGTTCATGCCCCCCTCCTCTAGGTTCTTCTTCTTTCAACACGTTCCCTGGGCCCCCTCGTCCGCGGCAACGCCTCTGGCCGTGCTAGCGCCCCTCCTCCTGGCCCCACTCCCAGCGACGAGGAGAAGGAAGGAGTCCGGCCATCCAAAACGGTTCAGAGCAGACGTGGTCGGATGATCGCGCCGCCTTGCCGATGCCTCAGCGTTGCGTAGCGGTGCGCGGCCCGACTTTGTCTCATCCTAACGTCGCCGATGCATCGCTGATGCGGTGCGATCCTCCGGCCCCGTCTGCTCGGGCCCCACGTGGGCGGCCTCCCGTCGCCCAGAGCGCCTACGGCGTCCGCGCCATGGAGGGACGACGGGGGGAGGAGTGGGTGATGAGGAACAGTTCGAAGGAGGATGAGAGAGGAAAGGAGGAGGAGGAGGATAAGGAGGATGAGGAAGAGAAGGAGGAGGAGGAGGAGGAGGAAGAGGAGGAGGAGGAGGAGGAAGATGAGGAGGAGGAGAGGGGGGGGAGGTAGGTAGGATCAGCAGGAGTGGGGAGGAAGAGTAGGAGGAGAAAGGAGGAGGAGGAGGAGGTGGAGAGTGTGAGGGAAGATGATGACGAGGAGGAGGAGGACAGGCATGGGGACGGGTAGTGCCGAGAAGGGGAGCTTTTGGGTGCGCGGTGTCAATCTATGCGTGACGTGTGCGCGCGAGGAGGGGCGTGCCGCATGAGGATCACCTCTGCGCCGCTCGCTCTTGGGGAGAGCAGATGATGGAGAGAACAATGTCGGAGCTCGTGTTGCCGCGGAGGTGATGTCGTTGTCGCTGCCACCCCTCAGCAACTCTATCGACATCCCAGCTACGTCCACACACACACACATACACACACGGCCAATCCCGTCACTGTGCCTGAGTCGTGGGCCAGAGGCGTCTTGGGTACTTCTCGGGGTCGGATGGGTTGGGATGCTTCCCTTCTTGGATGCTTCTTGGGAGCCTCTTTAGGGGGCCTCGTGCGGCTTGTTGGGGGCCTCTTGCGGCCTGTTGGGGGCAGCTAGGATCTTCTTGAGACATGTTGGAGCCTCTTGGGCTACCCTTGGGGCCTTGTGGAGGGTCTCAGCAGTCGCGGGGACTATCTTTGCCCCAGAGGGTCCCGAAGGCCATCTCGAGTCCTCCCTCTTGGGCTCCCCTGGGCCCCACCAAACCAACCGCCCACCACACACAGTGGCACCCATGCCAACGAGCGCTCGTCGTCAGCGCACTCACACACTCCAACAGCAGTGCGACGAGGCGAGACGCCTGCTAGCACTCAGCCTGCCATGGCGGCCGAGACGCGAAGGCAAGCCCGACTCGCGGCCACCCTACAGGCGCTCCTCGCTGCTCACACTTCCGCGTCCATCAGCGGGCGGAGCCAGCTGCCTGGCCAGCAGTGCCCGGGCGCGCTTCACCCCAACCCTCCGCGCCCGGCACGCAGGCATCGCCACGCCCCGCGAGAGGTGCCCCGCAACGAGGGTCCACCCAGGCCGAGGGGGCGCAGCTGCCAAAGCGTCACGTCTCTCTCTGCCATCTGCTAACGGGAGCCCTGGGGCGCTCGCGCTGCTTGGCGTTCGGGCCCCAGTCCGCCACACTGCCGTGCGTCTGCTCGCACGTCGAGGGTCGCTCGCCCTCGCTCCACTTCGCTACACGCCAGCCCTAAGCATTGGACTCGCGGTCAGTATCCTTGTTTCGTGTGTTTGTCGTTTTTTTGTTTCTCTCTCTCCCTCTATACATGAATAGTAAAATAATCATTTAATACTAGTAGTAATAAGAATACTCATCACCATACTAATTCTAATAATATACACACACTTGTATACATGCATATGTGTAATCACGGGCTACGCATGCGTATAGTTTAATATACACGTCGTTCGATGTCTATCTCGTCATCTCTCTCTCTCTCTCGCTCTCGCGTGTTCTCTCTGTCTTCTCTCTCTCTCTCTCTTTCGCTCTTTCTCTCTGTCTTCTCGTGCTCTCTCTTTCTATTTCTCTCTTGTTTCTCCCTACCTCTCTTTCAGCCACACTCGTTGTTTTGTTTTCTGTTTCTCTCTCTCTCTGTCTCTCTCTGTCTCTCTCTCTCTCTCTCTCTCTCTCTCTCTCTCAGCTCATTCATGATATTTCATGTTCTTGCTCCTGTTCACTCCTTCTCTCTTCTTTGTGTCTCCTCTTCCGTTCCCCTCCATCTCCCGTCCTGCTCTGACTAGTCGTCCTCATTCCTTCCCTTGTTATTCCAGATTCTCCCTTCAGCGCAACTCCTCCTCTCCTCCTCCCCTCTTCCCTCTCTAATTCTTTCTACATTCCCACGTGCCTGCATCCTTCTCCTCCCGTTCTCCACCACCCCAGCCATTCTCTTTCTCCGCCTCCACCCCTCATTCTACCATCACCATGCGTGCGGATTCGCCTGGGAACCCCTCCTCGCTCACGATCGTGGAGATTGGAATTTCCAGCAGGTGCACGGATGGAGGGCATGCCGTTCTCAAAGTGTGGTTCTCGCTTCATTGCCGCGCGCATTCTTCTTAAATGTTCGACGCCTGTCCGTTTTTCGTAAGTGTGATCCTCGTCTCTTCGACACACATTCATCACAACACATGCGGCTATACACACATATTATGAGCGGGCCATCTTCAAAGCGGGACTTTCGTTCGACATGTCTGCAGCACTTGCGGCCTGAAGCGCTGTGTTGTCCAGCGGTCAGACGGGTGGAGGGCAGGTCCGTGTCAAAGCGGTGTTGCCGGTCATATGATCCGACCGATGGTTGACGGTTCGCTTGATGAGCGTTTTCTTCTTCGGCGTTTCGACATTGGGTTGAAGGGGGGGTAGGGGGGAGGGCCTGGCTCTGGACCTCTGCTTAGTGCCACCGTTTGCAACAGTGCGTCCCAGGGGGGAGGGACTCCACGTGCTCGAAACTGGCGCCAAAAACAGCCAGGATCTACTCCACGGGGGGAGGGAGGGAAGGGGTGCGAGGGCCCGCGCCGAACGGCAAAACACGGAATGACAAAAACGACCTCTGGTTCTGTGATCTGTCGGATGACGGAGGGTCGGCTCCTTTTCGGACAGGGGTTCCTCGCCCGAGCTGCAGGCCCTCAGGACGTGGCCGCTCGCTCTTGCAGGGGAGGCTGCGCCCCGCGGCACGGAGGGATGCCTGAGCGGGATGGTGTGTTGCAGCATCGCTCATCGCTGGTGCACTTTGGGCGTGTCTTGGCCCCCTCCTCCCCTCCCCCTCCCCTACCCCCTCCTCCCCCTCCTCCCCATCCCCTACCCTCTCCTCACCCTCCCTTCCCCCTCCCCTACCCCCTCCTCCCTGCGCTCGCGAGGCATCACCGCGGAGCGGGCCGTGCGCAAGGTAGCCCACGGCCTTCATTTCGTCGAGGCCGCCGTCGTCCCTTCTCCGCCCCCCGCAGGAAGTGGGGAGGGCGGATGATGAGGAGGAGGAGGAGGAAGAGGAGGAAGAGGATCGGGAGGCTGATGAAGGATCGGGAGGGACGACGCAGGAGGAGGGAGCAGAAGGAACAAGAGGACGAGGAAGCCAGGATCAGAAGATGAGGGAGGCGGAGGAGGAGGACGACAAGGAGGAGGAGGAGGAGGAGGAGGAGGAGGAGGAGGAGGAGGAGCCCCGGAGCCCCGGAGCCCCGGGACCCGTTTAGTGGTAGGGCCCCGGAGCCCCTGACTTGGCCCGAATCACGAAACCAGGTCTGCCGTAGCTGGTGTTTTTTCGGGTGGCGGCAGGTCCAGTCAATAGAACGGGGCGGGGGGGCGTCCCCCAGCACACACCACCAAACCAGGTCACATTAAACCCAGTTCTGCCAACGCCCGATGGGGGACGGCGGGCCAGAATGCAAAACGACGACGAAGGCAAAACGACCGATGGAGGACGACGACGGCGACGACCGCGGCGGTGACGACGACTACGACCTGGCCACTGGCGCGCAACCGTCCCTCGGAGGGCCCCTTCAGCGACTACGTCCACTCGGCGAAGGCGCCGCGACCCCCTGAGCAGAGGGGCAGGATCGAAGATCCACAGTCGAGGGTCGAAGATCGAGGCTCGAATGTTTTCGGGGCAAGATCGGGGATCGAATGTCGACGTTTCCAGACATGTGCTACCCTTTCCTGGGCCTGCGGAGGCCTCAGGAGGCCTCCAGAGACTTTGGAAACCCTCGGAGGCCTCGGGATCCCCCCAGAAGGTGGGGGCGAAACGCAGGGCGGGAACTTGCTCCCCCAAGAGGGTTTCAAGAGGCACATCTCAGTGATCTTCTGTGGCTTTTCGTGTTTTTTTGTTTCTGATTTTACCACCGCCCAAGACACTATCCCATGCGCTTTCCAGGTCGCCCCAAGACGGTTCAAGAGGCCCCCACAAGCGTCCCAAGACGTCCCAAGAGGGCTCCAAGACGGCCCCATTGGGGCGCCAACGGAGCGCCCATGAGGGGTCAACCACGGCCAAAGAGGCACCCAAGGTGGCTCTAAGAGTTCCAAGGATGGCCCAGGAGGGTCCCAACCCCAGAGGCCCCAAGAAGGTCCCGGAGGACCCCGAGAGGCCCCCAAGACGCCCCAACAGGGTTCCAAGAGGACCCCCAAGCGGGCCCCAAGAGACAAAAGCATGTATGAGTTTCGAGTGCGCGCCAAGACGGCCCAAGAGGGCTCCGAGATGGCAACGCCAAGATAGTTCCAGATGCTCGAAGGACGGCCCAAAAGAAAGAAGAGGTCCAGCAGGGTTGCATAGATTGTCCACGAGCGCTCTCAGATTGGTTAATATGGCTTAGTGAGGTCTACGAGGACCCCAAGAGGACCCCGAAGAACGCATCGAGAGGCAAAGCATGTTGAGTGTCCTTAGGTTTTGGAAGATGTTTGGCGGCCTGTTTTTGAATTTCCAACCGACCGGTCAAGACGGCATTCATGGGTTTCCAGGGTCACCCCACGACGGCCCAAGAGGGCTCGATACTGCCCAAGAGGGCGCTAGAGAAGCGCCCATAAAGAGCCCACGACAGCCCCCCAGAGGCCCCCAAGACGGCCCAGGACGGCCCCAAGGCGGCCCCAGCATGGGCAGGACGGGAGGTTTGCACGGGGAGATGATGGGGGCATGGGAGGATAGGAACAGGGATATTGGGGACTGGGAGGAAGGGGTGATGTTTGAGGCAACCGCGAGGTTCGTTAGACGGCTTCTCCCTGGCGTGCGTGTTGGCACCCCCCCCATGATCCCTCCCCTTTCATATCCTCACCCGAATCGTTTTTTACCTGGAACTCCAAAATGGACCCGTTGATATGTGCCACCCGAAAACAAGGGAAGACGAGTACATTGGAAGAGGAGTTGGTGGATGAGCAGGAGAATGAACTGGAGGAATAGGAAACCGTTGATGCTGGAAGAAGATGAGGACGAACAGCAGCAGCGGGAAATAGAGTAGAAGTAGCGGAAGGAGCAAGAGGACCAGGGGAAGGCGGAGGAGGGGAAATGAGTGGGGCGACAGCGATGGGAAAGGATTCGGATTCAGAACATTAGCCTACGCTGGGGCGAGCGCGCCACTCTGAACGATTAAAAGCAAATCGCCGACCCGAAAATGAGGCCCATGCTGCAGCGGGAAACAATTGTTTGCAAGCTTGCGGGTAAAACAGTGCGCGGAGAGGGCCGACTATTTTCTGGACACGGTCAGGGGCGAGAGGGGAGTAGTGCGCATATTGTGTATTAGCAGGGAGAAGAAAGGAGGTGGAGGAGGAGGATAGCAGGAGGGGGGAGATGGAGAGGGAAGGAGAAGGATGGGTTTACCAGCCATGCCTTGGCGTTTGGCGGTTCGTTACGCCTGAATTTCGACAGGCGTTGGTTTTGCGCGCCTTACAGGTTGCAATTCTTGCTTGTCGCGCTGCTCGGCGCCTGGCCATCCCGACCTCTCGCCCTCCCGCCCGTCTGCACCCTGCTGGCCTCCGAAGATACCCTCCAGCCTGCTCCCTGATGTGGTGCGTGGCGTGCTTCTGTCACCGAGCGCGTTCCACTACTCGCAAAGTGCCTACTCGCAAACGTCAGGAAAAAAACACATGTCTGCTTTGATGTAGTCTATCGTAGATCCCCCGCCGGGGATCCAGGCCATTTGCGAGCAGTTACTCTGCGAGTAGTGGAACGCGCTCGTCTATTCTGGGTTTTGCTGCGGGCCGGGGCACGGTGCCGCCCTGTGGCTTCGCGTGCAGAGGCCCACGCTGCCGGCCGTGCGCGCCGCCCCGCAGGAGCCCCCCCGCCACCGGCCCGCGGGGTAGAGGTTGGCCGCGCTGCGGTCTGCGCGGCAGGGGCCCTCTTCCAGTGCTCCTCCCCGCCCGGGAGCCCGGCCCGCCCTCCCCCTGGAGGGGGGGGGCTTCGTGCTGGCAGCTTGGATAAGTTTGCGAACGTGATGTTGCGTGTGGTGCCTCCTGGAGGAGGAGGCCTGCGCCGGGCGCAACGGGGACCTCAAGTTGCGCACCAGAAAGGCTCTGGAGAGCCGTGGCGGAGGCGAGGTTGCAGTCGACCGGGCCCTCTCCCATGTGGATTCTGCTGGTCCGAGTCCCACGCCCCAGGAACGTTTCTTGGCTGCTGGCAACTCTGCGGCCGACTCTGCAGCGGGCGAAGCAGCCGAACGCAGTCGGGAGCTTGGTCTCACTGCGGATGCGCCGTCGACGGACCATTGGGATGCGTCCCTGGTCTGGAGGAGGGCCCACAGAGTTTCGGCGGACTCTGCGGCGGCCGATCCGATCAAGCCCAAGGATTCTGTGGAAGTCCCCAGGAGATCCCGAAGGGGGACCATGAGGGATCGTGTGCATGGAAATCGTTTCAGGTGTTCCAGGTGCGAGAGTTTCTCTGCCTGGGGCGGTATTCTTGAGTTCTGTGCTTCGTAATTCGTGTGTTTGTGAGGGGGGCCCAGAAGTGGCCTCAAGGTTTTGTCCTCTCGTTTCCAGGACTCGTGGCTGTCTGCGGGGCGGCCCTTAGCGAGTCCGCCGCCCTGGCTTCTCGGACTGGTTTGTCACGGTTGTTTGCCACCACTGCGGGTGTACAGCCACAGTGGACGGGCAGCAGTTTGTTGTTGAGTGCTGTAACCGTTCTAAGAAGGGTTGCTGGAACCTCGCCTGCATTTCGCAAGGTACGCTTCCCCGTAACAGGCCCACCCTCCTTCATCCTTGTCGCTGCGCAAGTGCCCCAATCCTCCCCACTTCTCACGTGCACTTCCTCCTCCTCGTCCGCTTCCTCCTCCCTCTCATCCCCTCCTCGTCTTCCTCCCCCTTCCCCCTTCTCCCCCCTTCAAAACAGAGGGGCGCAGGAGGGAGCCCCCGCCAGGTTGCCGAGCTGGTGTTCGAGCTCGGCCCGCCGGGGGGGGGGGCGAGCGCAGGCGTTCTTGGGGGGGGGGGAACGAGCGCAGGCGTTCTTGGCAGTCGTGCCGCGGAGCGCGCGCTGGGGCGAAGGGAACGGGAGGAGAGAAAGAGAGGAACGACAAAAAGGGGGGAAGGAGGGGGAAAGAGGGAGGGGAAGGATGGACCGAGGGGGAGGAAGCGGAGTGGGGGGGAGAAAGGGCGCGAGGAGGCGTCGTTTGGGGGGGAGGGGGGGAGGGGAGGGACGAGACGGACGCGAAGGCGGAGGAGGAGAAGACCACGGGGAGGAAACGGACGGAGAGACAGGCCAGGAGGAGGAAGAGGAAATGTCAATAGTTGCATAAGGTTTGGTATCTCGAAGACGCTTCCCGTCATCCGCGAACGAAACACCCCGTGCAATCCGCCACCAGATACTTACAGATATTCTTACAGACGCGAGGCGGATTCAGCCAAAACGTCCAGCTGCCTTCTCGTACCTCGAAGACGTTTCCCGTCATCCGCCAACGACGAATTATATGCAGTCCTTAGAGATTTCTCACAGATACGAGGTGGATTCAGCCAAAGCGTCCAGCTCGTCCTCTCGTACCTCGAAGACGCTTCCCGTCATCCGCCAACGAATGATCCCGTGCGGCGCGCCACCAGATATTTAGAGATTTCTTACAGATACGAGGCGATTCAGCCAAAACGTCCAGCTCGTCTTTTCGTACATCGAAGACGCTTCCCGTCATCCGCCAGGTCCCCGATCACGAGTGGCCCCCGCGCGCTCCCCCCCAGACCCCCCCAGTTGATACTGCCTCTGGCCGAAAGAACGTCCATCGCGCGACCCGTCGAGTCTTAGCGCGCTTCCCGTCATCCTTGGGAAAGCACCATGACGAGATTCGATTAAGAGCCTTACATCAGGAACCCTTTGGAAAAAACGCAACCACGGGATTCTATCGGAAAGCCTCGCACTCGGAACTCTGTGCGAAGTGCTACATTGGGACTCCAGCGGATGGCCTCACAACAGGCATCCTTTGGAAAGCGCTACAAACACATTCTGTTAGACACAATCATACTTGGAATCCTTTGGAAAGATGTCCGGAGGGACTCTGTGGGACAAACGTTAAGACTAGAATCCTGTCGAGAGTGTTTTAAATGACTACCGGAAGGCTTCGCAACAAAGCCCCTCTGGAGAGACTTTATGGGTAGCTCTTTGGGAGATGTTATAGAGGATCGGAGTATAGCCCGCGCGCCGTTGCCTTTTGGCTCAAGGCACGCGCGCCCTATTTGCCCGGACACTGCTGGTGTTCGCTATGTGCTGGAAAGATCACTACATCGATCTTATCCTATCTTATCCATCCACTCCCCATACCGAACCAACACAGCATGGAATTGGATGCTATTTGACTTGCCATAGTCATTTCAGACTTGGTAGCGGAGCTGGCCGCACTCTCGTGTGGTCAGCTCTTGCTCTTCTTATCCTCGCGCTACCCGGCGCGATCTTCGTGACCAACTACCGCCCTGCGCCACCACTCCAACTACGTTTACGAGGATCAATTCAAGAGCAAGAAGCAACGCGAGAGGTACGACGTCTAGATAACAACATTGGTACACTATACGCTTCATCACTACGCTATTACCAACCGCTCGGCAACGAGCCAAAAGCGCAGTACTTGAAGCAGAGGCGGGGAGACCCGCAAGATAAAGCGCCTCGTAGACTTGACAAGGCGCTACAAGCCCTACCCCAGCGCGGCAACGCGCCTGATAACCACCCATATCTTCACACTGTTGGGTTGGTTATCTTCGCCATCATATGGTTTGCGCTGGGGGCAGCAATCGGACACATGCACCGAGGAGACAACAGCACAGATGGGCAAACACATGGCCCATACTGGGACCCCCAAGGCAACGTACCTTTCCGCGAATACGTTTATAAGGTCAACGCGTGGCTTAACGTCACCAGCGGACGCATGGCGCCACAGGCCCAAGCAGCCGCCATACAACGCGGCCTGGGTGGCCTAGCGATGATACTCGCCATGAGGGTACCACCTGACATGATAAACTATGGCGCGGACATCGATAGTGTCCACACCGACCCAGTAACCTACATTATGTTCCTCTTACGCATGAAGTTCGAACGCCTGGAAGATGAGCGCCAGCTCACTTCAGGCACTCAGCTCATCGACTTTCATGTGCCTCACGGGGAACGAATCGATGTAACCCTTACTCGGTTCGAGATGGCCCGTCTTGAGGCACAGTCGGTGGGGTGAAGCTCAGTCTGGCAACGGGCCCTCAAACATACGGGCCGACGATCCTGGATAATCTACTGCCCTACTAACAGGGGGTCGATCACAACCAAGCTGGGCAACCAGCCCTCCTCCTAGAGAACCTCAACCACACCGCTCCCTATGGGGTGAAGCGAATCCCCTAAACGACGGTGTATCCACCTACCTGGGCAACGACGACTTCGACTCCGGCATCGACACCGATGCCATATCATCAGATGGCGTCGAGCCCCTAGATTGGTCAGATATCATGCAAATGGAAGGGGACAATCAGCGCGCCGAACACCTGTTCTGGTTATTACAACAGGCAAAGCGGAGGTGGAGGAGGTCCACACGAAAACCAGTGCGTCGTGTTAGGAGGGGGATGCGGAAGAGCTTCAAAGGGAAAGGTAAAAGCAAACGGGGCCGCCGAAGGTTAAATGGACGAGGCATCTCGGCTTTTCTCCAGAGGCTTTCAGATGATCAGTATGATGAGATGTTCTTCGGGGGAAAAGGCAGTGGAAAAGGCCTTGGGGATGCCTCAGGCAAAGGTAAGGGTAGGCGGGGGAACCCGCGAGGTAGAGACGGCCAGATCCTAAAGTGCCATGAGTGTGATAGTACCGATCATCTAGTAAAGGGTTGTCCAGCGAAGGAAAATGGAAAGGGCAGGTCAACCGAAGTCCATTTTGGCTCAAGTGAACCATCTAGTGAATATCTGAGCCTCCAAGATTTCGAGGCTGTGGAACAGATATTTTTCACTTGGGCTAGCAGTATGGACAATTTGGATGAGCTCGAGGCGTACGGCCATGGACTGTACGCGTACTACCTCGAGTATCTCCGCAGGTTTGTTCTCGGAAATATCGAGCTTACGCTTGTGGAGAATGGAACGCTGGGAAACCAGCCTTTATCTTTCTTCGACTGGATGTTCGGTAACCCAGGCAACATCACGGCCTACGAGAGCAGTGACGAGGAGGTCACTGTTGAGGCCTCGCCTTCGGAGGTTGACCACAACCTTCGACGTCGACCCGACCTCATGCCTGGAAACACGCCCACTCAGATGGAATTAGAGGCTCAAGCATTCACCGTGGGCGTGCCAGGAAACCCACACGTGCCACACGCGTGGTATTCCAGAGGGAGATGGCGCCAAGCCTTCGAAAGAGCCATCTCCATGCGCGGACAGGCTCTCCCTCCGCCGGGATGTCTCCAGGCGGCGGCACTACAGCCTAATCGCACGGCCAGCCTTCATATGTCTATGATCATATCGAGGCACACGCTATGCTCGGTAACGAGCCTGAGCCGACTACCGTGCCGCCGACGCCGGGACAGCCAAGCGATGCTCAGACGCTTGCACAGCAGGGAAACCTGCCCGTCCCGGCTGGACCAATGACCATCGTCATTGGCAATCCTATGTCAGAAGATGAAGAAGGTGATGGATGTGGGATGTGCGAGGACGAGACCACCATCCTCACGATGATGGAAGTCAATGGTGAAGACGAGGAGGTGAGTTTCAGCCCAGACAGTCCTGACACACCACCACCCGCACAAGAGCCAATTATGCCAGACTCCAGTCAGCAGGGAGACCTGCCTGCCCAAGATGCGCCGCCTGCGGCCCCGCAGGAACCCCCGCCGGCTCCTGCTCAGGCTACGTCGGCAGCATCATCTGATGAACATGCCAGGAGGTCTCGCTCGCATCCACGCCTTAGGGGCGACCCTCACCCTCAAGCACGGCTCCCACGCGAATGGAGGCAAGCAGCCCCATCAGAGCATGCCTCTCGACGAGGGGGTCAGTTGCTCGCATACAACGACCCTAGGCGTCAAACGGGTGAGCACTCTGCTTTTGGGAAAGGCAACCCAGCCTACAGGGACGCCCAAGGCAGGTCCATACGGGGTGGCTATCAGCTCGCGACGGACATCCGTCGTCCTGAGATAGAGGCAGCACGGACTCAGCTGCGGACCATCATTGCGGCACGCAAGTTCTACAGGCCAAACGCAGTCTGCGGCCCGTGCTCACAGCCATTCCAGGAACACGGGCCTGGGCGTCCTGTAGGTCCCAACGAGAGCTTGAGCCCGAATAGAGGCCGCACTCCTGCAAAGGAGGGTCATCCACCGTTGGTTCTTATGACTCAAGCAGAGATCGACGAGATCAACCGTCGTCTCGGAACCACGGCTCACAGGAGGCCTATGGCCGAGGAGGTCCAGCCTCCGAGGGGACTTGTGCCTATGACCCAGGAAGAGAAAGATGCGCTCAATCGTCTTCCTGGAATGCGGGGGAAACCCGCCTGGCGTCGCCAGTCAGGCCCAACAGCCAGAGATGATGGATGACGATGAACAGAGGGTTCAGCGAGCCGCAGCAGATACGGAGCGCAGGCGAGTGGCAGACGAACGCGCCCGCGAGGCAACTCGCCAAATGCTGCTGGAGTCACGAAAGATCTATATGAAGGGGGCAATGAAGCCCCCACTCCAACCGAAGGCCAAGAGCGAAACACGTGCACCCAGGACGCCTTCGGGAGAAAGACAGAAAACGTCGGCCCGCTCAGAGGAACTCGGGTTCGATGTGCTGATGGAGAGGCCCCGTTCTGAAATGCCGAAGTCACCGACTCGAGCATCTCCTGCGCAGAGACCTGACCCCAGGCAACAACCTCAGGACTCCTCGGAGGTCCGCAGACGACAGCCTAGCCGTAGCGGCGCCGGCCTCGCCTGCGGCGACACGCTCCAAGAGGTCTGAGGAAGGTGCTCTATCTAGGGACACGTGGGTGCCTAAGATCAGGGGCAGCGCCAGCCGAGAAACACCGCGGGGAAACCCGCCAGGCGCTGCAGCAACAGCATCCTCCTCCTCAGGAACCGCAGCCTCTTCGGTGACAGAGGCTCCTTTGCGGGGGAACCCGCCAGAGGATAAGCTGCATCGCCCAGGGGATACTTCCTTTTCTAGCGGGAGTCAGGCGTTAATCAATGATCGACGTGCCCTGCGGAATGTTCCACCGATACGCCCGGTGGGTGAGGCATTCATGGGGAGCTGCAGGCAGAAAGGTGTTGTTCCGAGAAGTAATCATACACTCAAGCAGCTTAGGTAAATGTCTCAACAGGATCTGCAGACACGCGCCTGACAGACCACACAATGCAGTGTGGAGCCTTGAGACGTTCGACGATCATGATGGATGGATCAATCTCGATGAGCTCGCACGCGAGTTTCCGTGGCACAACGGACGCACGAGACAGGACGGGCACAACCCGAGACTGGATGAGGCCAAGATCATCGCCGAGACTTTTTACGATAGAACGGTTGACCAGATTGCTGCCATCATGACGGCGATCGCCCACGTCCGCGAGTCGGACGGTGAAGAGAAGCAGCGTCTGCAGTTCAAGGTCCTGGTGCGAGATTCTGGCAAATCCGACATATTCATCCGTGCCTCGCAAGGGCACTCGTGGACGCTCAAGGCCCCTTGGTCGTTGTACAAGTACATTGTACTGCACGACAATCCTGCCGGGAGACCGGCCCCATACCCCGAGGTTGCCATGCACGGCGCACGGTGGATAGCCTTTTAGGACATCACGTGGTATGGCCTTTCTTGTCGTAAAGAACACAACACCAAGAAGAGAGGGACTGGCCGATCACACATCCACTTTGTTCCGACGCTTCGTCGTCGCGGCGTGCAGAGTGGATGGGGCCCCGACTCCGAGATCGTTATCTTTGTGGACTGGCACCAAGCCTTGAAGGACGGGATCGAATTTTGCTGGTCCGACAATGGGGTTCTCCTATCAGAAGGAAAAGACGGCATTATTGAGCCGTATTATATTACACACGTGGAAGACCTCTCCACAGGAAAGCAATGGCGGAACCCAGAATATCTGGGCAGTCGCCATGCACGCGTCTCCACTGCCATAATGACGGCCCCGAGCAGGTGGAACACTGTGGGCAGTGCTCGTATCAAGCACAGATGGTCTCTTGACCGAGAGGCTAATGAGCCACATACGGTTCATGGTCAAAGAGAGGTAGGGGACCATTACAGCCCAACAGTGCTGGGAAACCAGCCCGAGATCCACCAGATCCTCATGATCCACGAGAGTGAGGCAGGAAGCGCGGCCCCAAGCCGCGCCCCATCGCATGGCATGCGCACACCGAGGGGCGTGACCCCAGCGGCGACACCACCAGCACAGTCTCCGTTTGGGACTCCCGGTCGGTCTGCCACGAATGGCACTCTCATGGAGCGGATCGCCGCGGCCAGAGCTGAGCATGGCACAGCTCTTTTGAGCGCGATGCCACCGGGCACGCCAACGAGTCTGCAGGGAAACCTGCCCGGCACTCCAGAACACCACCGACCTTTTGCTGGCCAAACTACTGCTGCTGGAGTGCCCGATGACTACCGCTCAAGGGTGGCAGCTGCGGTGCAACAGGTGCAGAGTCACAACCTGCCCCACCCGAGCGGTCAGAGGTGGAGACCAGCCTGGTCCTGGGAGCCAGGGGGTCCGAATCCACGTGACCCTGCTCGGCGACGAGCCTTTATCCCGGCCTTTCATGCTCATCCGAGCATGGCTCAGGGCCAGAGGCCAGCGCCAGCACCAATGGATCCACCACTGTACCCAGACGGGTCTAGAGCCCCGAACAGATTTGTTCGCGAGACGGCGGATCAGTTTCATAGCTTCACGAATGTGCGCTGCAGTAATCAGTCCATGTATCCGCACATGGCTTTCACGCCTGCACCGGCAACGCCAGAGGTGGCCGCCCAGCCTACTGCCCATTCGATATCATCAGGCAGTAGGGAGTACCAGACTACATCAGGCAGACGCACCACACTCAACAGACGTGTTTCAGACGCAGGCAGGCAGTGCAGAGCGTACGTGGCCGAGCACGTGCAGCCGCACTTGAGGTCGCGAGGAATTGAGGCTCACCCATGCGAGGAAACTCGCCAGCCGTGTCGCCCGCAGCCTCCACAGCGGCAGCTCCTCCAGAAGTGGCTGCTGTAGCGCCGGAGGCTCTGGCTCCCGCAGGAGATCCTCCAGCTGCTTTCCTGGGCTCCGAAACAGTCCTGGAGCGGCAGCGGCGGGTGTGCCCTAGGGCGGCAGACGTGGAAATCTATACTGGGATGGAAGACACCTGCGCGGTATGCCTCGAGGAGTTTCTGCCGGGGGAGAGCATCTACCGCTTGAGGTGCAACCATCTGTTCCACGAGGAGTGCTGGAACTCGAATGAGGTGGGCCACGTTGCGAATCAGCGAGAAGGAGATCCTCAGCAACCAGTATGTGCTATATGCCGAGCGCCAGGCATCATAGCGTCATCGTTTCCATGGACCGGCTCCGTCACTCAGGCTCCCGAACAGGCAGCGAGGGAGCTGCGGGAGATGAGGGGCGTGGTGGAGGAAATTACAGCCAGTATGCTGGACAGGCAGACAGCACAGTCCCAACAGCGGGGTAACCCGCCGGAGGAGGTGAGGACGCCCATGGGGACGGGATACTTCGACCAGCTTATCCCGATGACGGCGCCGCAGCAGGAAAACCTGCCTAATACCCCACCTGCGCCGATTCCTCCAACTCATTACGAGCCTGGAGTCGGGCAGGTGGCTCCTCCAATGTCACCCCAAGGTGGGGGTGGGACCGAGCTGCCACTAGACCCTGAACAGCTGCGAGAACTGCGTGTTCGCCACTTCCAGACCCAGATGGACAATGCACACGCCACGTTCATGCTGGACACCGACAATCCTGAGAGCGAGTCGTTTGACCTCTCAGACTCTTCAGCGGCGACAGCGGCAACAGCAGTCAGGGCCGTCGAGCTCTCAGCAACGAACAATGAGTTCGACGAGTGGTTGCAATACAGGGACCACCTTACGAATGAGGGATTACATGACATCACCCTTCACCCGTACTTGGCGCTGACGCGGCGCACTACCCGCGAACAGTACACGAGCATACGTGATGAGTATGTCAACTGGCGGGAGGAACAGGGCGCTCAAGCCCAGAACGTTTCGCACTTCCAGTACATCGACCTGGCACGTGTGGCCGCAGGAAGGCCAGGTGCCAGCACGACGCGGGGAGGCCCGCCAAGAAGTACGACCGAGATGCGGGGGAACCCGCCAGACAGCGCAGCCGGCACTTCAGAGACAGTGCGCATCAAGCAGCCTAGTAAGACATTTCTTGAGGATGGTGGAAATTCAATCCTCATAGAGGTGGGCTCGAAGATTAACATAATGGAAGAAAATACGAGCCTTGTACGTTTGAACCTCGTTCTCGATTGAACATCAACGGGGTGGGCGAGGGGTCGGCTCCAGCTGATTCCGCGGGCACCTTCAGCATTGCCTTCGAGTGCCAGGGCTCGACCCAGCTCGATTCGTACAAGGCTAATATTGTGTCAGGCTGTGGCAAGGACCTGCCAGCTATCCTGGGCCTCGACAGTATGCAGGACAAGCGCGCTATCATTGTGCCCGAACGAGGCCAGGAGAAGCTGATATTCCCTGGGAAGGGACATGTCAAGATGGAACTCCCCGAGGGATCCAAGATCATGCCGACAACGAAGTTGCCATCAGGACATCTGTCAATCAGGTGTGATCGATTTGGAGCCGCGGGGCAACCCGCCTCGAGTACAAGCACAACATCGTTCCAGACGGTGCTGACAGGCAAGCCGCCCCCTGCGCAAGAGCGCCAACAATTGCAGGGCAACCTGCCTCAGGGGTTACTCGCGATACTCGCCAAGGCGACGATGAGAGGCGACAGCATCGATGATCTGGAGACGTTCGGTTGCTTCGTAGCCGGGACACTGGCCCAGCATGGCGGACTTGTACCCATGAATGCTGTGCGATCCCGCCGGAAGATAGTGATGGGATACACGAACCATGAGCTGTAGACGGTCAACGACGCAAGGTCGAAAGGCCTATTGAAGCAGCTGGTGGATGATCCATCCATGCTGGCCGCGTTTGCGGAGCAATCCGCCTCTGAGGCTACCTCGCGCTGCAGCGCTGAGCTCCAGCATCTCAGGGAAGCCCAGATGCTGGCAGATGTTGCAGGCGCATCTTCTTTATCTTGAAGATGGCAGGGCGACGCTGCCCCCTCGTCGCCTTGCCTGATAGCCGAAAGGCCAGGGGGTAACAAGGACAGCGAGGCAACTTACCATAGTAAAAGAACTTTCGTCATCGAAGATGCGAGAGAGGCTTGCGCTGACCTCCGCACCCGAGGTTATATCTGTGATCGCATTCCCCACAATGAGCTCATGACGATTGTGGGCACAGATTACCTGGGTGCGGTGATCAGTGGGGACTATACTCTAATATGGTTAGTACCCCGGGTGACTGGCACGTACGAACCCCAGGAAAGAGAGTAGCCCCACACTGGTCGCGCATTCAAAACCTTCTGACAAAAGCTAAGAAGCCCCGCATGAAAATTATAGCGTTTGGCCCCACAGGATACGTTTGGAAGTTATCCCCAATACGTGATACTCTGGAAGATCTTAAGTTGACGGTAGTACGGATGCGGTTATGTCATTTCGGTATTAGGTTTAATATGCAAGACAATACACCGAGTGGTACCTATATGCAGGTAGCCACATCGATACAGATTAGCTCTAAGTTGTGGGCATGTACGTGCAAACTGGCGATGCTACAACATGTGTTGGATTTGTACTGCCAAACGGTACGACATGCTGAATGGCGAGCCCAGACACGCATCACACTTATCCGTCACCTCAACGACAAAATCCTGGAAAGCAACACTACGCACGGAAACGTGCCGATATACTTGAACACCTATACACGTACGGATCACAACATACATCACTATGTGACGACCAATAAAGGAGGACCGAAATGGTCTGATGTCACCCGACGTGTAACGACCAACCTGGATACCAACGCGATTATTCAGGATATCGCAGTAGCCGATCAACCAACAGGATATGATTGGCATGCACCACTACCTACAGGGGTTGCCAACATCAGTTCACGGATGTACTGGCAGCCCGAGGAACCGGTCATGCTCGGAGACGAGCCTACTCAATCACCACAGAAGCCCAGACGCGTCATCATAGATGACTGTCCTTCTCCCCTCCCGACTCTGGTGATTGACGCAGGCATCCTTTCATCAACGACGATGGGCACACAGACCGGTGAACAAGACGAGCAAGTCTTACCTACGGAGTCGCGTATCAAACAGAAGGAAAGGCTCAAAGCCGAAAAGGATCAAAAAGCACGTTGAAGATGGAAACGATGATTGCGGTGACGACTTGTCAGGACTCGGACAGGATCTTATGGCGACCTGGAGCGCAGACGCATCTGTCGAGCTGATTAGCTCAGATGAGGAAGATGACCTGTTCCTTACCCTCCCCACATCTATGCCCGACACACACGCGGACATATATAGCATAGTGGCTATTCTATGTTATGGTCGCAACAAGTGCGTGGACATGTTGGAGCTTTGCGGAGGAGAGGGTGGTATTTCAGAGCTTGCCTTCTCAAGGGGTCTCTCCTCAGGAGGCAACTTAGACAAGACCACGTGTGTCGACCTGGGAGATCCCTCGGTGCAGCGAGCTGTAGACCATTACTTCGCAGTATGCCACGTACGGGTAGCCATGCTACAGCCCAGCTGCCGCACCAGGACCACCATCCTACTACAATTACAAAGCCAACTATAACACTTGGGAACAGCATCAACAAGAAGACTTGCCACACATAACTTATTGTGGTAAAATAGCTGTTACTCGAGATAATGCACGCAGGTGGTTTATACGCGAACAACCCACAGGAACATGAGTGGATGATATTTCCCCATGGAAAGAACTTGCCGACCGATCACATATCACAACCGCACGCATCGACCAATGTGCGACGGGACTCAAAGATACGGCTGGTGACTATATCAAGAAGCCGACAAATATCACCAGCAACGACGAGACAATTCTTGATTTCTTTGAAAGACTCAAGTGCAACGGTCAGCATGCGCATGCACAACTGTGCAACAGGGAGCTTTCACTGGCACAAAATACACTCGAAGACTGCAGTCTGCCTTTGTGGAAGCCGTCTATCTGGCGAAAGCCATCGACACCACGCGCGGAGACGCGCCTACACAAACTGCGCATGCTTACCCTGCCGACCTTCCTGATCAAGCCGAACCAGGAGAGGGTATGAGACGCATCGGCGATCGTATCATCCCAAAAGTGGCTACATGCCCAGCATGCATCGACAATGTCCGAAAGGACAGTCCCAGCCACAACAGAGATCCTACACAGTGTAAGCATCATGGCTCTATCCCTGCATACTGGCCATGTCCTGCATGGCAAAGGGACCTTACGAGAAGCAAGGGTGTTAAGGACCACCTCGACACTGTGCCCGGCAAATGCCGTTTTGCTGAGCCGTTCAAACTCCCAGATGATCATGACCCCGAAGGCCGCAATGTGAAAGCTTGGTGGAAACCCTTGCCCAAGCCTGGGGAGGGCCAAGCTTCGGCATCGGGTGGCCGTCAGGGAGCTCACGCCAGGACCGCGAGCATTTGGGAACACTGATCCTACATCTGGCGCCAGCAGTTATGACATACTGCGAGACGCGCCCGAGCGTGGAAACACGCCCTCCGCGTCTTCAGGCGAGCCGCCACAAGTAGCGGCCCGCCGTGGTCGCCTACAAGGCGTACCTCCACCACCAGATGCAGTTGACGAAGGAGACCGACTGCGGAGAGCCACGAAGAGCTTTCCTACCTCAACCGGCTCGGGGGCTCCACGACTGCCCGACTGGACGAGATGTGACACCCAACGCAGTTTGCAAAACCTCCGTAGTCACGAACCTCACGTAGTCAAAAAAGAACTCCGTAAATTGCACTTACGGCGGCAGCATGCGAAGGAACCCAAGATGAGGCTGATCCCAGACAAAGTGGGACTGGATAACGTTCGATTAAACATGATCAAACAAATCTGTGACACATGTCGGGAATGTAGAGCATGGGAACGTCCAGGTAATTCTACGCTACCTTCCGTAAGCCTTCCTGGACATCGGCTTGATGAAGGCGAAGTGGATCTCATGTTTTACCAGAAACGAACCATATTTCATATTATGGACCGATGTATCCGCCTGGCAGCAGGCCAAGAGATTGTTGATAGAGAACGTGGCACTATACTCGACGCCTACCACTACTGCTGGATTGCCTATCATGGACCTTTCAAAGTCTTGTATTCAGTTGGAGAAGGCGCCCTCAACAATGACACCGCCAAGGCCATGATGGCGAACAAGGGTACGACACTTCGTATCCGAGCGCCTGGCCAACACGCGACCCCGATCGAGCCGCGCAATGGCGTTCTTAGGGGTACTCTCCATATGATTGAGGAAGAGCTGAACAGGCACAACATCCCCATTGTATTTACTAGAGCATTGGCTGAAGGCATCTTCGTCACCAGTGCTTTCGCGTTTTACAACGGAGTATCGCCGTACCAAGCACACACTGGGCGGCAGCCCTCTTTTCTTCCTGACCTCGACACCCTTGACTTCCCTGAGGGACCCGAGACGTCAGGCCACGAACGAGAACGTCGCGTGAGGGAAGTTAGCCTGGAAGCAATAACTCAAGCCACGGCGGCAGCTAAGACAAATCGTGCTCTCAGGGCTAAGACGGCCCCAGATGGTGCTCGCCTTTACTCAGCAGGGGACTTGGTCGACTATCACCGACCTACAGCCACCAAGGACGACCATGGAGGCTGGAATGGCCCGTTTCCTGTGATCCGCAACGTGCCTGAACGAGGACACGTCGTCGTCAAGGCAGGATCGCGTGAGGTAATTGCAATGCATCCTGATGCTCGCCACACGTTATACATTGAATGCCTTCTTACCAGGAAACTTGGCATGGACAATATGGCCATGCAAACCGTCCTTACATATGTGGCACATCTTGGTGCAGGGAAACCTGCCAATGTCTTTGGCTAGATTCCAGACTACAAATGAAACCTCAATCTTTCGGACGACAGCAAGTTCCACCCGCGCGTACACCTTGCACTGCAGTATCTCGTCGACATTATTTCCGAGTTGAACGTGTAGATGCCGTGAGATTGGCCAAGAACGTGTCAAATCCACCTGCAGTAAAGTACGCCACCGGGTCTACACTCACCCACTAGGACAACGATGTTAACCCAGCCTTCCATTATTATGAGTGTGTGGGCACCGGCCTGAACATCTTTCAAATCACTGGTAGCACTCACTCCAGACTCATCCAGCGCCTGACGTCACAAGTTCCTTCCCTAGGATTTCATGACGACCTTGCCAAGTATCAGCACTTGGGCACAACGTCTGGAGAACGCGACCAGCCTGGAGACAGGCCTCCACCAGACACCCCCGGTGCTTCATCACCAAGTGGAGGTCGCCTGTCTACAATCTACGAAGAAAGCGAGGAACATGACATCGAGAATATGATGATGGAGGAGTGGTACGATGAGTTACGCATGGACCTTCATCCCACAACGGTTATCGACGACCATCTCTACTGCGTCCCAACAACGATGTTGCCTGATCAACGTGTCTTGGTCTCAGCATCCGTGGACGAGGAAGATACCGTAGTGTCGGAGATGCTCGGAGACGAGCCTGAACTACAAGAGCCCTGTATTATCTCTCAATGCTCGACTACACATGACGAGGGCTATTCACTTGACAGTGATGAACATGGTCCTTATGTTGAGTCATGTTTCACACCAGACATGTCAAAAGTAGTGTTGGATCAGACCCAACTTGCACAGCTTGAAACTGACATGGTCGCAACGATGAGAGTCTATGTATCATCGGCTGCTAAACGTGCTGTGGTAGTCAAGGAAGACGACCTCACCAAATCCGATACAGCAGCACGTCCTAAAGAGGTTAGTGAATCTTTGTACACCGAACTCAAGATCTGGCTTGACAACCGGTGCTTTGAGATGCATGACCTATCTAAAGCTTCCAACATCATGACATCCGGATATGCATACAAGTGGAAGTTCGTAAAGGTAGGCACCGAGAACGTTAAAACCATCTGTCTCAGACTGGTCCTTCGCGGATTCATGGACACGGAGGCGTTCGATGTGGAAACCTTCTCAGGAACTGCTCGAAGACAGTCCCAGAGGCTCCTGGCAAGTGAGGCGGCATGCCACCCAGAATGGATGTTAGCATATATGGATATCGGCAAAGCGTTCCTCAAAGGTCTGACCTATGAGGAACTTGCTCATGCCACCGGCGAGGAAACTCGCATGGTTTGCTTCATTCTTCCACCAGGAAGTGCCCAGGTGCTTCGTACACTACAAGGCTTCTCTTCTTGCGATGAAAGCCGACACTGTCTCAGGTGCCTCAAGCCAGGAACGGGTACAAAGGACGCCCCAAGAGCGCTCCCCTTCAAGCCGTACGATTACACGAGCCATAGGCCTCACACCGACAAGTAACGATCCCGAGTTTGAATTTAGTCAGGATCTGTTAACAGCAAAACATGTCGACGACATCAATATGACAGGCCTAGAGAAAAACGTAGATGACTATGTACTACGCGTCGAAAAGGTGTTTGGTAAATGCAAGCCCAACAAACATTCTTATACGAACTGCGCCGTTCGCTACACTAAGAATGAACGAGGGGATGTGATCATGGATCAGGACGAGCACATTAAACAACTACGTCCTATCACACACCCTGAACTTACCCGAGCGGCGGCAGACGCCAAGGCTACCAAACTCATCACCGTTTGTCGTTAGCCTGCGAGGAGCTCTCGCCCATGCCCTTCTTACTCAAGTCTGGCTCATGGTGCATGTGGTCTCTCTCCAGAAGATCCAAGAGCCCACCAACTTACAAGTCAGGCGACTGAATGGTGTGACGCGAAAGCTGACCAGCAGCCCGAATCGCATCGCCTTCCCTCGGACGAAACCGACGAATGAAGCAGACATACACAGCGGCTCGGGGCATCGGAAGCTCAACGGGGAGGAGGACGCTGAGACCAAGGGCTACGGCATTCGTGGGGCTAACGTATTACGGCGAGGAAACTCGCCTCAAGGCAAATCTGTCATTCACCTTTGCGACGGATTATGTAAATCACACCGACTGCAGGTGAGGTCCAGCTATGCCGCTGAGGCACTTGCAGCTGCACACGATCTCGATGAATGCTATCCCACGCTCATCGCTCTCCACGAGCTCAAGGCAGGGGCACTTACTCCACGACAACTACGAGATATGCGTGAAGTTGGAGGCCTAGCTATCAAAGTATCCCTTACTATAGACGCTGAGTCTGTATACGAATCGCTATCCAGCAAAGATCTTAAGATACCGACGGAACGGGCTTTGCTGGGACATATCAGCTGGAGACGTGAGCTCATGGATATAGGTGTAGTGCATAACGTACAGTGGTGCGATACTAGAGACATGACCGCAAATGGGCATACAAAGGGGAGTGTCGATCGGGAGCTGCTTTTGGAAGTGATGTCAGGCACTCAGTCATTCAAGTATGACGAGAAGCAGTTCGTTCCCTTTCGTGGTCCTGACGACAGAAGTAAGCCTAAGTCGAATCAGTTTTAGTCTGTCCTTGTTGCCCCCGCGGCCCAGTTTGCCAGCGCGGGCGCCTAATGCAGAGGCGCCCTCCTAGCCGCTCGGAAACGAGCCCTACTTTTCACGCTTGGCAACGAGCCTGTTCAGATTGATTCAGGCTCTTTGCTTTGATACCTTTTTGCCTGGAGAGGAATAGCCTGTTTGGCTTGCCTCTAGCCGGGCCGATAGCTCTTTGATGTCCAAGGGGCTATCTTGCGTATGCGCGTAAATGTTTTTGCGAGGAAACTCGCCGGCGAATAATCTCGCCCTACAGTCTGGCGTTAGGCCAGACTGTGCGCACTGTTTTTCCTGCAAACAGTTGCGCGCGCGGCCTTTCTAGAGCCTAGCGGCTGCGCGGCTATACTCTCCGTCTCCTCCCCTCCCGACTTTAGGGAATATGTGGGAGATGTTATAGAGGATCGGGAGTATAGCCCGCGCGCCGTTGCCTTTGGCTCAAGGCACGCGCGCCCTATTTGCCCGGACACTGCTGGTGTTCGCTATGTGCTGGAAAGATCATTACATCGATCTTATCCTATCTTATCCATCCACTCCCCATGCTGAACCAACACAGCATGGAATTGGATGCTATATGATTTACCATAGTCATTTCAGACTGAGAGCACAAGAAAGTTTTACTGCAGCGCCCGCAACAGGAATCCTTTGGAAATTACCCAACATGGTTTCTGTGGCTTCGCAACCGGAATCCATTCCGAACCACTACAAAGAAGGATGACATTGCAAAACGTAGTAAACGAAACCGTTTGGAAAGCATTTCTGCGGGCTTCTATCGGGAAGCATCACGAGAGGAAACTTTTTCGACAGCACCTATTTTTCGATTCAAACGCCTCAGGCTTGGAATACTGTGCGACGCGCTACACTGGAAGTCCATTGTATTGCCTCACAACAGTGATCCGTTGGAAAACGCTGTCTGACAACGCGCACTGCTAGAAGCAGTCATACGTGGAATCCTTTGGGCAGCGCCCTAGAAAGATTCTGCGGGAAGAAGCCTCTGGAACCATTTGTGATAAGGAGCCGAACAGGTTTTCGGACGGCTTCGCAATATATAGAGATCCATTCAACCTAACCAAAAGGATTACACCGGATAGCCTCGCAACAGGAATTCTTCTGGAAAACACCATATTGGGATTGGACTGGCAAGTCAACAAGGTGAATTCTTTGTAAAACAGCACGAAGAGTTCCCACGGGAAAACATCACAGTAATAATCCCTTGCCAAACGCTACTACGGGCTCCTTTGGGGAAATGTTGCGAAGGGGATTTTTTGGAAACCACCACACAGGGATTTCATTGAATTTGAAGGCGCTACCAAGGGGCTCCTATGGGGACGCCGCACAAGAAAATGGAACCCATCGGAGAGCACCACGGAGGGTTTTTTATTGGAAAGTCGCACGAACAACAGATCCATCGGAACGTGCCACAGAGGGATTCAATTGGGACGCCCCACAACAGGAATCGTTTGGATAGCGCCGCAAAAGGAGTCGATTGGAAAGCCTCACGACAGGATTCCTTTGGAAAGCAACACAGGGATTCTATGTGAAAGCCGATGTGAAAAGATCACAAAGGGATTCCACGGGAAATCCTCCCAGTGGGAATCCTTTGGGACGCGCCGGGAAGGAATTTTGCTGGAAAGCATGACAACCGGATTTGTTTTTGGAAAGCGCCACAGGGCTAATCCATGTTGTGAAGAATTCCCACGGAATTTTTTGGAAAACGCCACAACGAGATTCGATGTGAAATCCGAACGATCGGACTCCAGTGGGAAGCACCACGCAGAGATTATATGGGAAAACCTTGCAGCAGGAATCCGCTGGAGCGCACCACAAAGACATTCTATTGAAAACCATCACGGACCACAGAGGGATTATGTTTGAAAGCTTCGCATCAGAAAACCCGTTTGAAACCACCATAGGGATCTTATGTGAAAGCCGCACCAAGGAACATCCACCGAAACGAATCACACGGGGACTCAATTATGAAGGTTCACAACATGAATATTTTTGGATAGCGCCGCTGAGGGCTTCTATTGAAAAGCCCAACGATTGGGTTCTCCTGGGAAACGCCACGCAGGGATTCCACGGGACGTCCTCACAGTGGGAATCCCTTGGAACGCGCAGCAAAAGTTTAAAGTGGTTCGATTGGGAAGCATCACGACAGGGATCCTTTGGAAAGCGCCACGAGGAGACCCCACAGGGACGCATCACTCACGGAATCTTTCGGAAAGCGTCACAATGAGACCCTAGTGGAAAGCCCCACAATCGGAATCCGTTTGAAAGCACAACATCGGCATTCGATGGGAAACAGTCACAGTGGGAACCGTTGGAATTTCACAGCGGGGGTGCCATTGAAAATCCTCGGAACGGGAATCCTCTGGAAAGCGCCAAACGGGGATTATGTTGGAACGCCTCCCAACAGGAATCCAGCGGCAAGCACCCCAACGGGATTGTGTGGGAAATCAGAATAATGGGACTTCATTGGGAAACACCGCAACGGATTCCCCCCCTTTCCCCTTCCAAAAAACGTCCTTTCCCTTAATGGTGTTGTTTGTGTTGTGTGTGTGGTGGGGAGGGGGAAGGGGGAAGGGGGGACACGCAACTAAGAAATGCATGGGTTCTTTCGGTGAGAACGAAGAGGTGGGAGGAGGAGGAGGAGGAGGAGGAGGAGGAGGAGCAACACGCAGAGAATGCGCAAAGCACGCAGAGCATTCACAGACGCACGCGCGCAATTTGTGAGAACGCCTTTCACTCGGAATCTGCTGGGAAGCACACAAACCCACCACAGGAATCATGTGGAAAGCACCACAGCGCAGTTCTATTAGAAACAATCACAGTGTGGGAATCCCTTGTAAAGCGCCACAAGGGGGATTCTATGGGCAATCTTCAGAATTGGGAAATCCTCAGAACAGGGATGTTGTGGAAAGCGCCACACAAAGGGGTTATGTTGGAACGATTTTTCAACTGGGATCCATTGGAAAGCACCCCAAAGGGATTGTATGGGAAATCCGCACACTAGATTCCATTGGGAAACACCACTGCGGATTTCCCCTCCTCCCCCCCTCCACACACATACAAAAAAACACATAATGTTTAGTTGGGTGGTCACGCAGCACACATGCATAGTTTTTTCGGGGAGGAGGGGGAGGTGGGGAAGGGGGGGAGGAGGACGAGGAGGTGGAGGAGGAGGAGGAACACGCCAGAGAACACGCAGAGAATGCGCAAAGCACGCAGGACATTCACAGCCTCGCGCGCGCGCTCTCGACCCCGAGGAACTCCACAATCCCCCGTTCTCTCCTCCTCCTCCTCCTCCTCCTCCTCCTCCTCCTCCTCGTCCTCCTCCTTTCTCCTCTTCCTTTTCCTATTTCTCCTCCTCTTTCCTCTCCTCCTCCTCCTCCTTTTTCTCTTCCTCCTCCTCCTCCTCCTGCTCCTTTTTCTCCTCTTCCTCCTCCTGTTCGCTCCTCCTCGCTCCTCCTCGCTGCAGCTCTCCCCCGCACTGCATTCGAGCTGGCGCCCAGACCGATCGGATGTGCCCGGGTCCCACAAGCAGTTCCGTCGAGGTGGTTCGCGCGGTACGCTTGCGTCGTCTGCTCACGCCCAGGCAGAAACATCTCTCATCTGGCCCTCCTCCTCGCTCCTTCTCGTTCCCTCCTCCTGCTCGAGTTCCTGCTCCTCCCGCTCCCGATCCTTTTCGCTCATCCTCCTCCGACCTCTCAGCTTCCGCCCCCAAACCCGGGCTCACCCAGCGGGCGCCAGGCTGGAAGAGGCCGTTGGTGGTGCAGACGCTCTACCGCCTGGCGGGCCGCCGAGCGCCGCGCGGGTCGGCGGGGGAGACGGGCGGATGTGTCGACGGGGCCCCGCGCCGCCACGCGTCGAGAGATTGGGGCGGATCGGGGCTGTGAGGACGGAGCGGGGGCGAGAGCGATGGGGACGGGGGAAGGGGGATCGAAGGCAAGGAGGGCGGGGCAGAGGCGAGGAGGATGGTCAAGCAAAGGCGGCGGAGCGGAGGCGACGGTAGTGGAGCGGACGTCGGGGATGGAAAGGGAGGGGGGGATGGGGTGGGGGAGACAGGGCCGTGGAGCGAACGAAGGGATGGGGGCAGCAGGCAGAGGTGAGGGGTGAGGGGGGGCGAGGCAGCGTGCGCACAGCGGAGGGATCCCCTGCATTTCCGCCTCCTCGTTTCTCCCCTCCCGCCCCTTTCCAGGAGGGGGAGGAGGAGGGGATCCCCGCCTCGCCCTCACTCCTCCGAACGAGGACGAGGAAGAGGGGTAGGAGGAAAAGGAGGAGGACGAGGAGGAGGAGGACGACGAGGAGGAGGAGGAGGAAAAGGAGGAGGAGGAGGAGGAGGAGGAGGAGGGGAAGAGGATGAGGGGGAAGAGGAGGAAGAGAGGAGGAGGACGAAGAAGAGGAGGAGGGAGGAAGAGGAGGAGGAGGAGGAGGACGAGGGGGAGGACGAGGAGGAGGAGAGGAGGAGGAGGAGGAGGAGGAGGAGGAGGAGGAGGAGGGAGGAGGAGGAGGAGGAGGAGGAGGAGGATAAACGCCATAGCGTTCACGCTCAGGTCGGTCTAACGTAAAAAGGAGGAGGAGGGGGAGGAGGGGG
The DNA here is from genome assembly GCA_963575745.1 of Prorocentrum cordatum. Taxonomy (NCBI): domain Eukaryota; class Dinophyceae; order Prorocentrales; family Prorocentraceae; genus Prorocentrum; species Prorocentrum cordatum. Next base: position 128,905 of record CAUYUJ010019692.1, read on the forward strand.
ATGAGGGGGAGGAGGAGGAGGAGGAGGAGGAGGAGGAGAGGAGGAGGAGGAGGAGGAGGAGGAGGAGGAGGAGGAGGAGAGCCCGGCCCCGCGGCAAGATGCCCGCTTTGGCAGCCGGCGTCGACCTCCACCAGGACCGCGCGCGCGCTGGCGTGGGCGGCGGCGCCTCGTCGCCGGCGGCCGACGGCGGCTGCGGCGGATGCCGCCGACGACGGCGGCTGCGGCCGGGACAGCGGACTACGACGGCAGGCAGCGGTGTCGCGCGGCGCCCCGCGCAGGGGCGAGGTTTCCGCCGCCAGCGGCGGCCGCCGCCGCCGGGTCCGCGGCGCGCGCCGTTTTTCGGAGGAAGGGCCCCAGGCGCCCGGCCGGCGCGGAGGGGCCGGCCAGCAACACCGGGCAGAGGCACGACATCTCTGGCGCCCAGCCGTGCCCCAGACGTTCGCGGGTTGGGGCCAGCCTGGCGGGGCCCAGGGCCCAGGGTGCCGCCCCCCAGGGTGCCGTCCCTCTTGGCACGAGGAGCGCCCGCGAGTCCCTTCGGCGGCGGGACCGCGGCGTCCGCTCTCGCCGCCCCCTCGGCGTCGCAGCGTGCTCTCCGCGTGCCCCCACGAGATCACGCGGCGCGCCTCCGCGTGCACGCGCGAACGGTGTGCGGGCTTCTCGCGGCAGGCGGCGGCGACGACGAAGCGAGCCGAGGACCTCGCTCGTCCGCGTCCGCGTGCTCTTCCTCCAGGCTCTGCAGGGTCGTCGTCGGTTTCCCTGCTGCTCCTGCCCTCCCTGGTACCCGTGATCCCGTTTTCACTCCTCTCCTTTGCGTCTTTTCCACCGCTACCGCCGCCGTTGTCGTTCGTCTATTCGTCCCCACTTCCGTCGTCGACGCCGTCGTTGTCGTTGTTGCTCCCGCCGTCGTCATCATCGTTCCTCCTCCTCCTTTTCCTCCTCCTCTTCCTCCTGCTCCTCCTCCTCCTCCTCGCTCGTCCTTCGCGCCGTCGCATCTAATTTGCCTGGATGACGGGCTACTGTTTGGTCGTGGTTTCGCGACTTTCCTCATCACTTTTTTTTGCGCCCCCGAGTCCCCCCCCCGTGTCGCCTGCTCTCCTTCTCTCCCGCCCCTCTGTCCCAGCACCATCTGGGAGGGCCCTGAGGAGGAGGATGAGGAAGAGGAAGAGAGCCGTGACCTCTCTAAGCGGGGGGGGGGTCTGCCGCGCCCGCTCCGCCATAGGCGCTGTCCCCGCCGCGGGGTTGCGGCAACGAGGCAGCCGCAGCCATGGGGCGCCCGCGGCGCCGAAGGCGCCTCGACGCCTCGCAAAGGCGAGCCGGCTTGACACGGGCGACTGAGGCGCCGAAGAGGGGTTGTCTCATGCTGACGACTGCGCAGGCCAGGAAGATCGTCGATTGTCACCACAGTTTCGAAGGCGTGGTGGGGAGATCTGCAGTTATCAGAGATGTATGGAATTGCTGATTGTGCGGAAGTGGCAACCATTCCCGAGACATGCATTGCAATAACAAGGTATGAAACATGATCACAAAACCGTCTCATCAACGACAAAAATACGAATATAAAAAGGGCACCCGACTTCAAAAGGACGGGGGATGCGATGCGCACTACCACTCAGGAGACGATGCTGTTCACTAAAGAATTCGCGATGGCGAGCTCCGTATACATACCACCGCCACCTGCTCGCGATGTTCCACTGCGGAGTAATGAGTTGAATTCTCACATGTCGACGACTGCTGAGATAATGAACACAGGCCGTGAGGCCCTTACTTCTACGAAATCGCAGGAGAAAGAGTTGGGTGTCATGAAGATCATGGACTGGTATACGCAGAGCAGAGCGTAGCACGAGAAGGAAGCAAAGGACAATATTGGTAGATGCCAGGACAAGATAGTGAGTTTTTAATGTTGGCAGGATATGGTCAAGGCTGATATTCTTTTGATGGGCATACTATCGCGTACTGGCAAGCCTTGTTGGAAAAAGTGCTGAATCGAACCGGTTCGCCAAGTTCCCGCGGCGACGATGGGCAGAATCTCGCAGGCAGGCGCCGTTTTTTCCCAGGGCGACCGGGCGGGGCACGGGGGCTTCACCGCATGGCGACGATGGGGAAGGGACGCAGTCACCTCCGCAACCAGCTTTGCCCCAACATTCCCGAGGGCATCAGAGAGCAGGGCACCGAGTGCACTTCCAGGGGCCGCAGTGAGAGGGCCAACTCCGTCAACGCCGAAGCAGGGTCATACTATTGCATAGCCTTATCCGAAACCAGCAACAGAGAATATACTTTTTCTATAAGGATATCTGGCTGCTGGGGCGCCAGAGGGGAGCGGCAGCTCACCGGTTCAATGTGACGCCAGTCGTTTCCCAGCCGGTTGGCTGGGTCAAGTTGGCGGTCATTTCAACGACACCGCAACGGGTACTTACTAACGGGTACTTTGCAATTTTGCAGAAAGTTGCCACTTTAGGGCCTCTTTCTGGCAATGCAGCGTTGCCCGCATCGGGAAGGGTTGGGTTCGCTGGGCCACTGGCCAAAGTACCCGTTAGTGGAGTCCCCGTTTGAGGGGCGCTGATCATTGCGCTTCTTTTAGGTCGCGGCAACGAGGCGCCCGCAGCCATGGGGCGCCCGCGGCGCCGAAGGCGAAGGCGCCTCGACGCCTCGCAGAGGCGAGCCTGCTTGACACGGGCGACTGAGACGTCGAAGAGGGGCTGCTAGTTAGGCTCATATTGACGATTGCGCAGGCCAGGAAGATCGTCGAGAGCTAACGCAGTTTCGAATACACGGCGAGGAGATCTGCAGTCAATGATCAGAAATGGATGGAATTGCTGATTGCGCGGCAGCGGCAACAGTCACCAAGCACAGCCTTAACAAGATATGAAGCATGTCTAAGAAACAGAAGGATCAGCGACAAAAAGATGAGATAAAAGGGCACTCGACTTCAAGAGGATGGGGAATGCGACGCGCACTAGCACTCAGGAGACGATGCTGCGCACTAAAGAGTACGCGATGGCGACTTCCATACACATACCACCGCCACCTGTTCGCGGTGTTCCACGATGGGAGAACGAGCTGAATTTCAAGAAGTCGACGATTCCTGAGATGATCCTATAGGACCGCGAAGCCCTTCCTTCTGCGAGATCGCAGGAGAAGCAGCGGGGCGCCATGGAGATCGCGGAATGGCAGATCCAGGCCAGAGCGCAGCACGAGGAGGAAGAAAGGGACATTGGTAGATGTCAGGACACGGTAGTGAAGTTAAAATGGCAGCAGGAGATGGTCAACGCAAGTATTCTCTCGAATGAGCAGACCATCGCGCTCTGGCAAGACGTCGGACAAAGCGCCGAGGGGAACCAATTCGCCCAGCCCCCACAGCGACGATGGACGAAGGCCGTCTATTTGCAGGGCGATTGGGCAAGGCGCGGGGACCTCGCCGCGCGGTGGCGAGGGGAAAAGGGGCGCAGACACCTCCGCTGCCTCCACGTCCGCCGCCGCCCCCCAACCAGCCCAGCCCCAACCTTCCCGAGGACGTCGAAGAGCAGGGCGCCGAGTGCACCTCCAGGGGCCGCAATGGGACAACCAGTTCCGTCAGCGCAGAAGCAGGGCCATACTATCGCGCAGCTTTTATCGAACACAGCAACGGGGAGAACAAGTTTCAATAAGGGGCATCTATCTGCTGGGGCGCTGGATGGGGGGCAACAGCTCGCCGGTTCAAACTTCGGCACGGCGCCAGTCGCTTTCCCGGCCAGCTGGCGGGGTCACATTGGCTGCTATTAAGCTTCAGTTTGGCCCCCGTCGCCCGAGACGCTGGCGCTGGACATGCGAGCGCGCGTCTCAGGCCAGACAGAGAAGCCAAACCTTTCGAATCGAACGCTCATCCTGAACGGTCGACGGGGGGCGCCGGGCCTCGGGGCGGAAGGGGGGGGGCTTTTTGACTATACTTAGCTCGTTGCAAGTTAGCTTGAGCGCAGCGGCCAAAAGGACTGGCACAGGCTGCGCACGAGAAGCCCGAGAGCATGGACGCTGAGCTGCTTCCGCTCTCGCCCTGAAAACTGCCAGGAGAGAGGCATTGGCGCTGGGGAAGGGGAGGAGAGGATTCATAACGAAGGAGGAGGAGATAGTAGCGCCGTGCGAAGAGAGACATCAGCGGCACCCTGCATCGTTGCCCCTAGAAGGGCAGCCCTCGATGCAGAGAGCAGTGCGAGGCAGGAAAAAGAAGAGACCTGCCTAGGAGTGCCTTCCGAATTTCGGACTGCTATTAAGCGGGAAGAGCTGGGCGGAGGGCCAAAATGGCCAGGCCGCATTGCGGCTGTCCAAACCTCCATGGGAGGAGATCTGGACTGGAGGAGGAGCAGGGGAAGTATAAAGAGGCGGGCGAGGAAGAAGGGCCGGAATGACATGGCCTTGTTGCAGGGCGCACGCTGCAGCTGCGGCCTGCACGGGCCGACCGCGGCGGGGAGGTGGGTGCGCCTGGGCGCTAGCCGAGACCAGACAGCAGAGACCCACCTCCGTGTGGCCCCTTACAGGCACACAGGGACCAAGGGGACCCTGCTACACCTGGGCGGGGGCCAGAGAGACAAGCCAAGGCCAGTGCCGCGTTCCTCCCACGAGGCGCATATGTTTGCCGCGGCCATGCCTCAGCCGCGCAGCCAAGACGCACTGGAGCATGGTGCCTGTCTGTATATATGGCACCTTTGCTGGCCGCTTTGGCCGAGAGTTACTCGGCGGGGCTGTGCTGTAACATCGTTAGGTAATGAGCTGCCAAGGTGAACCAAGAGTAGTAGGCCAGCTCGCTACCTAGGAGACTCAGCCGTGGCGAGTCCGCGAATTGCTGTGTGAGCAAGCCGATCGCTGTATAGCGACGCTGCTAAGAGGTTCCGCGCTGGCATCACTTGTGCGGCAAGGTGGAAGGTCGAGCCCCTGATTGGCATCGACTCTTGCACAGGCCCTCCAAGGGGGGCCGGTAAAAAGCAGAGTGACTAGGTGGGCTGCCGAGGTATGTATTAGGCTGGCCCCGCCCCTGTGTGGCGCATTGGCGGTTGCACCATGGGCGCCCATCCCATATTACCTGAGATGGTGCCGGCTGGATGCCGCACAGTTAAAGGCCTTACGGGCGCTGAAGAGTTGCAGCTGCAGCTAAAAGGCCTGTGCGGGCCGTCCGCGACGGGGAGGTGGGTGTGCCTGGGCGCTAGCCGAGAGAGACCAGACAGCAGAGACCCACCTCCGCGTGGCCCCTCACAGGCACACAGGGACCAAGGGGACCCTGCTACACCTGGACTGGGGCCAAAGAGATGCGTCGGGGCAGAGGCCACGTTCCTCTCATGAGGCGCTTGTGGCTAGGACTGTCTAGTTAGTGAGCTGCCAGGGCGAACCACGAGTATTAGGCCAGCCCATCCCCTAGAGACTCCGCCGTGACGAGTCTGCGAATTGCTGTGTGAGCCTAGCCGATCGCTGTTTAGCGAGGCTGTTAAAATGTGCTGCGCTGGCCGCACTAGTGCAGCAAAGTGAGAAGTCGCGCCCATGAGTGGCGACTACTCCTGGGTAGGGCCCCCCAAGAGAGGGGCCGGTGGAGAAAAGAGCGCTAGGTGGGCTGCCGAGGTAAGTATTAGGCGGCTCCGCCCCTGTGTGGCACATTTACGGTAGCACCCTGGGCACCCATCCCAAATTGGCCTGAGATGGTGACGACTGATGCTGCAAGAGCTGCGGTGAGAAAGTACGCCGGCTTGGCCGGCCTTAAATTGGAGACGCGGTGTCTCCTTTGTAAGAGTTTGGCTAGCAAAGAAGGCTTGGGCTGTATAGGTGGTGGGCTGCAGGCAGACCAGAATCTGAGCATTGTGCTAACCCACCACCTATGCGTGAGGACTCAGCCGTGGCGAGTCTGCGAATTGATATGTGTGAGCGGCGCTCAGCCGCCTCACTGTTAGCGGGGCTGCCCAAGGTTGTAGAGCCGCACAATGACTGGAAGGGCTGGATGCTGCTAGACTTGCGTGGCATACAACTCAGCTATGCAGGACGGCTCGACCGACCTTGAGTAGGAGCGGCATGGCTCCAGCTGTTTAGGTGGTGGGCTGCCGAGGTGTAGAGAAGACGCTGAAAGGATGTGGCAAGGAAAGTATTAGGCGAGCCCACCACCTAAGTATGCACGCTGCCAGTGGCGCTGAGGTCGCTTAGGTCGACCTAGAAGGGCGCTGATTGATGCGTCATTAGCGCGGTTCGCTCAGGCACTGAAGGGCGACGGGTTGAGAGAGCGGGCGGCAGCAGAGAGCGCCGAGAGACCTGCCGCTGTCGCCGCCGCACGCGCCTGGGCCTCTTGCGCGGCAGCCTGCTGCTGGTTGTAGTGGTTCCTCAGCATGGCCTCCACCTCAGAGATGGTCGCCAGGCCTGGGGTCTCGATCCACTCCCAGTCCCAGGTTTCGACGACCTGGCCGTCGATGACGTCCAGCGACTTGAGCTTCCAGACGAACGGGTATAGCATGCCGTTGGGCATCTTCCATTCGCCCGGGTAAGTGGAGGGCCACCACTTTTTGAACTCGCGCGCGGCGGCCGTGTATTGGGAGCCCTGCCACGCCGAACCAGCATAGGTGTCCCCTGAGAGGCCGAAGAGCTCCCGCGTGTCAGGCGACGCCCTGCTGGCCTCGGCCGCGCCCGCCGCAGCCGCAGCCGCAGCGGAGCCACCCGCGGGAGGCATGGGCACCATGGCGGCGTGGGGCGCGCTGAGAGAAGGGGGGGAGTGCCGAGGAAGCAAAAAGAAATAGCCCATAAGCCAACGGCGGCCAGATGTGAGTGAAAAACCTAGCTGGCCTGTGCTAGCATCTGTGTGAGGAGAACCCTCCTGACGGGCCGACTGATGCACGCCTGGCCTGGTGCGGAGTCTATAGGGATGAGGATGTTGCCGCTGCGCATGTTGACCCGCAGCGCCAGACCGGTGCGGTAGGGTATGCCCGTGCCAAATAGGATGGGCCGTGCATCCATCTCCTGAAGGATGGGGAGGTGAAAAATGCGCGGCCTTTCCACAGAGGATGGCAGCCTGGTCTCCTGCCCATGGAGTTGCTCCATTAGGAGTCCTACATTGATGGGCAGTGGGGACCAAAGCGAAATGGGGCCTGTCGTTATCACTACCATCCACTGCACCGCTGTAGGCGGTGGTGGCGCTGCTTCAGTGGGGGCGCAGCGGAAGTCACCGTGCTCGAACTGCGGCAGGTGCTGCGCCTCTTGGGTCGGCATGGCCTGAGGGCTTAGGGTTCGGGGAGGCGGAGGATTCGAGCGAGGTGGGACAACGGGAGGCAGAATGGCCGTACCATGATCATGGCCTGGAAGTCTATAAGGATGGGGCTGCCGGCCGCTGCATCCTGCAAAAGCCTGTGAGGGCTGAGGGAGGCCTGCTCCCAGGCCCCCGATTGAAGTAGGACCAGAAAAAGTTGATTCGGCACGTAAACTGAAACTAGCCCTATGGTGGGTGAGAAGCGGGCATAGTAGGGACCATCCCCCGCAGCACATTGGGGGTAGATGTGGAGTAGGTTGGGGGAGTTGGCCTCGCGCCAGCGGCCATGCCAGCGCTCGAGTGTGCGATTGACGGCCGTGGGCAAATCTAAGTGAAGCAGAGGGCCCACGAAGGAGCGCGCGTGTGGCCATGCGGGCGGCCCGCTCTCGAGCTGCCATGTGGCTTGCCACTGGGGTACCGCATTGTGCTGGTACACCGAGGTGGGAGACAGAATGAGTGCGTGGCGCCTTGCGCCGCCGCTAAGAAAGCGGTAGACTTGCTGGTGAGCCAAAAGAAGCCGCTCAGCTAGATGCTTCCATAAGGAAGTCAAGCGAGAGGCTGGATGCGCGATGCTTTGCGGGTCTAATTGTTGCCCAGGGTACACCTCAGCAGCGGGCACGTCCTCGTCTGCATCGGCGTTGTCCAGGATACTGGGCTCGCTCCTCATGGCCTGATGGGGATGAGGCAGGAGGGGGAGCTTATAGAGGAAAGAGGGAGAGGTTAGGCTTAGGCTGGGGGCTAGCTGCCTGGCAAGGGTCTAGCGCCTGGCAGCCTCACCTCCTTCATGAGGTTTGCGCGGCCTCCTGGGCGACAGACGCTGACCGCAATGCGAGAGGCTTTCGCCATCTCGCAACTGCATCCTAAGGCGCTCCCTGTGTATCCTGTCGATACGGAGCTGGTCCTGCCTATGCTCTTCTTTGAGCTGAGCAATTTTATTCTCGTGCTCCTTGAGAAATGCGCTGCGCTGTTCGTCCGCTGCTGCGGCTGACGCAGCTGCAGCTGCGACTGTAGGCGGCAGGCGCGTGGCTACATGGCCAGAATGGTGAGACTTGCGAGCCTTGTGATGCCTTGTAGGAGGTGAGGCTGGTGACGAGGCTGGGCCGTGGGAATCCTGCGGGCTGCTTTGAGCCTCTACTGGATCTCGGCGCTGTGGCATAGGCTGCTCGTCCGAGGCTGCATCAGACGCTTTGGCAGGCGAACGTGAGTGCTGTGCTGCATGGGCCGCGCGGTGCGCCTTGGCCTTGCGAGCTCTATGGTGCCTGGGGGGAGGAGAGGCTGGAGGTGTCTGCGTGCCGAGGGACTCCTGCGGGCTGCTATGTGCCTCAGCAGATTCCCTGCGTATTGGCGCAGACTGCTTGAGCGCGCTTTTTGCGCGGCTCGTTGCGCAAGCGTGAATTATGGGCCACCTTTGGGGGCTTGGCCGTGAACTCGTCCGCAAATGAGACCTGCTTGCGCTTGCGAGTTGCAGAGGCGCGGGGCGCAACTGACTGCTCCGCCGGCTCTGGAGAGTCGAGCGGAGGAAATGGTGAGGAGGCAGAGGAATATGAGGCGTCGTCCACCTGATCCAGCCTTCCAGGCGATGCTGGGGGACTAGAGGGCTTACTTGGCTGGCTCTTGAATGGCGCAGCTTTGCGGGACTGTTTGCGAGGCTCGCGCATGGGTGGAGGCGAGGTGCACGCTGAAAGGGGTGGAGAAAAAGGAGAGGCTGCCTGGCCTATCCAGCCTTCCGGAATGGCTGCTTTAGCAGGCACCCTGGGATGCTCTGGGGGCGGCAAGGGAGGCAAGGTTTTCGGAGGTGGCGGAGGACGAAAAGTGGCCCCGTAAATGTGCCTGCCTCGACCCATGGGGGGGCCGCTGAAATCGCCAGGCGGCCGCGGGGGATCTGGGGCAGGTGGGGTGCTGGACAGAGAGCGCTGCACCGCTTTGGCTACCTGGGCGAATTGGGCAGGCGAAAGGAGGGGTGGAGGAGCTGAGGCGGACCGAAATTGGCCCGGTGGAGGATGCTTAGGCCTGGCTTCACGCGGCACCAGCACCCATGGTCGTCTGGACATGGGAGGGATGCCAGCTAAGCGTCGAAGATGCCGGCGTTGAAGTCCTGCGGGGCGGGCGAGGCGGGGTGCCACATGTGAGAGAAGGAAATTCCCGTGAGCGGGACGGGTCGTGCCGCTTGTCGGGAACGTTCGGCCCTGATTTGCCTGGCCCGCTCCCTATTGCACTGGATGCGCCTTTTCTGATCCAGAGTTAGGGAAGGCGGGGGTGGCGGCGGAGGGAGGGTGGAGGGAAAAATGGGGGCTGTGCCCAAAAAGTGCATGGCCTCTTGTTCCGCTTCCGAGTCCTGATCTGCGTGATCAGGCTGCTCGTGAGCCTCTGCGGGGAGATCGCTATGGCGCCGCGGCTCGCGGGGCCTGGAGAGAGCCAAAAGCCTGCGGAAGCGGTCCAGCTCCCCATCTACCTTGTCACGGGTGCGAGGGGCGGAGGAAACAACAAAGTCGGGGCCTAGCCAAAAGTCGCTGGTCATGGAAGCGGAGAAGCGGAGGAGGGGAGCCAGGTCCGAGGGGTCCGACTGGGGAAGAGGATCCTGTGGGTCGTCAACCAATGGTAAGATGACGTCCTGATATATAGCCTGGGCGAGACATTCGCAAAGGGCAGAAGGATAGGTCTTTTTGTCAGCAGTGAAAAAGCGGTCATTCTCGTCCTTACCTAGAAGTGTACGATGTGACCCCCGTGGGTGCGTGCACTTGGTCCCTTGGGGACGGTTATTTAGGAGCTCTGGGAGCGAGGGAAGGCGTAGCGACAGCAAGCGCGTGGGGGCTTTGCCGAATTCGTTAGGAGGTCGGCAAGACGGTTGGAACATGCACTGGTCGATGTCCGTGGTGCGGACAGCCGGAGCAGCAGCCAGGGCCATTAAAGGTCTCCAAATCCAGCTAGGCTGTGCCCTGGGTTCCCAGTGGGCAGGGCATGGATGTTCCATCCATGCCGAGGTGCCCATTTCCAAATGAGCGGCAAAAAGAAGAACCAATGAGGCAAGTAGCAAGTTGGCAATCTGCAATTGGCGGGATTGCTTGGGAGTTGCGTTGGGGATGCCCCAATAGTGCTCGGCAGTGCGCAGCGGCGGTGGCCCGTTGGGCTTCCATCGGGCCGCGCAAAAGGTTTCGCACGGCGGGCCCCCACCTGAAACAACCACTCTGCCGGCATAAATATGTTGTTGCCAGAGCTTAATGGTCTCCGACTTGGTGAGATCGCCCAAGTCGGGGTCGATAGCAATATCGACCGACAGTATATGTACCTCTATGGAGGGGTCAGGCGTAAAAGATTCCAGGTGATGCTGGATATCCCCTTCGCGCCTGCGGCCAGAGAATAGATTGAGGGTGAAAATTTCCTCGCGCCTTATACGGGCTGGAATTTCTCTGGTCGCTAGACCAGAATACTCCTCTGGCTGGAATGGCCATTCGGGCAGCGCAGGGAGAGGAGGAGGTAGTGGCGGAGGGACATCGGCGGGAAAAAGTAGAGAGACGGCTGCAGAGTCCAGCGCGTAATCTGTAGCCGCCATTATGGCGCGCGCGTCCGCTTGAGACAAGTGTTTGGCAAAGTCGCGAAAGTGTTGTGTGGTAGCGCGCTTGGCGCGATGTGCCGGTATTGCCACACGCCATCGACCTACGCCTGACTTTACTTGAAGCTTGGCATTTTCGCAGCGTTGCATCGCAAGCGCTGTGATTTGCTCTTGAGGAAGGCGTTGGGAATGGCAGAGGAGGTAGAGAGCACAAATGAAGGAGTCGAAACATAGGTGCTGCATAAGACTGGCGCGTGAGCCAAAGGGGAGGCTACAGGCCGGGCACACCTGGGTGTCCGGTACTAGGCCCTTGACCCTGTGGGACAAGGTCCAATGCGCCTGGGCAACGTGTTGTTTAAGCCCTCGAAATTTTAAAAATGTGCGCGCGCACCATGGACAGGTGAGCACCGTTGGGTAGTGCGCTGCCATGCGTTGCTGCTCGATCGGGTGCTGTACATGGTCCGTCGGCAGGGGGATCCCGCATGGGACAGAAATGGTAAAAAAGTGCTTGGCCGCTGCCTCGGCGAGTGCTGCTCGAGCGAAATGCTGTGCTCCCGCTGTAAGGGCGTTGCGAATTCGGCGCTTCCAGCCTGTGTGGGATTGGAGTGCAAGGGCCTCCCACTGGTCCAGATGCGACACTGGCGAGGGCATTTGTTCAAGATTGGCAGAAAATTCGCCCAGCCACTGCAGGTCCTTCTGCACCAGTGCAAGCCACGAATCCGGGACGTCTGCGGCTAGTTGGGCCAGCAGGGAGGTGAGGTGCGGAGGTCCCGCGCGGAGGAGTCTGCCAAAGAGGCGCAGACGCATTGCACTAAAGATATGCGGTAAAGGGGGTCTGCAGACCTTGGCCAGGATAAATGAGTCTCGCTCTGCCGTGCTGTCGCACCTTGGGAGGTGGAGCAAGCGCCTGTACATTCTCATGAGTTCCCCTTGTAGGGAGACTATTTGCGGCCCAGTGAGCAATGGCCAAACAGCTGCATTAAAGAGACGGGAAGAGAGGATGAGGGAGTCCAGTAAATGCAAGTGCTCATGAAGCCAGGTACTGGAAGAGTGGCGCAAAAATTGCCTGGCTAGATTACGCCAGCTGGGGGCCGCCTCCGATCGCCTGTGGGCGAGTTCGGGGCCTATACTGCCCTTTTCGTCCAGGTGTGTGCCTAGATATGTGTAGATTCTGGCGAAGTGGAGGGAAAAAGGCAAGTGCCCTAGAGCAGGTGAGACTAGCATGTGCCCATTGAGCCCTTGGGGGTCCCAGAGCTTGCGGCGAAGGGATATGGAAGCTTCCCCTCTAAACTGAAAAAGGCACATGGTTTTGTTGACTTGAAAATTTAGCTTGATGCCTGAGAGCGCGTAGGCTTCAACTATGGTGGCCATTAGTGCGGGCATGGCGTCAAATAGCTCCTTAGTGGGACCAAGGAAGGCATATGCACCATCATCGAAAAAGCATGAGTCTAGATATTGGTGCAGTTCTGTCTCTGCGGAGGCAATATTGTCCTTGTGATGAGCGAAAAAAGAGCGCGGGGCATCCTTGTTCACCTGGACATTGAGAATAAGGTGTGCAAGCGGTGATTCGGTGAGCTGCTTGACAGCTTCGTCGTTGGCTCGGGCCATGAGGAAGTTGAAAGAACATCTCCGAGCTGCTGTCCTGGGATGGTGCCACGTAATGTGAGTGCAACCCCTGAGGCTCCCGGGTAAAAAGCCCAAGTATGCTCGTATGCGGCCGAGATTTGAGCATGGAGATGCGGGGGGAGACCAGCCTCCTGCATAATAGGAGGGGCAGAGAGCAAGTGTCTCATTAGTTCTTCCCCTGTCTCCTGAGGGAGATCGAGGGAGGCAACCAAGTAGTAGAGGTCGGCTTGTTGCGAGTCGCAGTAAAATATAAGCTGCCGGAGGGCCCTGTAAAAGGCTGAGACAGCGTCTATAAATATGTACGCTGAAGAAATGCGCAGGCTATTTGCGTAGGCTTGGTGCGCTAAGACCGCAAGCGTGGCGAAATCTGTGCCCCGTCCAGCAATGCCGCCTGATTGCGAGGCGCCTGCCATGGGAGGAAGATATTCCACCAGTTCTTTACGCAATAGGGCACGATGCCGCTTGGAGAAGTGGGGGGAGGCCATTGCCGAGCGGGAGTTGGCCATTATGGCCGGATTGCCTTTACCTTTAAAAATGTCGAAATTGTATCCTCCCCGCCAAGCCAGCGGTTCTTCGAGGCGCACCTGCGCCTTGAGGTGGACCGGGTAGTACTGCTTAGCAAGTAGACGGTGAAACGACTTGACAAAGGCTCCTTTGAAGCCATCCACACTGGCTGCCGAGTCTGGGGTTCTGGCATAGGCGCGCTCGATTTGCGCTAGGGAGAAGAGGGAGTATGGAGGGGGAATATCCACAGTAAGGTCAGCGGGCAGATACGATGCACTAGCGTCGTAGGCCTTGGCATGTTTGAGCGGAATAACCGCGCCATGCTCCTGTCGAGCAAAATGGGACAGCCACGTGTCGGCCGCTTGGGTGGCGTCCACCACGAAGGTGCCCGCAGCCGTGGAGAGGATAGGTAGGGGAGAGGAACGCAACTTCTTTTTGGAGCCCACGCCCAACGTGCGTAAGCGCGCAAAGGCAGTGCGCTGTTGTGAGGTCTGCCATGCCTCGTGAACTTCGGCAGCAATGCTTTGTAGGTGAAAGGCGGCATCCAGGTCGACTGAGCACCGTACTGCCTGTGTGAATTGGGAAAGGACGATGGCCCTGATGGCGCTTGCGCGTGCGCGTAGCTGGATGGCAGCCGCGTGTGCGGTACCTATGGTAGGCGCAGAGCAAGCATGAGGGAGACGGGTTTTAGCAACGCGAGTAGGCGAGGATGCTAGAAACTGATGTAAGCAAGCCATGCGAATTCTGGGCTTCCATTTAATGGAGGCATTAGGGTCAGCCATGCTGGCCCGCATGCTGCGGAGAGCAGCGCCGAGTTCCGCAAGTTTGGCAAAAGCATTATTGATTGCGGGCATCAGCGAGAGCTCTTCGTGATGTCGCAATGCCGCTTTAGGACATATAAATGCTTGCCTGGATCGCACATATCACTTCCATGCCGCGATAGCTGCCAGTAGGAAAAGGTTGCGCGCTTCCCGTTGAAGCGCGTCGGCTTGGCTGACAATTAAAGCTCTGGCATCCATGAGCCTAAGGGTGGCCATGGAAACGCGGGAATTGGAAGGTGCGCGACCTGTAGATGTGCGGGGTTGAGGAAATGCCTGTAGCATGGCGTTGCGCGCCTCCCTGTCTAAAATGAGCGCGTGGTCTGAGGCATGCAGGTCAAAAGTTAAGGTTTCAGGGGGAGGCGAGAAAGTGTCTTCAAAAAGCTGTCTGGCCGACGGGTCTAGGTATGCATTGGGGTCGTGCGGAATACGCATGACCTGGCGTCCCTGGTCTTCGTTAGGTCGGAGCTGCAGCTTGAATTGGCATAATAAGCACGGAGCAGCGTGGTCTAACACTGCAAGTGCTAGGGAAAGAGAATACTTGACTTCGCATTCATTGGCAGAGGCACCTAAGGGTATAGCTATATAGTCCCTGCGCTGCCAGTGCTGTTTGAAAGCGGGGTCACGTGCTGGCGCGATCCATGTGCCTGCCCCCATAGGGTGTGGCACAAAGGTGGCCGGCAGCCAGAGCTTAGATGCAAGTAAGAAGCGATGGAAAAAGGAGCCAGCCGTGTTAACTTGCTCCGCGTGTTGTGGGCCAATGGCCGCTGATGTTTGCGTGCCCACTGCAGCATTGGAGTCCATTAGGACAAGAGTAGGCGTGGGCTGCGGTAAGATATGGTCGTGCACATGTCTAAGGCGCTGCCACCATACGACCTGTTCGTGGAGAGGACGCCCTGAGTGATGAGCGTGTGCCACGAGAATACTGAAACGTAGGCCGTTCTGACTGATGACTGCCGCAATAATGCGCGGGTCTTGGTGTACAATACGCGCGCTGTGAGACTTAATAGGGAAAGTGGGAATGCCTTTGGCATTGGGAAAAACGGGCGTGGTAAGGTTGACCCATAGCGCACAGCCGCAGGCATGAGTTCCAGCTTGAGACTTTGACAAAAAGACTACTTACGGGGGAACCTGGCGCTTGCCAGAGCCCGTGTCTGTGACTCGCGTTTCTTGCATGCCGATTACGTCGAGCCCGTTGCGTTGAAAAGCGGCGGCCAGTTGGTGGAGGCGTCCTTTGACGGCCACGCCTGTAAGCCTGGCTCTTTGGGAAATGCGCGAGGCAGGAGTGAGAGAGAGAATGTTGGCTGAGGCCAGCCTGAGACAGCATGATGCCGTGGCGTCTGCGATCGGGGCTGCTTCTTTGAAGAGACCTGGAAAAAACGTCAGCAAGCGAGGTGCGCGGGGGGAGAGGAGGATTGAGGCTAACTTGATGGTTTGGCGGGTATAGCGCACGCTGTTGCCGAGGCAGGCACTCAAGCCAGAGCCATTCCAAAATATGCGCATTGTCCTGGAGAAATCTCATGAGGGGCGGGAGCACGGGGGGAGGAAGGAGTGCGAGGGAGTAAAGTCTGGCGACCGTGTCAACCATTTCGTTGAGCGGGTCGGCTTGGTGACCGTGCACGCGCTGCCATGTAAAGTGGCGTTTTAGGCCAAGTACTTTGCATAGACTGTCGAGGCGGCTTCTATGCTCCATTAGTGGCTCAGCCACTGTGCCGCCTTTGGCGGTGGCGACAACATCCATGTTGTCTGAGTGAAAGGTGATAGGAACGGCGGGAGGAAGGGGGGACTGTAGAGCCCATAGCGCCGCCCAAGTGGCGGCATCGAATTCCGCTTTAGCGGAGACTCTATCTTCTCCCATAGTCTCCGGGGTGGGACACCCTAGGAATCCTAGAACCCAGAGGCTCCTTTTCGTTTATTTTAAACAACTGCAGTTTTTCGTTTTTCATCATGGCTTTCGTCTTTCATCATTGTTTTCGTCTTTCATCATGTGTTTCGTTTTTCATCATGGTATTTGTACATCATCAAAGTATCACAATGCATCTTATTCATCAACATGATTATATATCGAATTCGCCACTACGCTGGACCTCCCATGGGCGCACACTAGCAGGTGGCGACAGTTGCTCGGCTGTCACAGCGTCCCCTTTTTCAACTTCCTTCCCCTCCTCATCCTTTCCGATCCCCCGAATCCCACTCTTCTCCCCTCCTCTCCTCCCCCTTCTCCTTTTCCAGTCGTTCTCCTCATCATCCCTCCTCTTCGTCCACCTCCTTCCCCACCCCCGCGGCTCGTCGAGGTCCGAGCCTTTTAGGATGGCACCAAAGGGGCGGCGCTACAGCGATGTGGCGCAGCTGAAGAAGACGCTGTCCAGATACGTGGACCGCGTTGACTGGCTGCAGTACGGCACGAAGATCAAGAAGCCGTACAAGAAGGAGACGATCAAGGAGAAGAAGGCCCGAATCATAATTATGATGGATGTGGGGGAAAGAAGGAGGATAAGGGGATGATGAGGAGAAGGATCCAGGAGGAGGAGTAGGAGGAGGAGGAGATGTTAGATCGATCAGGGCGAGGATGACGATGATGTTCGGAGGAGGAGGAGAAGGAGGAGGAGGAGAAGGAGGAGGAGAAGGAGGAGGAGGAGGAGGAGGAGAAGGAGTAGGAGGAGGCGGAGAAGGAGGAGTAGGAGTATGAGTAGGAGGAGGGGGAGAAGGAGGAAGGAGACGAGGAGGAGCGCTAGGCGCTGCTGTTCGAGCTGGAAACGCTGACGCCGAACCTGTCGCTGAAGCCAAACACGGTCGGCCACGCGCTGCGAGGCGTCCTCGAGGACAAAGGCTACGCGCTCAGCCCAGCGGAGGCCGACGACTGGGTCGAGGAGAACGGGAAGCGGCTCCGCACACTTTGTGCTCACGCTCGCGAGCTCAAGGGGACCCTCTGGGGCTGCAAATCCGACGAGGAGGATGAGGGAGGATCGGATGAGCCCGAGGAGGGAACTTGAAAAAGGGAAATGGAGGATAAGGAGGAGGATCCAGGAACAGGAGGAGGAGGAACAGGAAAAGGAGGAGGAGGAGGACGGAAGGACACGGAGGACAAGGTGGAAGAAGGTTGGACCCCCTCTCACCTGCCCCCCTCCATCTTCCAGGAGATGGATGTGGACGGATGAGGGGGGACAACCACGCAAATACCACGCAGGAGACGCGACAAGGCGCCGCAGTGGTTCAAGGACCTGCAGTTCGACGGCGTCGAGCCAGACGAGCAGGACAGCGACGACGACGACCTGGCCGACGCCGCGGACGACGACGACGACGACGAGGAGATCATCACCATGAAGAGGCCTGCAGCAGTCCGACGGCCTGCAGGACGAAGTGGGTGAGGGGGATGAGGAGGAGGAGGAAGAGGAAGAGGAAAGGAGAGGATCACGTGGACGTTGAGGCGAGCCGTCAGGCGTCGGAGGCGGAGGAGGAGGAGCAGGAGGAGGAGGAGGGAGGAGGAGGATGAGGAGGAGGATGAGGAGGAGGAAGAGGAGGGGCAGGAGGGGTCCGCCAGGATCAGACGTCTGGGTGTACGGCTACGACACGAGGGTCGAGAACGCGTGGAGGAAGAGGCCCGACGCCCTGCAGACCGAGCTCCCCGAGTACGCGATACGGCTCGTGCCACCACCAGGTGCGCGCAGCACGGACATGATGATTGCAGTGTACAACGACGAAGAACGAGAAGTACCTCAACTCATGGTGGGAGCATGGAAACATCGACGCGGTCCTGCACAAGGCCAAGATGATGTTCATGTATCTGCAGATGGTGCTGCAGATGGTGCTGCAGATCGCGCTGCAGATGGTGCTGCAGATCGTGCTGCAGATGGTGCTGCAGATGGTGCTGCAGTCGAGAAGGAGAAGTCATACACGTACAAGGACAGCAGGGCCGACGGTAAGGTTGTCCAAGCAGATTTTCGCTGGGACGCTCCTCGAGGCAAGGAGAAGGTCTACTACGCTCGCATTCGGCTAGCGGGCAAGGCGGTGTTCCACATGAACATCGACCAGTTCAGCGGTGACAAGGACGCAGCGTTCGCCTTCATCGTCGACCTGGCGAGGAGGCTCCAGGCAGGCACCATCGACACCGAGGGCTGCGTGACCGCCAAGAACGTGTACGAGAAGAAGCACGAGGGCACCATCGCGAAGAAGCGACCAGCTGCTGCCACATCGCCACCTGCCATCAAGAGACCAGCAGCTGCGACGCCAGCACCTTCGACGCCAGTCCCGCCGACGCCGCCATCGTGCAACCGCGGCGTCTCGAGTCCGATAGCAAGCCCTGCGAGTTCGAGGCCCTTCGCGTCCTCGATCGCGCCAGGCCCGCACTGGCTGGAGGACTAGCCATCCGAGGAGGAAAAAGCTAAGATGGCCTCCATCATCGTGCCCATCCCACTCACCCACCATCCCCATCTCCCCATGGGCCACCCCGTCCTTTGTACAGGTCCCCCCCCTCTGCCCCCCCGCAGGGGCCAGTCCGCCCTCTCCCCCCTCCGCCTCCCTCTCGAGATGGAGGGGGGACTAGGGAAATACTATAGCTAGGGATGGGGGTCGAGCTCCGAAACGCCCTTTCTCCTCACTATTCCTTTTCTCCCCCCTCCCGCCTCCACCCTTCACCCACGCCGGTGCAGGGAGGATGGTAGGCGAGTCGGGGTGTAGGGTAATTGCTACCATCGATTGGCATTTTCTGATCGAGTGCACTAGCTGCACGTATATGTTCGAACATCCACCCGAACGACCTCCTGCAGGTGCGATGTGCACACGCGTGCTCGCGGGCCCCCCCGACTCCCCGTCGAACTCCGACGCCAGCGACGAGGGGCCCCTCTCGAATCTCATCGGCAAGCACTGCCCCTCCGACACCATGAAGGAGCGACACCGTTTACACATAAACGTAAAGCATCTTCCTCCTCCTCCTCCTCGACCTCCTCCTCCTCCTCCCTCCTCCTCCTCCTGCTCCCTCCTCCTCCTCCTCCTCCTCCTCCTCCCTCCGTCTTGTCCTCCTCCTCATCCTCCTCATCCTCCTCCTCCCAAGTGCCTCATTGCATCAGGCCTTCAGGTCATTTCTCACGAGCTGGGACTGCATCCTGTTACTCTCAATTCGGTTGACGAGGCTAACTGGGATTGTTTCTCAATCTTTGCCCAAGGCTTCGAAGTGGCAAGTTTCTTCTCGGGGTCGTTCAGTGCTTGGTTTGCTTCTTCACCTCAGTACAAATGGGTTTGGCCTGGGATTGTTAATCCCACTTCGCTGGCCAGGACGATGACTGCCGTCCGATCCCTGATAAAGTGCATCTTATCTCTGTCTCACCATCTTTTGGTTCCACATCTTTCGGTTGTCTTGATGTCCTGGTGCTTTTCTGTAGTCATTTTGGTTCAATTCGCTTAGCCCGTTCTGCTTCAACCCCTTCTCAAGTTATTTGGGAACACACTCTCATGCTTGCCCCTCAGAGGGTCGTCAGGCCATGGAATTCAAAGTCCCTCCAGTGTTGCGTCTTCGAGGCGTGGGCATCCGTCTGCCCACATGCACTGGCAATCGAAAGTTCCGAGATTGTTCCTGTAAACTCAGGTTCATACAACCCACGGAAATGCGTCACACTCCACATGTATGAGAAAGGGCGCGAGTTCGAGATACCTCTCAGGCAGCTATGGAATCTCTTTGAGGAATTTTTCTCAAGTGAGGCATGCAAGAACCTTATTGGGATCGTGGGAATTGCAGTGCGCTCTATGTCTTTTGTACAGATCAAGACAATGTCATACAAGGGCGCAGTGTTCTACGACAATCGCTGGTCAGACCCTGGGAATTTCATTTACACAGTATGGTGGAATATTTGGGGTCAAATGGCCAGGTACCTTCAAAGACGTCAACCTACCAGGGCCTCGTCCAAGTCCATGGAGGAGCTTCGCTCAGTCGCTGGTCACGTCACCGATATACAGAGGATGGTCCGAGAGCGGTGGAACAGGGAACCCGACACTTCTCGTTGGCTAGAGCTTATTGGAGATTTGATGGAGCTTGGGTTGGGAGCGGGGTATGTTGACCCAGATCGGTTCTGGAACATAATTCAGGGGATTTCTCCCATCATCTGCTCCATTCGGTCTATTTTGACGTTTGCTGATCAACATGGGTCTTTTGCTAGGACTGGGAAAGACCGTCGCCTTTTTCGCGGCCCATGTGCACCCCGCACCCGAAAGTTTGCCGTGGCAATGTTTCACGGAATGCAAGTGCACAAATTTAATGTTACGGAATCTTCAGAGGTCTGGGTATCTTACCTAATTGCGGCCTCAGAGAACAGGCTCCAATATTAATGGAGCTGGGGCATTTGACGCCCCTCGGAATTTGCATTTGGGTCTGAATCGAGACCTCTTTGAGATCTCCTCTCTCTTCCTCGCCTACCACCTAGTGGATTGGCTGACACCAGGAGATGTCGCTTGTGCGATTCTATCTGGGACCCGCCCGATCCATGCGATCTTAGGGATACCGTGGCTTCGCAACAATCCCTTCTTCCTCAGGTGCCTCGGTGTTTTGGGACTCGGTGTCTGTTTTCCTCTCTTGGGGTCTGGGGGGATGGGCCCCCTCCCTCCCCTGGCCTCCTGTCGGCTCCTGCAGTCTCGGGCTCGAGCTTTCGATATGCTACCTCCCACGGATTCGGGCCCTCACGTTATCTTTCAGGGGAAGCTTTGCAGGTCTAAACGCAAAGTCTGCTTCCTGTCTAAACAAGATCTTGAGGCACTCTCATACTGCTCTACGCTGTTATTCCAAAGGGTGGTCAAGTTACCGGCTCGGTTTCTTATACCGTCGGACCTTGGTGGTCCTCATTTCACATATGACTGGTGCAAAATCCCGCTTTTCAAAGCTTGTCGGGACAGCGGCTATAATGGACTGCATGTCAACGTTCGGGGTCCAGATGAAAGGGTTCGGAGAGTTCCTTGGAAAGAACTGGTTGCTGGTCAGTAGCCGTTTCGCCTCAAATCCTGACGGGAACCCTTGTCCGAGACGGCTGGGAAACATCCTACTCCAGGAGATGACCAAACGCAGCCTCCCAGTCAAGCTCGCCGCCAAGAAGCGTCTCAAGTGGACCCACGGCTCGGGAGGAATGTGGAACTACTGTGAGGAGGACAAAGTTTACACCAAAGTCTGGTATACGGAGTACTATGACACGTGGTTCGACCCCGAATCGGGCTGGCCTCACCCTGTTGTATGGTACCTGTCTGACTACTGGTGGGACGGAGACTTCTTCGTGGAAAAGTGGCGTTGGAAGTATCCGTGAAGGCCATCCTTGGGACTCCTTCAGACCGAATCTCCTGGTGTCTGCGGTGCATGGGCCTGCGGCTTTTGGAGGACTCAGTCTCTCTCAATCTTTCTTGCATGTGCTTCAACGTTGTTGGTTGGCAAAATACAAAAGGTTATAAACACCCCCAGCCATCTTGCGTTTTCCATACCTGTTTGAATTCAACCATATTCCATATTTCGTGACATGCATGGTGTGGGTTTTCAAGGTTGGGATCTCACTCTGCTATGACAGTTCATCTTGTATGCCTCCGTATCTTCTGGTCTCATTGCGTGCTTGGGACATTTAGTTTATTTTTCAGATTCTCTTTCAGTACATATACTTCTTGGCTGTTACTTATGTTCAATGGGTTTCATGGGACTCAATGGAAGTCTTCTTCACTTCTTACTTACTTTAGACTTAGGGACCTTATGCCCTCAAGGTCGGCTCCAAGAGTTACTCAAGATATTGTTAATCAATTTGGGCATCCTTCATTATCTAGCATTACATTTCTCATTTTTCCCATCTTCATTCAACGCAAGAGAGACCTTGTGGTGGGATTCATTTGGGATATTGGACAGTCTGTCATTCATGACTTCTTTCAGTATCATGGGTTTCAATCCTGGGCAGGGCTTCACCTTTCCCCGCTTCCTTCCTCTCCCGCCTCTCCTCCCGTTTCACTCTTTCTCTACCGTGCGCATTTGGCGTATTGGTGGCTTCTCAGGTTTGTGTTTTGGGAGAACCGACCTTTCAAGGCGCTTCATCATCATCATCATCATCATCGTCCTCCTCCTCGTTCGTTGACGACCGCCCCCCCCTGATCGAGTGTGTTGTGCTATGCGACTTCGCATGCTCACATGTCTCTACATATCTGCACGTGGGCATGTATACATGCCCACGTGCAGATATGTCGCATGCATTCAAATGCATTCGTATGCATTCAAATGCAGCAGGACGTCGCATGCAGCATGACGGACGAGCTTCGCTCGGAACCTTCTGCAGCGGCGCAGGTGGGGGTGCGCATACGCCCCCGACCCCTTGCCCGCCCCCCCCCCCCTCCTGGGGGGGAGAGATGAGGTGGGGGAGGAGGGGGGGGACAAGGGAGGAGGAGGAGGAGGAGGAGGAGGAGGAGGAGGAGGAGGAGGAGGAGGAGGAGGAATAGGAGGAGGAAGAGGATGAGGAGGAGGAGGATAGGGAGGAACGGGTCGACGAGGTCGAGTCGGGCGTCAAGGGGCCGAGCGTCAAGCAGGAGATCCAGGTTGGCGAGTCCCCCCCTGCTGGGCATGACCAAGGCGATGAGCATGGCCAAGGTGATGAAGATGGATCCGAAGGCGGTGACCCTGCTTCTGATGATGAGCCAACTCCAACTGAAACTGGAGACATGATGTCAGAGGGCGCTACGTCGTTCGATCTTGGAGCTGAAGCGGATCCACGCCAAGAGGCTTCGCAACTCTTGCAGAACATGATGAGCAGGGAGCTGGCGAACCTCGGCAAGAAGGAGTACATCAAGTCGGTCGACTACGAGCAGCAGCTCATGCAGATGTTCAAGGAGCAGGGCTGGAAAAGGAGTGGAGCACGATGATGCAGATCAAGAGGCGAAGGAGGTCGGGCTCACAGGCGACGACAAGAAGTTGTGGGACCTCCTCGACGAAGCTCGCGCGACGGGCTTCATGTTCAACAAGAGGACCGCCCTCGGCAGCAGGTTCGAGCGCTGGATGAAGAAGCACTGGACGCAGGAGGCGCAGAAGCAGCACGAGCAGGCCTCCTCGACTTTCAAGCAGGCCAAGCGCCAGGACTGGGCCAAGGAGCGGTTCGAGTCGATTGAGAAGACGAGGAAGATGATCGAGGAGCACGTGGAGTCCGAGCAGCTGATCGGCAAGCCGATGAACCTCGACCAGCTGATCATAGATCAGGGAGGATTCGACAGGCCGAGTGCTGTGCAGGGAGCGCTCAACATAGCGATGACAATGATACGCAAGGGACCGCCGTTCGTTTCGATCAACCCAGACTCATCGAGAATCGAGTTCTGCAGGCGGGTGAAGAAGACCGTGCTCGACAAGCGCAAGAACTACCAGAACATCACGACGGAGTCCAACTTCAAGAAGGCCAGAACGGGGACGTCATCGGGATCGGCTGACGAAGGCTCCGCACCTGCCGTGGCCGCACCTGCCGATGGAGATGGATCTGTCGAGACGCCTGCGGCACGCGGCATGCAAGCGGTCGAGGAGACACCGATCAAGGACACGGACAAGGACAAGGAGAAGGACAAGGCTGCGAGGGTGAAGGCCAAGGCGAAGCCGAAACCTGCACCAGGCAAGCACAGCAAGCGGGGCGAGAAGCCAAAAACACCAGAGGGAAAGGCCCTGATCAAGAAGATCCAGGAGACGGTCAACCTCTACGCGACTAGCACCAGGAGCGCGCAGTCGACGGCTCAGCACGGAGATCGACGGAGTTGGACGACGGACGAGGGAGGAGGATGAGGAGGACCTGGGAGGAGGATGAGGAAGAGGAGGAGGAGGGGAAGGAGGAGGAGGGGATGGAGGAGGAGGGGATGGAGGATGGAGGAGCGAGGAGGGGGAATGTACCCAGGGGACCGCTTGGCCGTGTTCGGAAGCTCTCCCCGATCCTACCTCCTCCCTCGAGCCCCTCCCTCCCTCCTTAACTCACTCCCCCTCCCTCCTCGATCCTCCTCCTGATCTCCCTCATCCTCGTATCCGAAATCGCATCCCTCTCGATCGGTGATGGCGTGGGTGGTCACACCTAGGTCCGTCATCAAGATCGCCTCCACCGACCCGAATTGGGCTACCGTGAAGGGCTTCGTGCCGAAGATCCAGAAGCAGCTGGAGAAGGTCGAGAACCTCAACTCGGACAACAGCGTTTTCAGCGCGATCATGGTGCACGGCGTCGACTACCAGGACGGCTTCAGCAGCGAGGAGCGCTACGCGGCGTGCACGGCGATCATGGCGCAGCTCGAGAAGCTCAGGACCATGGTGAACAAGCTGCGCCAGATGCACTCGCTGGGCGCGGGCGACGATGATTCGGACTGAGCGCGCATGCAGATGCGCATGCACGACGATGGGCAGGTGCAAATGCACCTGGACGAACGGGGTTTCTGGACAGCTGACCTGGGGACGTTGCAGCTCGACTGGGATTCCAGGGGTACACCTACACTAAAACACTCGACGAGATCGAAAAACAGAGAGAGAAGGTGGCGATCGGTGCACTCTCGAGCCCTAGGCGCGCCTCAGGTCATCAGATTTCCCCCACTGAACCCCCAAACCAGCTGCGGTGATTCTGCAGTGATTCTGCGGTGATCCTGCGGTGATCCTGCGGTGATCCAGCGATTTCGCTGCAGACATCCTCACAAATCGAGCGGTGATCTACCGGTGATCCTGCGGTGATCCTCCGGTGATTCTGCGGTGATCCTGCAGTGATCCTGCTGCGACCCTCCAGAGAGCCCAGCTGGGCTCAAATATCCAAAAAACGCAGCAGCCCAAATCAGTGGAGCAGCACATGACATCAAAATTCGAGCGTGCGAGTGGGAGCTGTGTACGGCTCAAGCAGTTCGGGCCATGGCCAAGCCACCGACAATCGAACGAAAACGCCAGCGCCGAGATCTCTCCCCCCCACGTCCAGTACGGCAACGCAGCTGGGAGTCATGTGGAGTCAGCACTTCTAGTTGGGAACGTTCCGAAGTAGGGAGATCAGCTGCCGAGGAAAAAAAGGGGGATGATCTCGCACAATTTCTACTTGGCAAGTACGCACTTGGGAAACTGAGTGGAAAAGATATATGCACCATATGCAAACTAGCTAGAGAGGCAGGCGCAGCTGGGCATCTCCTAGGGAAGATCGGGTACCACTCGCACACGAACGACGGCAACTTCCAGCGGCACTTAGAAGCTGTCCTACCACAAGAATCTAGAGTCCCTCTATGCAATGTAAGTGTACCTCTTGTTTGGCGTGGACGGCGGCAGGACACTTGGAATTGAAACGTATAATGATGATGTGATGGGATATATATATATATACACATAAGAGACGAGGGAGGACGAAAGGAGGAGGACGATCTCGAGGGGAGGGAGGACGAAGGGTTGAGGAGAAGAGGGTTGAGGAGTTGAGGATGAGGAAGAAGGGACTCGAGGATGATAAGAATGACGATGGGGAAGGAGAGAGGAGGGAGGAATAGGGAGTGAAGTTGTTTTAGGTGCTCATGACCTGCGAGCTGCGGGCAAACGCCGCAGTTGGACCAGCGGGAGCGCACTCCTCGAGTGCACTCCCTCCCCTCCTTGCACTTGGACCCTCGAAAAGTATGTTTCCAATGTGGCTTGATCCTGTCGGGGCTCATGTATTGGGTGTTCGGTGCACTTGAGGGGCCTCTCGTTTGCGCGTTAAGCAGTGTCGGGGGGTTCGAAACTAGACCACGTAGTTGCACCATATCCCTAAGGAGAAACTCGTGCCCTTCATCGCTCTGCATGAGAGTTTGGCGCTGGAGGCTGAACACACGGATCTGAGCGTGGCAGACGTCGACAGCTGCTGGACCCTTAGCTTCGAAGAACACCCACTGCGCCATGTGGAGGGTGATCTTCGTCCGTGTTATCCTTTGGCCTTGTACGTCGATGGGGTCCGATATTCGAAAGCCGTTGGTATTAAATGGGAATCGTTGTACAACTTTTCGATTCACAACCTAGCTAGTTCTAAGAGACACTTCTTGGGCACGATATCAAAGGGGGAGGTCTGCGACTGCGGGTGCAGGGGGTGGTGCAGCTTGTACACAGTATTCGCATTCATCGCGTGGTGTTTAGAGAGTCTCGCTCGAGGAGTTCGTCCACAAAGAAATTGGGACAAATCGAACATGTCCGATGGCGACCCCCTCAAAACATTGTATGAGACGGAGCCGTTACTACCAGCTCGGTTTATACTTGTTGATATAACTGGTGACTGGGCTGAGCATACCACAACATTTGGATTGCCCACGTGGAGCAGCCATAAATTTCCGTGCGTATTTTGTGCAGCAACGAAACCCACGCTAGTGTAATGCTAACGCAGTAGCCCGCCGAACCCCGCTCACGCAAGCCAAACCAGATCGACCTCAGGGCTCGTCTCGCTCACGCCTCCGCCACATGTTGTTTCCACCAAGCCCCCCCCCCCCTCCCCCCCTTCTTGACCCCCAGATCCCCCGCAGATGCCATCCTCGAGCCCACCCGCCAATTTCAACTGGGGGTGTGGGGGTGGGCACGCTGGTCCGTTCGCCTCGTCGCGCTGTGGTGTTCCCAAGGTGCTGGGGTGTGCGGGTACAACTTCGACAACGTGTCGCTTCTTGGACACGGTTGGGGTGACCTTGCGAGCACTGTATACGAGGACTCTTGCACAAGATGTGAAATTGAGGTGAATGTGGATCCCGAAGCTGTTAGGCACTGCATTATGCGCGATGGAGGCTTACACTTCGACCGTAACAAATCACGAGGTCGGGTTCTAGAACATGATGTGTTTGTAAAAGGGGTGCAGCTGAAACGATGGGACAGGCTTGAGCCTGGCCCTGGAATGCCGAATGTTGCTGATTTCGAGGGTATGCGTCTGCCGTGCGTGGTTACTTTTTGGAGGAAGCATTTTGAAGGCAACAGGATAGACGATCGAGTTCACAGACGCAACCCAATTTTCTGCCGTGCAACAGGCGTCACTCCACAAAACATGAGGATAGATATGCTACACACGGTGTATATTGGCGTGCTGGCCTCGTACGTGTTGTCTGTGATATGGGGGTCCCTGGACGCAAACATTTGGAGAGTTGACGGCCCTCGCAGCGCAGTTATAAACCAGGGCGTAGACCACATCCTTCTTGATATGAAAAGATGGTACGAGTCAGCGAACATCGACCACTCAGACAGAGTGAACCTCACTAAGAACATGATCGGCAGCGACCACAGCAGAGAACTCAAATTGAAAGCGCATGAGACTGGTACTCTCCTCGCTTGGGCAATCGATCTGCGTAGGCGTAAAGAAGGCGTCCTCCAACGCGGTGATATTTTGAAGGATGCTGGCGTGTGCTTAGCAGAATACATGGCCGAGCTCAAGGGCAGTCCTAGGGTGGTGCCCCATGCCACGTGCCAGAGGCTTTTAGACCTCTGCATTCGGCACCTCAAACTAGCAGAAGCGGCGGAGATACCATTTCTGCCCAAACACCACATGTTCGTACACCTAACAATAGGCGTACGATGGTTCGGGAACCCGCGTTTTTTTAGCTGTTTCCTCGACGAGTCCCTGAACTCGGTCATAGCTGGTATAGCCCACTCGTGCCACAGGCTCAAGTGGGAAAACACGATTTTCTTCAAGCTGCGTTTACTTCCGCACGTGGATCAGAGCTGTGCGCACGCTGCAGTGTGACTGGCGGCCTGCTCTGGCCAGCCTGCCATTCTGGTGATTGGAGGAGGGGGGGGGGGGTAAGAAGGATGAGAGAGGAGATTCATGTGCGAGGATGGGGGGAGGGATCGAGCAACTGATCAATCGCCTTCCCACCTCGACTGTGGGCCAGGGAAGGCCCATGCGACGATGGGATTGCACGTGGCAGGGACTGATCAATCTAGTCGGTGCATTATATTTTTTTTTGGGGCGGCACGGGGTGCCGCAACACAAGCAGCTGGTGCCGATGGGTTAAAGCAAACACGAGGGACCATGATGACGTGTGCTTGTGACGGGGAGGGAACGGGCGCCAGCGTCAGCACGTGATCCACTTTTTGTGGGGCGCGGCGTGCGGCCGTGATAGAACACTCCAGGTTAGACAACAAAAACATCGTGACGATACAATCTCTCGAGGCTACACTGCGAGTGGAATCGCCGATGCACGGCAAGAATTTCCGTGGCCGTTTTTGGCTCAAGCGTTGCATGGCACATTTCCATATCTGCATGGTACCAGAAACCATTCGTGTTGATTCCGATGTCGGCATCCAGACCTGGACCCAAACTATCACTCGAGTTGTTCGAGCCCACGTTGCCTGAGCAATTGGACAATGCAGTGTTCACTATGATGCTCCCAGTCGATGTTGTGCTTCGCCGCGGGGACCCGACGCCAGCAGAAGCAGCAATCTCAGCGTCAGGCCCACGGGTGCAAGTTGCAGCTTCAGGCCCAGAAGTTCCAGCAGTTCCAGCTTCAGGCCCATCAGTTCCAGCTTCAGGCCCACCGGCAGTTCCAGCTTCAGGCCCACCAGCAGATCCAGCTTCAGGCTCGTCAGCAGTTCCAGCTTCAGGCCCCCTGGATGGCGAGGATACCAGCCGCAAACGTCAACGTGATGATGCGGGAGCCGGCAGCGATCGTGAGAATTGTGGTTGGGATCCCCACGTGCTCGGTCGCAGTCTATTGCAACATACTCAGCGACAGATGGAGCCAATCATGGTCGAGGACAGCCTCCCGTCGGCGTCATGGGCCACGCCGTTCGGTCTCGAGCAGCCAGCAGACGAGAATCCATATGGCGACGCCGACGCTAGCGGATCCAGGCAGCCTGAGACCCCACCGTGACATTGTGAGAGCAGTTGGTCTAGGATTGTGCGAATAGTCTAGCTCGTCATTGGACGGGCTGATGAGGAGGCGGAGGACTCGCAGAGCATGTGTACGCATTGAGCCTCTCAGCATTGAGCCTGAGCGGATCAGCTTTGAGCTAAACCTGCCACTGATGATGATGAGGAGGAGGAGGAGTAGGAGGAGGAGGAGAGGGCGGAGGAGGAGAAGGAGGTGGAGGAGGAGGAGGAGGTGAGGGAGGACGAGGAGGAGGAGGAGGGGGAGGAAGAGGAGGAGGAGGAGGAGGAGGAGGAGGAGGAGGAGCAGCAATAAGAAGTCACCCTAAAATTAGCCCCGTTTGAGGGTGACCCTCGGCGCCCTCTCAGGAAGAAACACAACAAGGAGGAACAGTAAGAGGAGGAGGGAGGACGAGGAGAAGGAAGCGAAAGAGAATGGGAAGGATTATGACGATGATGATGTTGTTAATACTGATGATGATAATGAGGAGGAGGAGGAGGAGGAGGACGAGGAGGAAGAGGAGGAGGAGAAGGATGAGCTGTGACAGAGCGTGGAGATCAGGCCCCTTTGGCGGCGTGCGGTGGCGTGCGCAACCACTGAATACTTATGAACAGATGCTGGAGAGGAGGAGTTGGAAGAGGAGGAAGTTAGACAAGACGATGACAACAAATGAGGCCCGAGGATGTGGAGCGCTAGCTATCAAGAATGACGAGGGCGAGGAAGGGGATCTCGAGGATGTGACAGTGCTGATGACGAAGTTGACGACGACGTCGATGACGACGACAACGTCGAGGACGACGACGACGTCGCCGACGCCGACGCCGACGACGACGAAGACGTCGACGAAGACGACGACGGGCAAGAGGACGAGCACGATTACTGTGGCCAGGATGGCGATTCGTGGAGGAGGAGGAGGAGGAAGAGGAGGAGCAGGAGGAGGAGGAGGCGATGACGATTGAATCTGATGGCAACTTTGAAAATACGTTGGAGGGGCACGGCGGAGGAGGAGGAGGAGGAGGGGGATGAGGAGGAGGAGGAGAAGGAGGAGGAGAAGGAGAATGAGGTGGAGGTGGAGGAGGACGAGGAGTAGGAGGAGGAGGAGGAGGAGGAGGCGGAGGAGGACGAGGAGGAGGAGAAGGAGGGGGAGGAGGACAAGGAGGAGGCGGAGGAGGAGGAGGAGGAGGAGGAAGGAGGAGGAGGAGGAGGAGGAGGAGGAAACGACTGCTCGGCGGCGACGGCGGCCACGGCGAGGGGGGCGCCAACGGCCACGACGGCGACCGCCCGCGGGGGGGGCGCCCCCTCCTCGGCCCGCTGCCCCTCTTTTCCTCTCCCTCTTCTTCTTCTTCTTCTTCCGCCTCCGCCTCCTTCTCCTCCTCCTTCTTCTTCCGCCTCCGCCTCCTTCGCCTTATCCATCGTGACTCACGCGTTCCGCCGCGATTGATATAACATGATAGCATGTGCGTGTTTCAACATTGTTAGTTGTTCTTCAACATGATTTTCGTTTTTCATGATGGTTTTCGCTTTTCAATAGTGAAGTTGTTTTTCTCTTAAGTAAAATTAACTTGTTGTTTTTTTTAAACGAAAAAGAGCCTCTGGGAAAGTGTCGAGTGCCGTTAAGCCATGCAAATACCAGAAAAGCCCACGCTGGTGGGCCAGCAAGATCTCCTTTGGAGGCCCCTCCGCTGGCGTCGGTATATATATCCGCGGAGTCAAAAGCCGCGTAGGGAGTATCAAAGACAAAGCTGTGCCATGTGGGGATGGAGGAGGAGTGGGGGGCTGGAAAGATGACATCGAAGTCCCTGACCAGCTGTATGGAGGTAGCCGTTAGCACCGGTAGCATCCACCTCATGGGCGGGAGTGGGCTGCGGCGAATACCTTGCCGCCCCCCCAGGTTCACCCGTGGGCAGTGTCCGGGGGAGCGACCTGAAAAACGTGCCGTCGCGCGCTGCCTGGGCTAAATCGCCCTGAGCAGCTTGTGCCGCGTGGGCCTCGGCTTCAGCACGGAGGTCCGCCGCCTCTGCTTCTGCCATTGCATCTGCAGGGCTGCGTGGGGTAGACGAGGCGGCTGCCCCTGCGCGTGCCTTTGGCTCATTCTCGGCAGTCTCGGGCCTGGGGCGCCGTGATCCACGAGGGCTCTTGCTGCGCGCTGCCCGCCTAGCTACAAAATCTTCCTCGCTGATGCCTGATAGCGCGCGCTGCTCGGCCTGACCCGCACGCGCGGGTCTGCCCCTGGCCTGCGCGCTTGCGCTGCGGCGGGAGGATGCCATGGAGACTGGTTCGCCTTTTTCATCGGAGAGGTCCCACCCAATCTGGCTGGCAGAGCGGGTGGGTGGGGGCATGCCGCTGGGATCCTCTACTGAAGCTGATGCCGGGCTTTGCTGGTTGATAGCGTCTTCCCTAACTGAGCTATCTTGAAACGAGGGCGCAGTGGTGATCGCCTCCCCTGTCGGCGACTTGGGCACTGGCGCTGGCCCGGGTTTGGGCACGAAACCTAGGCGGAATAGCGGGCCTGCTTTGGGGGAAGCGCGGGCCTGTTCACATCCTAACGGCGCTGTGGTCCCCCCTCGGACCGTAGCGCCGTGGCTAGAGGTGGCGGCTGGCACTAATTGCCCGGCCTTGATCTGTGAGACTAGGGTTTCTACTGAGTTGCGCATGGCTTGGGCCTGGGAGTCAAAATTTGCCTTGATGGTGGCAACTTCCCTGGCCATGGCCTCGGCGTTGCTTTGCATGGCCGCAGAGAGTGATGTGATGTAAGGCTGTTCCAATCCTTGGATGCCTGGAAGGGGCGCTGGGCAGTGGAGGAGTGGGGGAGAGGTCGGCGCTGCCGTGAGGGGCGTGGCCGTTCCCAGGTCATGTGGGTCGGCTTGCTCCTCACCTGTATGCGTTGCAGAGAGTGTCGCAGTGCGCTGTACCGCACCTGGCTCCTCCGCCGCGTCCCCCATCATGAGCGAGTCAGTGATGGCGGCGACTGGCGGTGCTTGCGACTTGAAATAAGCTAGTAACATGGCAGCCTGGCTGAGGTCCGCTTGTGCGGTCTGAAGGGCCAGGGCAATGTTGCGCACGTGCTCCTCTGCCTGCGTTTGTTTGGCTGCCAATTGCTCACAATTGGCCTGCAGGGAGGCCACCACGTGCTCTTGCTCGCTAATCTTGGCCAGCGGATCCCTCGCGTTGGCCAATTGAAAATTAACTAGTGAAATCTCCATTCGGATCTCGGTGATACGCATATCGGAGTGTTCTAGGAGAGTTGAGGCCCTAAGCTGCAGGATTAGTGCCTCCTTGCTCATTGCAAGGGCCTTGCGGTGCTCCAGCAGGCGGTCGGGCTCAAGCGGGGGGTAAAGCCAGGCTGAGTGAGAGTGCGCCTCGTCTGGGGTAAGAGTAGGGCACTGCGCTGTGAGCTCCGCCTCCGAGAGTTCGGTGGCGGGATCCAGCGCTCCAAGCGAGGCGCAGGCCTGTTCGGCCGCGAGGAAAGGGGACTGCTGTACAGAGGTAGGGCCGAAGAGTGTAGGGGGAGTGGCCACGCCGTCTTGAGGAGGCGCACAAGGGGAAGGCATTGACTGGGGAGACTGCCCTATGATGCCTGTGTCCTTAGCCCCGTGTGGGGTGCCAGGAGCCTTCAATGGAGGCTGCTCCCCGTCTCTGCGCTGGTACTCGCGAGCTCTGCGAGCGTCGTCCTTTTCACGCTTCTTGCGCTCCTTGTTGGAGATCCCAGCCTCTTGGACCGCATGATCTCCTGGGGGCGCGGGGAGCAAGCCGTATTCCGCTGCCCATGCAGCCACCTGGTCGTAGGACGGCGCACCTGTCGGTGCGGGGCCCTTGCCCTGGTGCATCCCCCCCGTGCTGCCTGAAAAGGAGCGAGGGCCCTTGTGGCCCGGCCCCGCGCCTCCATCGTGCAGGGGCCTGTGCTGCCCCTGACCTTTGACTGGGCCGACCTTCGCTTGTTGGTGACTTGCGGCCCTGGTCGGAAAACAGTTGGGACATGAGGCATCCAGAGTGGTATTGGCTCGGCCGCATTGCAGGCAATACCAGAACTCGGGCGGGGCGCTGCCTTTCTGGTGCACTGGCTGCTGGGGTGGAGGAAAAAAGTCTAGGGGCAGGCGCGTGGCATAAAGAGACGGTGAGGGAGGGGCAGCCAAGCGTTGGGTGGGAGAAGTAGCCATGCCATGCTGCTGCAGCCCAGATAGTGGCGCATGCTGAGGGGGTGAGGTAGGAGGAACAGCGCCTTGCTGGGGGATGCCCTGAAAGGAATGGTGCTGTGAAAGCATCATCGCGGCCTTGTGCACCCTTAAAAGCGTGCTGGCGTTGGCGCGCTGCTTGCGCGCTCTACGATGAGTAGCGGGCTCGTCACGAGGCCGCTGGGGATAGGAAGGAGGAGAGTAGGCAGGCGTCGCGCCTGTTGGATGGCGGCCCGATAGGGCGTCGCGGCGGGGATCGGCGCGGAACCGGTTATGCAACCGCTCGAGCCAAACCTAAGGGGGGGGGGGGGGGGGGCCGAGTGGGTCGGGGGGGGGATAATGAGCTGCGCCCCCTGCCCCCTGCTGCCCCCCCGGGGGGCCTTTTTGAAGCGGCGCTCATTTTCTACGCGGGCGTCTAGCTGCTGAGGCGCCGGGGGGGGCGACAGTTCATCGGATAAAACTTCAATGTGACGCCGGTCGCTGTCCCGGCCAGCTGGCGGGGTCAAGTTGGCGGTTGTCAAGCTTCACTTTGGCTCCTGTCGCCCTAGACGCTGACGCTTGACACGCGAGCGCGCGCTTCGGGCCAGAGGGGGGGGGCCGAACCCCTCGAACCGAACGCTCATCCTGAAAGGTCGACGGGGGGGGGCGCCGCGCGCCCGGCCTCGCCCGGAAACCTTGGAAGGGCCCCCATGCGAGGCGCTTGGGGCGGTCTGAGCAAGGGGGGAAGAGCGAAGACCACCTCCGGACAAGCAAAGAAAAAGTTTGCCCAGGACCATGGCTTTTCGGGCCTCTCTTTTAATTGTCGGTGCTTCTTTTCGCCAGGCTTCCCAAGGGGATCGGGGATGCTCGAGGCTCGAGGCAGCTCTTGCGTGCTCGCGTGTCTCACTGTGCTTTCGAACACTTGCGCCCGCTCTCCATCGGCCTAGCATCTGCACTTCTTTCGAAGACCTGCGCCCTTTCCAGACATCGACTCGAGACCCATCGAGGATAGGCCGCGGCTCCGCAGCCTAGCGCGCAGGCCGCCAGGCGTTGCCGGATCGCGTTCAGGGACTTGGACTTGCCCCTGCCCTCGGAGACGGCCCCGATCGCCACCGTGGAGTCCGCGATCGCGAGGGGCCGTCGCCCCCGTGGAGACCGCCTCTGCAGCGCAGCCTGCGCGTGCAGCATGTAAGCCCGCAGTTCGAGCACGTTCTGGTGCTCCGCCCGCGCCCGCCTGGCCCTGGGGAGCTCGCTCCACCTGCCTGGCGAGTCCCAGGCAGGGCCTACCTCTGGGGCCCGAGTCTCGGCCGCGGTGCCCTCACTCGCCGTCGCGAAGGCGACCAGGCGTAGACCCACCTCGTAACTCAGCGACTGGAGCGGCTTCCTCGAGCCTGGTATTAAATGGTCGAGCACCGCCAGGTGGTGCATCGCGATCTTCTCGCAGCGCGGCCCAGGGTAGCTCTGCGCCAGCGAGGTCCTGAACCTGCCGTCTGGGAGCTTTCCTTGCAGCGGCGGGTGACTATTGGGATGGTCGCGCCTGCGCCCCTTTCAAGCGCCCGCGCGAGGCTCCTGGCGCTGCTGGAGATCGCCGTCGGCTTTCGAGCCCCCAGGCCCTCTCGGCACCAGTCGAAGGAATTCCTCGTGACCTCCCGCGCCAGTCCCGGCGCCCCAGCATTTCGCATTCGCGCGCGCTGGCGCCCCTGCCCCCCGCACCTTGTGCCACAAGTCTTTTTGCGCCGCCTCGAACCCTTCCGAGCCCCCAACCCGCGATCGCTTGCGCCTGGCGGGCCATCGAGAGGCCCGGCAGACCTCGGGGCCGCCCCCTGCCCCTCATGGGCGGCGGTCCTCCGCGCGATCGGTTGAACCTCGCTCTCGCAATATAATATTTGCTATGAATCGTTTTCAAGAGTTCCGTGTTTTCCTGATTTCCTCCCCGCGGGCTCACCAGGGGCGAATGGTCAAGCGCATTCCGTCGCGCAGGTCCTTTGCGCGATGTGCGCGGTGCCTTTTTCGCGCGCCGGAGCACCCCCGGCGATTGCAAGTTGCATTATGCATTTCTCCTGCGGGGTCCGCGAGTCGCAGTTGGCGGTGCGCGATTTTCGAGGCAACCCCTTTCCAATGCTGTTCGCGGGCGCAGGGCGGGGCGCGCGCCACCCGCAATCGCGCGCGGCGCGGCGCGCGAGTTAGCCGGCCGCGCCCGTTGGACCGCCCGTAAATTATTCCCAAATTCAAGCGTTTCAGCAACGCCCTTGTTTATTGTGCAAAAGGGGGTCTGAAATTCCGCAAACATGAATCCGGATTTTTCGGTTCAAACAAGTTTTGCGGGGTGGACTGCGCACGCCGCGCAGGACACTTGAAGAATTCCGAAATCGGGATTTGTCCAGAATGGTTCCAGAGACGTCAAAGAGTACGCGAATGGGAGGCCCAGCAGCGGCGCCAGGCACAGTGGACAATATTCGATGCAAAGTGTACCCCACGCGAAGGCAGTTAGAAATCCCGGAACCCCGGGAACGCACCAAGAGCAAGTTGTTTCAATGCATTCCTCTCGTCCCAGCAAACGTCCCCCTCTCGGAGGTTGATTGACTTCCTACCCTGACACGTCGATGAAGGAGTTGGCCGTTTTCGGTTCGCGAGAGGGCGTCGCGGCAGTCATTTTTGCGGGTCCAGGTCCGTCGGTTTCGTTCCCAGGCCGTTTTCACTAAGGGGGTACATTAATGGGGGTTTGTCCACTTTCGACACTCGGCGGCCCAGCATGACTCGTTTGGCACTGGCCCTGGAGCGCGCGATGGCAGAGCTTCTGCACTTTGCGCCTGTCGAGCAGGTCGTGATCGTTGTGCAGGACCCCGCCAAGTGACTCCACTACCAACCAGCGGCCCTGCGCCTGTGCCATCCGTGTGAGGTGGTCCTCCTGGTCGCCAGAACGCTGATGCCCCGCGAATACATGGGCCGCACGATTTCCCTTGGTGCCCTTGCCCAGCGGCCTGGCGACCTTGCGCGGCTCGGGCACGTCCGCTGCGTCGACGCCGGCGTCGATGGCCATGGCGTCCAGCTTGTCGTCGTCGCCGTCGTGGCCCAGGAGGTCTGCTTCCTCGACGAACCAGCTCTTCGGCGCAGCCAGGCGAGCCTCCCTCTGGAGCTGCTCGACCGTCGCAGGGGATGCGAGGGCCGCCGCCCCAAAGAAGCCAGCGTCCGCCATGCCGGCCTGCACCGGCCAAGGCCCCCCCAGGCGCGTGGACAGCAGAGGCCTGATAGCGACCATCGCCACCAACTCGCACCTTTCACTCGGCCACGTCGCCAGCTCCTCGTCGTCCTTGTGTTTCTGCATGGCCTTGTAGACCGCGTCGAAGACGGAGAGCGCCGGCCTCTGGACTAGAGAGGGCCAGGTCCAGGTCGAGACCAGCGCCATGAGGTCCTGGACACTGAGGCTTTTCCTGCGGCAGGCCTCCGTCGCGGCCTCCACCAACGCGTCCAATTTCCCCGGGTCTGGATCCACAAACATGCCCCCGTTCTCAATGCTGGCGAGGAGCGAGCCCAGCGTCGCGACCTGCGTCGCGAATTCCTCCTCGTGGACCGGCAGCCAGCACCGCGCCAGCTGTGCTGCGACGTCGCCCCTGGCCTCGGCGAGGCCCGCGGGGCGGACCGCGGGGTCGCCGCGGGGCGCAGTCGCCCCCGTCGCCTCGCGCGCCGGGGCCCCGCAGTTGTCGACGCAGCCCCATTGGACAGGCTCGTCGAGTCGGATCCGGGGGGCGGGGGGGCCGCGCGCCAGTCGGTTGCGATCCCGAAGCCAGCCACCTGCTCCTTGCAGGCAAATATCCAAGCACGTCTGCGCCAGGTATATCGCCCAGCGGAAGCCCATCACCAGGGCCAGCGCGGCCATGAAGTGTTTCGTCTCGTCGAAGGTCACTTTGACGCTCTGGCGCTTCAGCTCCTCCGCCACGTCCGCGGGGGAGACGCCAGGCACCGCGATGTGCTCTCCGACCTCCGCCGGAAGCAGTGGCCTGTAGTAGTGGTCGGGCATGTCGCCCACGGCCGCCCTCAGCTGGCAGCCCGCGGCGATCTCCGCGCCGGCGTCGATGGGGCCCAACGCCGCCCCTGCCCCCAGGGAACACCGCGGCGGTAGCCGCTGCATGAGATTCCCTGAGGTTGGATCCGGCCTTTTTTTGCACATAGGAAATCTATGACCAATCCATTTGGCCATGATAACATGAAGGACATTTTTCACGCGTATGAAATGGTCATAACATTCTAATACTAGATGAAATGGACATAAAACAAGATTACTTCGAAATCGTCGTGCTATTCTCTAAATAGAGCAGTGCTTGAACACAATAAGGTTAGCTTACATGCGGACGCGTCGCAATATCTGATCGACGCGGTGACAAACGCACGCGCGCAACGAAACTAACGCACGCACGCGGCGCTTACGTTTCGAGGCCGCGCGGCCCAGAGTCCAAGTAATGTAACGGGCTGGGGGGGAGAAGGAGGCGGAAGAGGAAGAGGAGGCGGAGGAGGAACAAAAACATCGTATGCGCGCATGTTGCAGCGCAGCAGCAGCATTCTACGTCTGTTCGCCGCGAGTGTTCACGGTACGGAAGCGTGCGCATAACCAAACCACGAATGCGAAAAAATTGGGAGTGTCGGGCCAAGACCATATCCGTTAAAAGTCCAAGGTTATGAGGAGGTGGATAAGGAGGAGCAGGAGAGTGAGAGGAGGAACAAGGGAGGAGGAGAGGTGGGGGAGGAGGATGAGGGGGAGGAGGAAGACGAGGAGGAGGACGAGGCGGAAAACAACGAGGAGGAGGACGAGGAGGAGGACGAGGAGGTCGAGGAACGACAAACGCATACGAGGATGAGGAGGTGGAGATGGCGAGAAGGAAGAGGACGCACAGGAAAGGAGGATAGTGCTTTACAGTCGACCACCAGGCACGGTTCACGTTGCAACGCCACCTATATACCTCACGTATGAGGCGGACCACTTGCTAGACCGAGTTCGGCCTGCATTTGCAAACCATGGAAACTTGTGGGATGGCACAAAAACCAACGCAACATCGTGAGAACTAACCACGTGCTTCTGCTACTAAGGAAAACATACGCAAGGGGGACGATGGGGAGGAATGCAATGGGGTAGCGGGCAGGAAGGAGGGGGAGAAGGGGGCCAGGCAGAGGATGAGGGAGAAAAAAACGACGGAGGACGGGGAGGAGGAGGCGCAGGAGGTGGGGCAAGAAGGA
Organism: Prorocentrum cordatum; assembly: GCA_963575745.1. NCBI lineage: Eukaryota > Dinophyceae > Prorocentrales > Prorocentraceae > Prorocentrum > Prorocentrum cordatum. The sequence continues at coordinate 166,813 of CAUYUJ010019692.1, forward strand.
TTGTGCACCCTTGTCTATGGGACGCGACAGTTGCGGTCCTGCGGCGGCGATCCGAGAAAGTGTTCCGTTTGTGGTCCACCCCTCTGTTACCGAGCGTTATTTTTCTGTCATTCTTGTCGATGTTCAGGCCACGCTTCGGAGGAGGAGGAGGAGGGGGAGGAGGAGGAGCAGGAGCAGGAGCAGGAGCAGGAGCAGGAGAGGACGAGGATGACGAGGAGGAGGAGGATGAGGACGAGGAGGAGGAGGAGGAGGAGGAGGAAGAGGAAGAGGAGGATGACGATGAGGAGGAGTTGGAGGAGGAGGTGGAAGAGGAGGCAGAGGAGGAAGAGGAGGAGGAGGAGGATGAAGAAGATACTGAGGGGGAGGGGAGGGACGGGGAGGGGAGGAGAGGGGGGGGGGGAGGCGGATGAGGAGGAGGAGGAGGACGAAAAGGGGGAGGCGGAGGAGGACGATGCGGAGGAGGAGGAGGGGGGGAGGAGCAGGAGGAGGATGAGGGGGAGGAGGAGGAGGAGGAGGAGGAGGAGGAGGAGGAGGAGGAGAAGGAGGAGGAGGAGGAGGTGTCCCACCTCTCCCAGGGATACGCGCACGTTTGCCTAATTGCATGTGCTCGTGGGATTACTGATGTCATATATATATACATATATATACATATATATATATATAGATATAAGTTCCTGGATCGGGGCGTAGCCCAAACCCCGCCTGACCACAGAGCCACACTCCCCATCTCATTTCGGAAACCAGTCGGGGAACTCAGCGGCCTTGGTTTGGGGACGGGGGTTGGGGCGGGGGAGGGTACGATTCCAGCCGTGGTCCACTCCCGAACGAAAGTCGGAGGAGGCGCACTTGCGAAAGGCACCTCTTCGACATGCCAGACATCGGGTACGTGGTCGCCGCCATAGGGCACCCCGCGCCCGTAACTCTAGGGTGTGTCATCTTGAACGTGTTGTGTAATTGGCGGTGTTTTGGTTGGTGTTTGCGGCTGCCAGTGCTGTAGTGGTTGTTGCTGGTGATGTTAGTGGAGTAGTAGTTGTTGTTGGTGTTGATATTGCGTTTGGTGGCGGTTGTGGTGTGTTAGTTGTGATGTTGGTGTTGGTGTTGTGAGTGGTGTTGGTTCGTTGCCAGTGGTGATGGTGATATTGCTGCTGGTGGTGTAGGTGTTACGTATGGTGATGCTGGTGTTGTTGCTGTGGTGGTGTTGGTGTTGTTGGTGTCGCTGACGTTGTCGTTGTCGTGGTCGTCGTCGCCGTCGTCGTTGTCGGCGTTGCTAGTGGTGTGTTTGTATGTGTCGTTTGTGCTGCGGTTGATGTTGGTGGGAGTGGGATGTTGCCGTTGTTGTTGATGATAGAGGTGGTGGTCTTGATGTCGTGGTTGGTGGTGTCGTTGCTGCTGCTGTTGTTGTTGGTGGTGGTGTTGCCGTGGTTGTTGGTGGTGATGTTGATGTCGGGGTTGGTGGCTGTGGTGGTGTAGTTGTAGTTGGTGGTATGTTGGTGGTGTTGTCGATGGTGGTGATGGCGGTGCCGTTATTGGTGGTGTTGGTGGTGGTGATGTTGTTGTTGGTGGTGGTGTTGTTGTTGGTGTTATTGTTGGTGGTGCTGTTGTTGGTAGTGTTAATGTTGTTGCGACTGATGGTGCTGATGTTGTTGGTGTTGTAACTGTTGGTCGTGATGGTACGCTTGCTGGCGTTGTTGGTGTTGGGGGTGGGCGCGGTCCGTTCCAAATTTGGGCTCTCGCCTGAGGTGGACCTGCTCTGGGCTCTCTGGAGGAGGAATCCCAGGGGGGAGATGCGGCTTGCAGGCCGAGGGCCCCGAGGTGTGGGTCCAAACAGGGCAACGAGGAGGAGCCCCACAGAGGTCCCATGGGGGCCCCATCCTAAGCACGGGAAGTTCCTTCTCAAACTTGTGCTCTCTCCTGATGGGCGCTTGCATGGGGGCCTCTGGAGGAGGAATCCCAGGGGGGAGATGCGGCTTGCAGGCCGAGGGCCCCGAGGTGTGGGTCCAAACAGGGCAACGAGGAGGAGCCCCACAGAGGTCCCATGGGGGCCCCATCCTAGCACGGGAAGTTCCTTCTCAAAATTGTGCTCTCTCCTGATGGGCGCTTGCATGGGGGCCTCTGGAGGAGGAATCCCAGGGGGGAGATGCGGCTTGCAGGCCGAGGGCCCCGAGGTGTGGGTCCAAACAGGGCAACGAGGAGGAGTCCCACAGAGCTCCCATGGGGGGCCCATCCTAAGCACGGGAAGTTCCTTCTCAAAATTGTGCTCTCTCCTGATGGGCGCTTGCATGGGGGCCTCTGGAGGAGGAATCCCAGGGGGGAGATGCGGCTTGCAGGCCGAGGGCCCCGAGGTGTGGGTCCAAACAGGGCAACGAGGAGGAGTCCCACAGAGCTCCCATGGGGGGGCCCATCCGACGCACGGTGATATCCTGTTCAAAATGGTGATCTCGCCTGAGGGGCGCTCGCGTATAGTCACCCCATGGGTGAGGAATCCCAGGGTGGAGATGCAGCGTGTAGGCCGAGGGCCCCGAGGTGTGGGTTCAAAAATGGCAACGAGGAGGAGCCTCACAGAGCTTTCACGAGGGCTCCATGTCCTCGGCACGGACGGCTCCGCAGGAGAAGGAGCAAGGATGAGGATAATGGCTAGTGAAACGGATGATCAGGAGGAGGACGGGGGGAGGAGGAGGAGGATAAGGGGAAGCAGGGGCAAGTATTCACGATGCCCACCGCATCGACACAAGTTTTTGCAAGGAGGTTCTCACGCGCAGCTGCTGCCTGCGCCGAAACGCCGCCAGCCCACACTGGCCGACTGGCGCGGGTGGACAGGGGCACGGAGGGACGGAGGAGGATGTGGGTGAAGTGAAAGGGGTTTGATTGGATAACGGGGGTGATGACGGCTTGACGTTGGTGAAACAGGCAGCGATACAGTTACGCTCGCCTCATCTCGGCCTGAACGTGCCGAAAAAAAAACGAGCCTGTCCAGAAGCCAGGGCGCCCTGGAGATTGATTTTCTCGAAAATCCTAGGCTCCCAGTTTCCACGGTGCGAGTTGTTGGCGGCCACGGCCGCATTCAAATTTAGCGATTCGTCTAAGAATGTTGCATACTTATAGGGGTTGCCGAATTGAACCATTCGGCGAGTCATGTGCAACCAAAAGTGATGTTTAAACACCAACTCGTACCCTGCGCTCACTACAAA
>CAUYUJ010019693.1:0-87749 GCA_963575745.1 Prorocentrum cordatum
ATTCCTCTTCCTCCTCCTCCTCCTCCCCTCCTCCTCCTTTTCCTACTCCTCCTCCTCCTCCACCTCCTCCTTCTCCACAGTCTCGTCTTCGTCCCTCCTCTTCCCCGGTTCCTCCTTCATGCCAGGCATGCCTCCGCACCCTCGGTGCCGTTTCCAGGATGCATCCTTGCCAGGGGTGCCCTCGAACAAGTAGCTTGGGCCTGGTCCCGTCTCCCTCCTAAAGTATTTCTGTTCCTCCTCCATGTCCATGATCATCCGAAGTCTTCTAAATAGTGGTTCCTTTAAGTTTAAAGGAACATGTAACATTATTCCTGTAATCTTTTGGACAGCACTTTCCTTTCCTTTGCATTGCTTTCCTTTGCATTGTCCTTCTGCACTGAGTGTATGTAATATTAGGTTCACGTCGTCGCAGGCCGCGAATGACAAGCTTCTCGCGAGCGATTCGAAGCGACGGACTGCGATCGAGGGCGCCGACGACGCCGATCGGCGGCGGCTTCGACGACTTCGACGGCGGCGGTGGCGACGGCGGTGACGAGGCCCCCCAGAAGCCACAAAAAGCCCCCAAGAGACCCCAAAAGAGGCCCCAAAAGAAGCCCCCAAGACTCCCAAAAGCTCCCAGGGACGCCCCAAGAGGCCCCCAAGAAACTCCCAAGATGATCCCAGGAAGCATGGCCCCTTGGTAAGAACTTGCTTCTACCACAACGGGACCGCAGTCAGCATGGCTGTTTGGGGAAGCGCGCTAAAGGAGGGCGTGCGAACGGGAGCGGAATGGGGGGCACGAGAGACGAAGAACGGTCGGGAGGGAAAGGGGGAAAGAAAGGCGACATTTCCAGCTGAGCTTCCCGAGTTGCGCCACGTTGTTGATGGCGTGCGTGATAATATGACGCGCACGTGTTGGCGAAACAACGCGGCCCAAACAACCCCTTGGACAACCCCGGCAGCATCCGGACAACCCCCCCGCCCGGACAACCCCCCTTGGACAAGCCTCCCCGATATTTGTTCCATTAGGTGTATTAGGGGTGCTGCTATGCTTCCAGCTGGCAGCTTCTGGTAAGGCTCCACCGCTTCTCGGGAGTGCGTGGGCCGCATCGTGCTTCAGGTGTCGTGTCGGGCCCCTCCCGAAGAGCCCCCCCCGACTTCTCGGACGGGATGCCGCCCCCTTCGCTCGCGAACCTCGGTTGAGCGCTCTGGGCAGCTGGCCAGACTGGCTCAACATCGCGGCCCTCGCCTGCCTGGGAAAACGCCATGCCTGCGGCGATGCATCGGCGATGCGGCGCGATCCTCCGACCCCATCTGCTCCGGCCCCATCTGGGCGAGCCTCAGTGGGTGCGAGTCTCAATTCCCCTTTCGCTTTCAGAATTGCCCCCGTCTCCCTCACCGCCAGTCGTCGTCGTCGTCGTCGTCGTGGTCGTCGTCGTCCTCGTCCTCGTCGTCGCCGAAGAGGGGGGGCCCGCCGACCCCACGTGAAGCGGCCCCGCCGCCAGGCCCGCCGCCGCAGGGGGCCCCCGGGGCCCTGGAGAGGCACCAGGCCGCCCAGAGAAGCACAAGACGCCATCGTCGTCGTTCGTCGATCGTCGTTCGTGGTTCGTCGTCGTCGTCGTCGTCGACGTCGTCGTCGTCGTCGTTCGTCGTTCGTCGTTCGTCGTCGTCGTCGTCGTCGTTTGTCGTTTGTCGTCGTCGTTTGTCGTCGTCGTCGTTTGTCGTCGTCGTCGTTTGTCGACGTTCGTCGTTCGTTTTTCGTCCTCGTCGTCGTCGTTTGCCGTCGTCGTCGTTTGTCGTCGTCGTCGTCGTCGTCGTCGTCGTCGCCGTCGTGGTCGTGGTCGTCGTCGTCGTCGTGGTCGTCCTCGTCGACGTCGTCGTCGCCGCCCAGAGAAGCAGAAGACGAAGCCAGGACGAGGACAAGATCGAGTGAGGATAGGTCGGGCCCTTCTGAGATCCAGCGGCTCTGGAAGATGCTTCGGGCGCCGCGGCAGACGCAAAGCGTTCCGGAACGGCCTGAGCGCGTTCCGAAACGCTCTTCGGGAGCGGCCAAGAGGGGGGTGTCCAAGAGGGGGGGTGCAAATCATGACCGGCGGCACGTGCGCGGCCCAGCGGAGGGGCCAGGGACGTAATGAAACAAGAAGAGGCGCCATGAAATCCGGGGAAATATCATGGCCCCCGCCATGACATTCCCCCCCCCTAGTCATCACCCCCATCTTTTCCGCCCCCGAGCTCTGGAGCGGATCTGCCCTCGTCCCAGCCCAGTCCGACAACATCCTCGCAGAACGGCCTGAGCCGTCCCACGACCGCGCGCCTCCCGCCCCGAACCTCTGTGGCCAGCGCGCCCTGCCTCTGCTCGGGCGCCGTCTACACGCGCCCTGTCCAATTTTTCGCGTGCGCTCTTCCTCGAGATGGTCCGAGATGCTCCGAGACGGTCTTCGGGGATCTTCTGACCCGGGTCAATTAGGCGGGGCGAACAGGGCCATCCAGAAGGTGGGCCGTCGAAAGGGTGCATGGAACGGCTTTCGGGGAGGCGTTCCAAGATTTCTGGAACGCCTTTCCGCCCAGCGTTCGGAGCAGTTCGGTCGCCTCGGCCCACGGCCCGCTACCGCGTCGACATGGAGACACCTCGAAGCGGGATCAGGCCGCACGAGTGAAGCCAAATTGTCTGCGAGGGGCAGCCTTGGAACTGCTGTTCTGCCACCCTCTCTCCTTCTCGTCCTGTGTGTGCCCGTCGACCGCCGCGCCCTTTCTATGGCGCCGAAGTGGCCACTTCGCCTGCTCTGCCCCGTGCACGCTCCCGTGCTGGCCCTCCCCCTGCCTCCGCCCACCGCGCAGCCCCTTGCCCCCTCCGCCGCCACCTCCCCTTTTCTCCCTTCACTCCCCTTTTCGCCCCGCGTCGTCGTCGTCGTCGTCGTCGTCGTCGTCGCCCCGCGTCCCACACCAGTGTCGTTCAGCGCCTCACTGATGCTAGTCCGCTACTTACATCTGCCAACCGCGCCCATTTTCTCTCGCACTCTGCCTCCCTCATCCCTCCCCCCCCCCTCCCCCTCCCTTCCCCCAGCTCCCCTGTCCTATTTCGCCTTCCCCCGTCCCCTTCCCCTTCCCTCCCTCCATTTGCCCCTTTCTTCCAACCTCGTGCTCTCCCGCTCCCACCCCTCCCCATTCCCTCCGCCGCCAGCCCTTCCCGAACGCTGTTCCGGGAAGGCGCGCAGCCCTTCCCGAACGCTGTTCCGCGGAGGCCGAATGCAGGCCCCAAGTGGGCCATCCGTCCGGCTGATGCTCCGAGGCCCCAAGTGGGCCATCCACCCGGCTCCTGGAGGCCGCCCCCCCCGAGGCCCCAAGTGGGCCATCCATCCGGCTCATGCACGCCCCCGACCCTCGCACGCCCTGCGCGCAACCCCCTCGCCGCCCCCAGGCCCCAAGTGGGCCATCCACCCGGCTCATGGAACATCACACCGGGGCACCCAGTACCCCTGCACTGGTCCAGGGCCCCAAGTGGGCCATCCGTCCGGCTGATGCTCCGAGGCCCCAAGTGGGCCATCCACCCGGCTCATGGAACCCCTTCCCAGAGCTCCCTCGGAAAGGCGTTCCGCGCCTCGGGGGAAGGGTACTCGCGCGCCTGGCCGCCTTGGCTCCCGCGACCCAGGGCGCCCTTGCACCGATCCCAAACCACCCCGCCTCTCCCTCCCCTTCTCCTGCTCCCATGCCTCCCTCCCTCCCTCCCTCCCGCCAGCATTCCTGCCCTCTCGCCCCGCACCTCGTCGTCCCTTTTCTCCCTTTTCGCCCCGCGTCGTCGTCGTCCTCCTCCTCCTCCTCCTCCTCACATGTCCTCATCCTTCCGCCCCCCCTCCTTCCTCCTCCATCATCCTCCGCAATCCTGCTCCCGCCCTCCTCCCTCATCGTCCTCCACGCTCATCCTTATGAACCTCCTTTTCCTCCTCCTCCTCCCTCATTCATCCCATTATCACCTCTCCCTCCTCCTCCTCCTTTTCCTCCTTCTCCTCCTCCTCCCCTCCTCCTCCCCCTTTTTTTGACAACCCAACGTCGAGGCAAGTTCACCGCGTCTAGAAGGGCAGCAGTACAGGTGTGGAGGACACTGAGAAAACATGAAGGGAGAAGAGATCAAAAGCCAGTGGGACCATTAAATACGCAAGAGAAGTGGAGACAGTCGAGAGGGCCCAGGGCTGTCTAGCTGGCAGGAGCTGATTCCAGCAAAGATGGTTGAGGGACGAGGTGAAAGTGGACGGCCGAGCCATCCGCAATCCCAGCTGTGATTTCTCGCACCACCGCGCTTCCATCCACCCGATGAACAGCCCACTTGTCCATCCACCCCCTGGATGGCCCAGTTCGCCCCCTCCAAGTCAATCCAGACCCGGGTCAGCAGGAAACCAATGCAGGAAAAAAAAACTGCAACGCAGGGCTTCGCAAACCCGGGTCAGCCACTATGCGCGGCCGCCTCGCAGCCACTAGCGGCTCGCAAGCCCGGGTCAACCAAAGGGGGTCTTCGCAGGATCCTGCAGGATCCAGTGCCCTGGCTGACGTCCGTTTGCATTGACCCCCGTCTCTTGAGCCCCGAGGTCTAGAGTTGCTGGCGCCGGCACCGCCGAGAAAAATACACACACGTCCGCTGGCGATGCCAAGGCACCCGGCGGTTAGTAAACCTCCCTTCAGCGACACAAACCTAGGACCGAAACCGACGGACCTGGACCCGCAAAAATGACGGCCGTGACGCCCTCTTGCAAACCGAGAACGGCCAATTCGCTCATCGACGTGTCAGGGCAGGAGGCCTGCCCACCCCCGAGGATAGAGAGACAGAGAGAGGGGCGGGGCACGGAGACGGCGGCGACAGGGCGAAGCGCGCAGAGGGTGGGCGGACGGCGGCGGGCGGCGGCGGGCGGGGACGGCGGCGAGGCCGCCGAGGAGCGGCGGCGGCGGCGGCGTCGACGGCGGCGGCGACGTGGACGACGGCGCGTCGGTGGACGACGGCGGCGGCGGCCGCGGCTGCCGCCGCCGAAGGCGATGAGCGGCGGCGAGCGGGGGCCCGCGTGGTCTGCCACGTGCTGTGGACCTCGGTGGCTGGCCATCGCTCGGACGTCCATTCCCTGTGTGTTTTTCGGTTTCGTGCGGTTTTTTTCGCCAAATGATCAAGGATGCTCCTCGATGGTCCTCGCCGACGGAAAAATGCACACGTCCGAGCGATGCCAGGGGTGGGGGCGTCAGCGCGGGGGCTGGGAGGCGTAAGGCGAGGCCAGGGCCATGAGAACATCCAGAATCTAGTAGGAGCTGGACCACACGAGGCCTTCTGCAAGAAACCCAACCCTGAGACCCCAGGACGACCATTGATTTTTGGCGTGGGAACGTCACGCTTCTAGAACAAAGCCATCGAAACCCAAGAAACCCAGAGCACCCAGGAGGCAACCAGTGTATTCCTTGGCCTGGGCTTCCACCGTAATTAAAGACTGCATGAGCATAAACTTTCGGAGCTTCGTGCGGATTTCTTGGATCGACGCTGCCCCCCCCTCCCTTTAGCGCGGAGCGCGCCAGTGGCGGCGCTGGAGGCGCCGCCAGGGGAGTCCTCAGGACTCCCCTGTACAGGGAAATGGGGTATTTGGAAATGGGGCCGCAAACCGCAGCTGCAATATTTCTCTGTGTGGAACTATTGCGCGCAACTATTGCGAGCTATCGTGCCCGCGGGCTCAACTATTGCGTCATATTGCATGACCAGAAGCAACTATTGCATGGTAGCAGGCCAACGATTGCAAACGATTGCTCGCAAAAAACGATAATACAAACTATTGCATCGCAGAGATACACAATTGCGCTCGCGCGATCAATCAATTGCATCCCGACTATGGCACAAGGAACAATACGATGTATGTGATCGTGTTCAACTATTTCATGAACTATTGCGCGCACGTTTCGCGGCCCCATTTCCAAAGTCCCCCATTCGCCCGATGCTGACCCCGTGCCGATCCAAGAAATCCGCGCGGACCTCCGAAAATTTCTATTTATGCCGCTTGCTTCGGCTAAGACGAGCCCAGGGCCAGGACAAAACCGGACAGGGGTACATCGGGATCTCCGAGACCCCGTGGCTCTGGACGATGTGCATCGGGCGCTGCGGCCACGCCAGAGCGCTACAGCAAGCTCCGAGGGCGCTCCGGCACACTGTCCCAGTCCTAGCCGCGCCCGAGGAGGGTCGGGGGAGCGCAGACATGGAGTAGCGGTCGGTGGGTTTGGCGCGCGGTCGCCAAATCCATGGATCCGGGGAGGTGCCTCTCCGTAAAATACGGCCAGCGCCGCCTCGCTCGGCGGCGGAACTCCGCGGTTTGCCATGGAGGCGGGGCCCGTCGCTGATCCACGCCCCCTCGATCCATGTTTGCGATGGCCTGCAAATTCTGGCCTCGTCTTTTTATCCATGCCCTGCTTCCTCTGGCGCCCAGTGAGCAGCAGTAGGGACATGGATGGAGCGTCGATCGTCGACGTCATGACGACTTAGGCGTTGGTTTCTTACACAGCGTGGATCGCTCAACCCTGACCGTCGCTAATCCACGCCCCCTTGATCCGTGTTTGCGATCGCCTGAGAAGGGAGGAGGGCTCGAGCAGGCCTCGCGACATCGGGCGGGAAATGCATCGGATCGGGTCGCGCCCCAGTCGTCGAGGGAGCGGCTCGGGTCGGATCTCATCGAGCTCTGGATATCGAAGCTTGGGGATCGGACCCGACCGCGAGCCGCCCCGTCGGGGGGACCTCAGCGCGGGGGCGATCGGAGCGCACGAAAGTGGTCCTTCAAACTGCCGCCCCGCATCCCCTGCTCAGCCCCTCCTCAGCCAGCGCTGGACGAGTGGCCCCTCCAGAGCCCCTGCTGGCTATCCCGAGAGGAGAAGGAGGAGGAGGAGGAGGAAGAGGAGGAGGAGGAGGAGAAGGAGGAGGAGGAGGAGATGGAGGAGGAGGAGGAGGAGGATGAGGATGAGGAAGATGAGGATGAGGAAATAGAGGAGGAGAGGCGGAGGAGGAGGGAGGCGGAGGAGGAGGAGGAGGGAGGGGGAGGAGGGGGAGGAGGGGGAGGAGGGGGAAACGGTGGAGGGCATGTTGCCCCTCGACCGCCTCGTGGATGCAACGCCCCTGGGCGGGGCGCATCGGGGCGCCGGGCCGCCAGCCAGCATGGCGAGGGGCCCTGCTGAGCCCGTCCTGTCAGCACGGGTGCCGTCGGCCCGAGAGGCTCCAGGGGGGGGGGGGGGAAGTACGCCTAACCTCTACACAAGGCTAGGCTCCCCGCCTTCGCCACCCCCGTCGTCGCCACCGCCGACGTCGCGGCGTCGCCGCCGCCGTCGCGTGGATTGCTGGCCGTGCTGGAGGGGCTGGCAGAAGCAGGAAGTAGGAAGGCGGCCAAGGCAGATCGGGCTTCGGTCCCCCCAAGTCGTGGGCGCCTACGGGGGGGGTGCCATCGGCTCTGAAAGTGGGGGCCTTGGTTGAGGGCTCCCGCTCGGACCTCCTGCCAATCTGCGGACAAAGCGAGGCTCTCGCTCGAGAGATTCTCACATGCTGCCTGTGTATGAGGCTCCTGCTCGTGCCGTCTGCAATATTCAGGCGGCCAGACTGTGTTGCACACGTATTCTGGTGGCTACCTCTGACTGAGAACATAGTTATAACCACGCGTGAAGGTTCTAGCACCCCCAGGCCTTCGTCGGCAATGAATATGTACATGTGTACAAGTATACGCACGGTTTGAGCTTGAGTTCTGACGACAATGAAGCCTCACCACAAGCCCTCTTGTCCTCCTCCTCCTCCTCCGCCTCCTCCTCCTCCATCATCATCATCATCATCATCATCATCATCATCATCATCATCGTCATCATCATCATCATCATCACCACCACCACCACCACCACCACCACCACCACCACCACCATCATCATCATCATCATCATCATCATCATCATCATCATCATCATCATCATCATCATCATCATCATCATCATCATCATCATCATCATCATCATCATCATCATCATCATCATCATCATCATCATCATCATCATCATCATCATCCTCATCCTCATCCTCATCTCATCCTCATCCTCATCCTCATCCTCATCCTCATCCTCATCCTCATCCTCATCCTCATCCTCATCCTCATCCTCATCCTCATCCACATCCACATCCTCATCCTCATCCTCGTCCTCGTCCTCGTCCTCATCCTCATCCTCGTCCTCATCCTCATCAGCATCAGCATCAGCATCATCATCATCATCATCAACAACATCCTATTCCTCTTGCTCATGCTCCTCTTCCTGCCCCTCTTCTGCCTCAACCTCCTCGTCACCCGCCTCATCTCTCTCCTGGGCATCTTCCACCTTATCCTCCTACCCGTCAGGAGCAGGAGGAGGCTTAGAGGGGCCCTGGCTCGCCTGCACGCAAGAGCGGCCCTGGGCAGGACTGACCATCGGGGGCCCTGCTTTCTGGACCGTGGGGGGCCATATTCGAGCGCGCAGGCCAATGCTGGGGCCATCCACGAAAGCTCGCACCAAGTTCGGATGCCCGAAATAGGTACTATAGGAGTTCGGCCACAAGAGACCTTCCACAAGAACCCAACCCTGAGACCCCAGGACGTCCATCGATTTTTGGTGTGGGAACGTCACGCTTCCCATAGCAAAACCATCGAAACCCACGACACCCAGGGAACCCTGCAGGCAAGCAGGGTGTTTGTTGGCATGGATTTCCACTGTATGGGGAAATAGGCACGATGCCCAACAACCAAAGTTGTCCAACACCGGCAACGGACGCTGCTGGGCAATCGGCATTCTGTCTCAAACGGGCAACGTCCGCGGCGACACCGACCACGAATGCTGCTCAACATAAAAAGGAACCGTCGGTCTTCGTAATCCATTCTTTCCGTACTCCTGTCGATCGTCCCGAGCCCTGTTGGGGCAACCTGAAGACACCGATGCCGCCCTTCGACCTCTTCTGGGGCGAATCCCGACCAACATTTCGAGAGGAGAATCTGGCCGTGGCGACGAGGGCCTCCCAAGAGGCTCCAAAAAGGCGGTATCGGCAACTCTTCTTCCTCCTCCGACCTGTGGGCCCGCACCCAAAGGTCACTCCAGCGAAATGTCAACACGGAGGTCCGACCAGAGTTCTTCAACCTGCGTTGGATCCCCGTGCCAGGGGCGGCGCCAGAGCGCCGCCAGGGGGCCCAGGCGCCGATCCAAGAAACCTGAAATGCCACCCTGGCGCCGACGATGCATCGGCGCCGACGGCGCGGAAAAAGTCGGGCTCCACATCGAGCCGCATCGCCGATGCATCGTCGATGCAGTGCGATCCTCCGACCTACGTATCCACTCCGACCCCATCCAGGAGATGCCTAGATGAACAGGAACTGCTGTCGGTCTCTGCATCCATGATTTCCCTGCCAATTTCTAGTGCAACAAACATGACATACATAATGAAACGCGGAGGTCCGCGCGGAGTTCTCGGACCGGCGCTGGACATCCCTCCCTGGCGCGCGGAGCGCGCCAAGGATGGCGCTGGAGGCGCCGCCGGGGGCCCCAACGCGGATCCAAGAAATCCGCGCTGAACTTCGAAATCTTACGTTTATGATAATTGATGGTCCCTCGACTTCCGTACCCATCTCGATCCTCTCGAGCGGCCAAGAGGGGGGTGTCCAAGAGGGGGGGTCGCAACTCATGACCGGCGGCATGTGCGCGGCCCAGGGTGGGGGCCAGGGACGTCATGAAACAAGAAGAGGCGCCGTGACATCTGGGGAAATATCATGGCCCACGCCCTGATATATCCAGCCCCCCTCTTAGTCATCACCCCCCTCTCTGCCGCCCCCGACAAGTGTCCCCCCCATCATAATGGAGGATGACGATTAATAAATGACCAGGGGTCGTGTTCACGCGGCGGCGCCCGGGATGACGACTAGAAAAAAACGGCCGCGGGCTGGAAAACTATTCTTTATATCGTTATCCTCCATTTTTTAAAATAGTTCTTAATGTTCTCCAGAAAACTATATGTTTAATAATTCTCTCCCATTTTTTTATTGACCGTCATCCCGCATCACGAGCAGCCGACCGTAGACCGGGCGCTGCCGGGCCGCCGGCGCTGCAGTTGAACGGGTCCTGGTCCGGCCTCGCCTCTCCGCACCCAGCGTCGAGCACCGGGTTGCACCTGCCCCCCGCCGAGCACGGCGCCACCCCCCGCCCCAAGCTGTTTGCCGCAGCCGCTCGAGGCCAAACGGCGCTCGACGGCGGCCGGGGGACGCTGCGGGGCCATCTGGAGCACAGGAAGAGACGAAGGCGGAGGGAGGCGCGCGGGGGGAGGAGAGGGGCGCGCTCGGAGCATGTAGTTCTTGAGCGTGTGTGCGGGGGGATGCCGCTGCGGGGTCTGAGCTGGTTGGGGCCCCAGAAGATCGTTCAAGAGGGGGGATGAAACCGAATCCGCTCAAAATCGTTCCCGGGACCCGCCGTGTTTCGCCCCAAATCCGATTCTGACAATCCTGGGGCCCGAATGTGGCCCCCAGGGGCCGAGCAAAAACAAAAACACGAAACTTCGAACCTGCCCGCCCTTCCTCCTCGCCGGGACCGGTGCTGGGCCACCTCAAACCTCCAGACGGCCCCAAGTGTGCAGGCAGCCCCCCTCCAACAGAGGGTCGGCCAGGTCTGGGCACGGAGGCGGCAAACCAAACTGCGCCTGCCGTCCGACTGCGCGGTCAGCTCTGCCGCGTCCCGGCTGCTGCTGCTGGTCGGAGCCCGGAGGAGGTGCCCGAGCAGCGCCTGGAGGAGGCGCGCCTGAGCTGGAGCGGAGGCGGGGGGTGGGAGCGGGGCAGATGCCGAGGGACGAGGGGGCTCGCGGCCCGCAAGACCGAATATAGCAGAGGCGCGCAGGGGGCGGGCGCTACTGCGAACAGCTGCAGCATGACCCGCCGGGGCTGGGCTTAAGTCGCGCCTGTCCCCCTAGAGGGGGATTTTGGGCGAAACATTGAGAATGATCCAACAAGTACTACCATTTTTAAACAACAAATAGTAAAGAAAATGGCCCCCACACTACTTTTTGACTATTCTTGAATTGCCCCCCTGTATCGGGAGCGGCCAAGAGGAGGGTGTCCAAGAGGGGGGGGGGGTGCAAATCATGACCGGCGGCATGTGCGCGGCCCAGCGGGGAGGCCAGGGACGTAATGAAATAAGAAGAGGCGCCGTGACGTCTGGGGAAATATCATGGCCCCCGCCATGATATCCACCCCCGCCTAGTCATCACCCCCCTGTTTTCCGCCCCCGACTGCAGAGGGACAAGCCCGACTCAAGGCTGGGCCGGGCTCGCCCACAGAGGCCGGCGAAGAGAGCCCGAGGCCACCCCGCGCGGCGACGAGCGGGGGCCCCAGGGCTGGGGGCGCGGCGGAAGGCCCGGGCCCCGGGCGCGGGCGCCGCGCTCCCCGAGCCCTCGCCATCGCTCGGACGTCCACTCCCTGTGTTTTTTTTGCAGTTTCGTGCGTGGTTTTTTTTCGCCAAATGATCCAGGATGCTCCCCGATGCTCCCTCGCCGAAAGAAAACAATGCACACGTCCGAGCGATGCCGCCAAGAGCCGTGGGGCCCGGGAGCCCCCGAGGGGCCCCACCGCCCCCCAGCGCCCGGCGCGCCCCCGTCTCCGGCTCCGGGGCCCGCGCAGAGATCGAGCGCCGGCTCGAGGAGTGGCGCACGAAGAGGAGGGTCTGGGGCTCCTGGCGCGAGTTTCCTACGACGACGCGAGACGCTCCCGCGGTGAACTCACCCGATGCGCGGAGGGAGGGAGCGGGAAGGTCCTCTTGCGTGGCGCTCTGTGGGTTCAGCCGCACAGCGGTCCGCCGCCCGCCCGTTTCGAGACGGGAAAGACCGGGGGGGCAGGGTAGAAGTAGCGCAACCAGCTCGAACCCTAGAGGGCTGCGGCCAGGGAGCGAGAGAAGGAAAGAGAGGAGCGGGCGACAGAAGGGATAATCCCAAGGTTACTGGCCATGCCATAACAGAACTAGATTCTCCCGCGGTGAACTCACCCGATGCGAGGAGGGGGGGGCGGGGAGGTCCTTTTATGTGGCGCCATGTGGGTTCAGCCGCACGCACAGCGGCCTGCCGCCCAAACCGGTGGCGGAGACATGCGGCACTTAATTCAAACGCATCTTCCGAAACAAAATAATCAAAAAGGTAATGGCCATGCCCTAACAAAACATTTTTTCGCCAGGTCGGATCTCAGGGCAGGCTCGGATTCCACGTTCCCTGCGCCGTCGGGCCTGGCATCCCCTGAGGATCCTCACCACTGCCCTCCAGGTGTCTTGTCCCACTGCTGCCCTTCCAAGAGCGGGGTGATCAGGAGTGCTGCAGGGGGGGTGGGTCAGAGTGCACTGTGAGTGACGGGGTTCCAGATGTATTCGAGGGTCCAAAAAACATGGGGTGATCAGGAGGGCTGGGGATCAAAGGAAGTGGGAACTCCGACGTACCGAGTGCAACTGTTTGATGGGGGGAAGGAGAGACAAAGAGAGAGAAAGAGAGAGGCTGAGACTGACACGGAAAGAGAGAGAAAGAGAGAGAGAGAAAGAGCGAGAGAACAACAAAAACAATCACATAGGCACGTCTCCCTTGCGACCGGCTTGCTGAAGCGCTGCACATATCCAAGGAAAGGCCTGCAATATAGACAAGTGTGTGTGTGTGCGCGACATCGGAGTAGTGGACTGGGGCATGGGGTCGAATAGGAATGCGGACAGGAGCATGAGCGAAGCAATGCAAGTGGCGAAGAACGTAGGACATGACTATCCCTCAACGGGGCTCAAATAGGGCAGCCGTAGACCAGCAAAGCAAGAATACATTGAGCATACTATCTGCGTTCCGCTCCATCATCCTCTCCGTTCACGTGTCCCCTGTGGAACTTGTTTGACCCCACCTCCCCACCCGACTCGTCTCCTCCGTCTTCGCCTCTCTCACTTCCTGCTCCCTCTTCCCGGTCACTCCTGCTCCCTCTTCCCGTCTCACCTTTCTGGCTTGTCGGCCCTTGGGCTCGCCCGAAGTGCCCACCTTCATGGCCACACCATACCAGAAATGCCACCCACACCAAGAGCGTCACCGCACAGAAGTATTGCACGTGCGCCCAAGAAGACACACACATCCCTTGGAGACTTGGAAATGGGCATCGACACCAACACAAGGGTGTGTTCTACCAGGGGAAGGTGATCCTAGATTTCGGTGTCGGTGGTAAGATCCCCGCAAACCAGGAAGCCCACATATTACCACCATCACCGGGGTCGGGATCGTCTGCCCTCGGTGAAGGCACAGCGCCGATATTGGTGTTGGTGGTGGTGTCAACCGATAGGCCTGCGAGTTCCCGGCCCGGCACCCTTTGCACGCGCCGCATTGACGTACCACAGCTGCGAAGGCCTGCGCGCATGCGCAGATCTCCGCTCACTTCCTCGCAGCTTCGCTGGCGTCCTCTCCTCTCCTCTCTCCCGTCCCTTCCGCTCCGCTCCCGTCGCGTGTGCTCACCCCCCTGGCCTTTGCCCTCCGCCCCACCCCCTCCTGCTCTCCTCTTCCCCTCCTCTCCCTGCCCCCCTGACCTCCTGGAGTGTCCTCTCCTGTCCCCTCCTCTTCTGCACTCTCGTGCCCCCCTCCCCTCTCTTCCCCTCTTGCATCCCATCTCATCTCCTCTCGCTCTCGCGCTCTCGCTCGGGACCGCCTTCGGCAAGCGACTGTATGCTCTGTGGAGCTTCTCTTCAGCGACTGATGCGCGGCGGCAGAAAGGAACATAGTGCAACGATGTGGCTCTCACCATGTAATTGGCGAGGACACGGCCACAGACACCACCGCCCTACTGCCGCTGTGCGACCTCAAGAGCGCACCACGAAACTATCCGAAGCTTTGCGCCACCAATGGGGCATGATCGAACATTGACCGCGGAAAGCCTCCTGGAGGTCAGGCCAGCTGGCCGGGCACTGAAGGGAACAAACATGTCGAACAAGGGCCTCCCAGAATCTGCCGCATGCGCCGACTAGCAACAGCTCTTCCCATTGCAGGGCCACTCTGGGGACTCCAGGATGGCCCTGCTGGCCTCAGAATCGCTCCAAGACTGCCACTGGCCATCGCTCGGACGTCCATTCCCTGTGTTTTTTTCCGGTTTCGCGCGTGGTTTTTTCGCCAAGTGATCAAGGCTGCTCATCGATGCTCCTCGCCGAAAGAAAAATGCACACGTCCGAGCGATGCCAATGCCACGAGAAGAGCGTCCGTGTCCGAGGGCTGCTCCCCCTCGTGCACCGGCGACCCGACCTGCCCTGGGCCGGACCAGGAAACAAATGACACCACTCAGGGGGCCCTGGGACACACAGATAAATACGTACGAATCAAAGACTCCCCATACTTTCCTGTATTTTCTGGGTTTTTGACTTCCCCCCACTTCCCATCTTTTTCCGTATTTTCTGGGGGATCGAGGATCCATTGTGTCTGTGTGTTTTTTCCCCTCGGAAGTTCGGCGTGGGTTTCTACGTGGTCTACGCTACGCCCCCCGAAAAGCCGTAGCGCAACATGGAGGGCCGCAGGTGGGGTGGGGCTGCGCTCTGGTCGGGATTTAGATGGGAGGTCTGTGCGCGTCGGAGAGGGGGGCGCTGCGGGAGGCCCCAGAGAGGACGAAAGAAACGTCAGAAGCTGCTACCGCTCCGGTCCCCGGAATCCACGCGGACCCCCGAAAATCTATGTTTACGCAGAATGGGGCGCGAATCCATGGGGGGCGACAAATAGAGGGGGAGAAAGGTGCCCTTTGGGGGCCCGTAAGGCCCCCACTTGGGCCCTACAGGGCCCATTTAGGGACCCTAAAGGGCCCCTTTTCTGCAGCCCTCGCTACCCCCCATTCATCGCAACCCCTTTACATTGCCATCGCTCGGACGTCCATTCTTCGTGCATCAGATGATCCAGTATGGTTCTCGATGGTCCTCGCCGAGAAAAATGCACACGTCCGAACGATGCCAAGTTACGCGTCCTACGACAGAATGTCGTCTTACATCGGCCGGGGAGGTGCACGAGGCCGGCGGGCTTTGCCCCCGCTGGCGGGCAGCACGGAAGCGCCAGAGATGGGGGGGCCAGCGCCGATCCAAAAACTCCGCGCGGACCTCCGAACGTGTACAGGCAAGCTGTTGCCATGAGGAACGCCCTGGGTGCACGAGGAGGGCTACGAGCCCCCTCCCCTGACCTGACGCCAGGGCGCCTAACCTTACGCCGCCCCCACCAGCAGTGGACGCGGCGCGTTTGAACCTGACCTGACGCCCGGTGGTTAACCTGACGTCACCTCGCCAGGGTGGTACTGGAGCCCACCGGCAGCGGGTCCGGCGTCAGGTTAGGTGCCCGGCGTCCGGTCAGGAAGGGGGCTTGTAGAGGAACGACCGCAGGATGACCCACGGAACAGCGAGCCCCTTCCGAACCCAAAGCGGTCCTGACTGCAGCGTCTTGGCTGTACGCTGCTGCCGATCAATTTCCTTCGAGAGCAGCCGCCTGTGCCGCAGCAGCGGCCGGTCCCTCCGCAGGGAGAGCCGCGGCCGGCGCCGCTGCAGTGGGGGAGGCGGTCGGCGTCGCTGCGGAAGGGAGCTGCCGGCACAAGCGAGGCACAGAGAAAGAGGCGAGGGAGGGAGGGGAGGGGAGGGAGTTGGGAGGCAACTGCTGGGAGGTCTTCGTCGGATGGATGAAGGAAGATTGAACCCCCGTTGGGGAGCTGCTACGCCAAATTAGGCCGCGGATTAAACGGGATTAAGCGGGACTGAATAGGATTAAACTGCATCTCGGACCAGGGCAAAGGCAGAATTAAACCTCCCAGGGGTTGCATCCGAAAGGGAGGGAGGGATCGGATCGGATCGGATCGACTCGGCAGGAGGAAGCGTCGTCCCCGCAGCGCCGTCTGGCCCCCCACCCCTTTTGTGGGGCCGCCAGGATGGAGCAGCGAGCTCAGAAAGCAGCTAAGGCAGCATCGCCCTGCCCCTGGCGGTCAAAAACCGGCCAGGGCAGGGCGGGGAGGAGGGTAACACGAGGGAGGAAGGAGGAAGAAGGAAGGAGGGAGACGGGAGGAGGAGTGAGGGGCTTCTGCCGCGCCTCTCCGTCTTCGGAACACAGTGAGCGGACGCCGGCAGCCGCCGGGCCAAGTGTGTTTTTTTCCCAACCATCCTGTGGTGTTGGGTCCTCGTTTTGAAGAGACAGCGCCCCGCGTTCCCACCTTCCTCCCGCTGCCTCCTCCCCCTCCCCCTTCTCCCTCCTCCCTGCGTTTCACCCACCTCGTACAACGTTTCGTGGCCCCATAGGGTGCTCCGCCGAAGGCCCCAGTGGCAGGGTCCGCATGCAGTTCCACCCCCATTTCGGCGCACCTCTCACACGTTTCGTGGCCCCCATAGGGTGCTCCACCGAAGGCCCCAGTGGCAGGGTCCGCATGCAGTTCCACTTCCATTTCGGCGCACCTCTCACACGTTTCGTGGCCCCACAGGGTGCTCCGCCGAAAGCCCCAGTGGCAGGGTCCGCATGCAGTTCCACCCCCGAAGGCCCCAGTGGCAGGGTCCGCATGCAGTTCCACCCCCATTTCGGCGCACCTCTCACACGTTTCGTGGCCCCATAGGGTGCTCCGCAAGGCCCCAGTTGCAGGGTCCGCATGCAGTTCCACCCCCATTTCGGCGCACCTCTCACACGTTTCGTGGCCCCATAGGGTGCTCCGCCGAAGGCCCCAGTGGTAGGGTCCGCATGCAATTCCACCCCCCTTTCAGCACAGCCCTCACACGTTCCGTGGCCTCATAGGGTGCTCCGCCGATGGCCCCAGTGGCAGGGTCCGCATGCAGTTCCACCCCCATTTCGGCGCACCCCTCACATGTTTCGTGGCCCTATAGGGTGCTTCACCGAAGGCCCCCTGTGGCAGGGTCCGCATGCAGTTCCACACCCCATTTCGGCGCACCCCTCACACGTTTCGCAGCCCCATAGGGTGCTCCACCGAAGGCCCCAGTGGCAGGGTCCGCATGCAGTTCCACTTCCGTTTCCGCGCACCTCTCACACGTTTCGTGGCCCCACAGGGTGCTCCGCCGAAAGCCCCAGTGGCAGGGTCCGCATGCAGTTCCACCCACACTTCGGCGCACCTCTCACACGTTTCGTGGCCCTTTAGGGTGCTCCGCCGAAGGCCCCAGTGGCAGGGTCCGCATGCAGTTCCACCTCAATATCGGCGCACCCCTCGGACGTTTCGTGTCGTGGCCCCATAGGGAGCTCCACCGAAGGCCCCAGCGGCAGCGCCCGCATGCAGTTCCACCCACATTTCGGCGCACCCCTCGGACGCTTCGTGGCCCCATAGGGAGCTCCACCGAAGGCCACAGTGCTGCGTTCGCATGCGGTTCCACCCCCCCATTTCGGCACACCCCTCACACGTTTCGTGGCCCCATAGGGTGCTCCGCCGAAGGCCCCAGTGGCAGGGTCCGCGTGCAGTTCCACACCCCATTTCGGCGCACCCCTTGCACGTTCCGCGGCCCCATAGGGTGCTCCGCCGACGGCTCTGGTGGCAACGTCCGCATGGGTTTACCCGTGCCAATGTTGGCACACCCGTCACACGCGTCGTGACCCCAGAGAGGTTCACCGTCTGCGTCACTCCTCCTGCAGCAGGAGGAGGAGGAGGAGGAGGAGGAGGAGGAGGGAGAGGAGGAGGAGGAGGAGGAGGAGGAGGAGGAGGAGGAGGAGGAGGCGGTCGATACCCACATCTGCGTCACCCACAACTGCACACGGTTGGGTCCCTCGCCCGGATGATCTGGTGGTGGGGGGGGGGCAGCAACGGGCGGCCCCCCGAAGGCGGGCCGCCGCGCGATCCTCGTCGCAAGGGTCGTGGTCCGGGTCGGCACTCTTGGCTGCTAACCTCGGGGTCGCAAGGCGCGCGGGGTCCATCTTCCCCTCCCCTCCCCGCCCCGCCCCCCCTCCTCCCCTCCCCTCGATCCTCCCTCCCCCTCCATCCCCTCGCCCTCGCCCTCGCCCTCGCCCTCGCCCTCCTCCTCCTCCTCCTCCTCCTCCTCCTCCTCCTCTTCCTCCTCCCCTGCCTCCTTCCTCATGCTATCCATCTCCCCCTTCCTCTTCCTCCTCTTCCCCCCCTCCTAACCACTTGTGATCGGAAGTATTCAAAACAAGGATGGCCCTAAACAATGTTATCATGTTTCGTTTAGTTTTCGTTTTCCTTCGTTTTGTCTCCAATCCGCATTTGCTGCAAAACGAAGTCGAAACGAAAACGGCCCACGAAATCGCCAAAACATCATTTAGGTCGGCCTCTCTTCACAAGTTCAGAAGCCACAACGGTGGAGGGGGGGATAAGCATCGGGCTTCTAACGTTTGCAGCAATTGCATCGGTGAAGCCGGTCCCTTTTCGAGCTATAGTGCTCTCGCTTGAGGCTTCGTCGAAAGGCGTGTGAACTTGTGCAGCAGTTATACCGAAGGTGAACGATAATTTTCAACACGAGGATCTTGCTGGACACCTCGTTGACCTGACTGATCGTACCTCCTTTGCACGTCCTGCTACTCGCTAGAACCATATAAAGCAGTTCCAACATTGGACTCTTGCCCTATTGCCTGGATGGCAAGCCATAATTTTTCAAGGGGGTGCTTCTTGAGTGAAAGGAATTGTGCGGACTTATGAGGAGCCAACCTGGGACGGGAGGCTGCAAGGCAACATCGTTGATGCATACAGGGGTTTCTCTGGTCCTCCAGTTTTCTACAATCGATCGATTCGTACAATGCGATGACGCTCCCGTGCAGTCAACCCAAATAGTAAGGGTGCGCGATAAGGGTGCAATGGCCTTGGACGCCCCTTTCGAAGCGTTTCGAGCCGGGCGCGGCCAACGAAAGTGTCCAAGGATGAGCCCAGGAGGCAAGGATGCAATGGTACCCTTTGGGAGGGATGCCCATCCTTCCTATGCGGGTCGACTGTGGGCACAGTTCCTGGCAGATCGTTCGCGCTCGAGGCCTCACTCCTTCTGCAGCTTACAGCAAGGAGTCGCGCTCCAGAGGCCAACCAACCACTTGTAAACTCCGGTGGCCTCCGCGCGCTGGAGGCCACGACCCCGGCGCGCTCGCGCCCCCAACGGCCAGAGCCCCTGGCAAATCACGACGCGCTCGCGCTCCCAGGGCCACAGCCCGATCGTAGGTCACGTCGCGCTCGCGCTCCCGCAGCAGCAACAGCCCACGGCACCTCGCCACAGGCTCGCGCTTCCGAGGCCGCAGTGCTTTGGTAACCTGCGGCGCGCTCGCGCTCTCGAGGACACACACTTCCTCGCAGAACACGTCGCGGTCGCGACCCCGAAGCCGCAGGCCCTGGTGTAAAGCACAGCGCGATCGCACGACCGAGGCCACGACCCATGGTAACAACTGCGGACCTCCTGCGCCCCCGAGGCAGCACTCCCTCACAGCTCGCGCGCCCGAGGCCACGGCCCGCTGCGAGTTGCCGCAAGAAAGTGGCGCCCACCCCGCGGAGGCTGCACGGAAGCCCCGGAGCTGAAACGCTGCAGCCTGCCGCAGGGGATCGGTGTTCCGTGGGGGCGCTTTCGCCCCCCCCCCCCCCCCTCCCCCACACCCTTGTCATTTCCTTACTCATCGGTCGGAAAAAGTAGGTAGAAACATGAAGTAGGAAGGCGTTGGAAATAGATTGGGTTTCCGCACGCCTCCTGAAGAGGAGGGAAGAGGGAAAACCACTCGACTCTTGAAGTAGGAAGGCGCTGAAAGTAGACTGGAATCTGGGAATCCACAAATGCCTGCTTTCAAAGACCGAGGGGTACAGTTCTGCCTTGGGCCCGATGCGCAGAATTCGCTAAACCATTGAGGCAGGCGCGCTCCGGAAGCCGAGACCCCGAGTCCGCCGACCCCCGCCTGCCGAGGGCGAGAGGGCGCGTGAGAAGCTCGGCCGTCCCCCATCCCCGTTTCCCCCCCTCTCCTGCGTCCCCTGCGGCCCAATGCCGTTCGAGGGGGGAGGGGGGAGGGGGAGGGGGGGGGGGAGGGGCACGGGCTAGTCAGTGCACCCTCGGGCCTCCAGAGCCTCCGAAAAGCCCCAAGAGGTCCCAGACAGAGCGCCAAGACAGTCGAAGAGAGCGCCGAGACGGCCCTGAGTAGCCCCACGACGACCCAAGATGATTTCAAGCCGGCCCACAAGGCCCCCAAGACTGCCCAAGAGTGTTCTAAGAGGACCGCCGAAAAAAAGCCCCAAGAGGCAAACATCGTCCCATTCCCTTTGGAAAACGTGCACTTGCAGCACGCTTGCTTTTGTCGTCTTGACAACGTCTGAGACTGCCCACGGGACCCCCAAGATCAACCACGGAAGGATGTAAGGAACATCGAGCCCCTTCCGAATCCAAACTGTTCCTTATTTCAGCGTCTTGGCTGTACGTACTGATATTTTGAGCCTTTCCCCCAAGAGGACCCCAAGAGCGCCCGAAAGGCCCCCGAGGCGTCCCCAAGAGGCCCCAAGCGGCCTCCAAGGCGCCCCCAAGGAGCCCTCAGCAGGCCCCTCAGAGGTCCCCCCAAAGCCTCCCAAATGCACCGAAGCGCCCTCCGAGAGACCCCTGAGAGACATCCCAAGAGACCCTCCTATGAATCCAAGAGGCTCCTGACCCACAGCCCACTCACGATGGCCGGTTGGGCCGACGGCCACTGGATAGCTTCCAAGGCCGCCGCAATCTCTGACTCCTTTCTGGGGGTCGGCGGAATGGCGCACAGTAGGGGCCCGACCACGAGACACCTTCCACCAGAAGCCCAACCCCGAGACCCCGGGCCATCACTTCATTTTTGGGGCGTGGGAACGCCACGCTCTCCCCTGCAAAGCCACCCCAAGACACCCCGGGCACCCTGGAGGCAAGCAGGGTGTTCCTTGGCATGGGTCTCCACTGTAAGCCAATCGAGTACATGAAGGTGTGAGCGCGCTCCCGAGGCTACGGCGGAGGAGGAGGCGGAGGAGGAGGAGGAGGAGGACGGCGGAGGAGGAGGAGGAGGAGGAGGGCGGCGGCGGCGGCAGCGGCGGCGGCGGCGGCGGAGGAGGAGGAGGAGGAGGAGGAGGAGGAGGAGGAGGAGGAGGAGGAGGGGGAGGGGGACAAGGAGGAGAAGGCAGAGCGGCGGAAGAGGACGGCGGAGGAGGCGGAGCTGCCTGCCAGCAGACCGACGAGCCAACCAACCAACCGGTCGAGCAGGCGCAGCCACGCCTGCAGCCCGAGGGGGGGCGCCGGCCGAGGGCCAAGCCCTTCCGACGACCCTTTCGGGGTCCATCCTGGCACGCTCTTCGAGCAGGGGATCGACTACATGATTGATTCACCTCACATTGACTCGTTCGATCTACTAAACAGTACTCCAGATTTCATAATAAAGGGAGGGGGGTCTCATTTCGGGGGGGGTCTCTTCCAGGCTATCTTGGAGGGCCTGGGGGGTCTGGGGACGATGTTTTGGAGGGTTCTCCCAGGGGGGAGGTCTGAAATGGCTTGTCTTGGAGGGTCCAGACCTCCTCCCTTTTATTACGAAGTCTGGAGTATGCATATGGGTAGATTCGGCGAGAATAAACAGTTCTGGGGTACATCAATGCTGTAGTCGAGCCCCTAGTCGAGCTACTCAGGCCGGATCCGGCCGTGGCCACGAGAAGCCTCCAAGAGGACGACACGGCTAGCGAGGGAAGGCCGTCCATGTGTCGACTTTGTCAAGGAACGGGTCGTTACGGAAACGGGTCCTGGACCCCAGGGCCTTCCATCCCCAGACCAGTTTTTCATCCTGGGCCGTTTCTTAACGGTCTCAAGGGCCCAGGAACGGCCCCCCGGGGCCGAAAACCGAGGAAAACGTGGGGACCCGTTTCCCTCGAGACCCCCACAGCTCAAGAGGAGGCCACCGTTGTCTCGACTGGCCATCCACCGACCGTCTTCGGATGATAAACTTGTGCCTCAAACGGCCGCCCGGGACGATCCCGGCATCCCCAGAACGCCCGTGACGAGGCGCAGCTGATGGGAACCATCCTGGGCTCCGAAAACCTCCCAAGAGCTCCTCTGAGACGAAGCCAAGGTCGAGGCAAAATCTGATCGGGATAAATCATCGGGGATCTCTGAGTGCTGGCAGGTCTGGAGGTATGTATCGGACGCCGCCGCCGTTCCAAACCAACCCAATTCGCTCTTGAGAGCGTCCCGGAACGATCTGACACGATTTGTATGGGTCTGTTTTCCACCACCACTACCGTAGGTAGGACGGAGAAAAGGGAGAATGGGGAGGTTTTCCTCCACCACTCCTAGGTAGGACTCCTCCTCCTCCTCCTCCTCTTCCTCCTGCTCCTCCTGCTCCTCCTGCTCCTCCTGCTCCTCCTGCCCTCCTCTCCTGCTCCTGCTCCTCCCTCCTCCTGCTCCTCCTCCTCCTCCCTCCTCCTCTCCCACTCCTCCTCCTCCTCCTCCTCCTCCTCCTCCTCCTCCTCCTCCTCCTCCTCCTCCTCCTCCTCCTCCTCCCTCTCCTGCCGATGGTGGTGGTGGTGTTGGAAACTCGGCCCATCAGATTTAGCCTGGAACCGGCTCCCGCCCGAGAAAATCTCCGACGCCCCCACCCCGGGCCCCCGCGCGGAGCATGATGCTCTCCTGGCACGTCGCGGGCTCCGCGCCCCGCATGTGGCAGCTCCGGGCGCAGGCGGGGCCGGCGCCACCTCGGGGTCTCGCCGCGCCAGCTCCCGCCGCTCCCTCAGGAGGGTGAGCTCGAGGGGCAGGACTGATACCCCTCCCTTCCCCGACCCCCTGGAGGCAAGAACCCATCGCGGCAGAAGTTCACATCGGAAGTTGTTCCCAGCCATCCTGTGGAGTTGGGTCCTCGTTTTGAAGAGACAGCGCCCTGCGTTCTCCTCCTCCTCCTCCTCGCCTCCGCTTCTTCCCCCTCCTCCCTCCTCCCAACCCTGCCTCTGCCCTCCGCATGTCTTCGACGTCGTCCCACCCACCCAGCACGGCGCTACGTGGCCCCATGGGGAGCTCCACCGAAGGCCCCAGTGGCGGTGTCCACTACGTCTCCCCCACCCAGCACAGCGCTTCGTGGCCCCACGGGGAAAGGCCCCAGTGGCGCTGTCTCACATGCGTCTCCCCCACCCAGCACTTCGTTTCGTGGTCCCACGGGGAGCTCCGCCTAAGGCCCTAGTGGCGGTGTCCACATGCGTGTCCCCCGTCCAGTACAGCGTTTCGTGGCCCCGTAGGGAGCTCCATTTAAGGCCCCAGTTGCGGTGTCCACATGCGTCCCCCCCACCCAGAACAGCGCTTCGCGGTCCTAAAGGGAGCTCCACTGAAAGCCTCAATGGCACCGCCCACATGCGTCTCCCCCATTCAGAACAGCGCTTCGTGGCTCCATGGGGGGCTCCACCGAAGGCCCAAATGGCAAAGTCCACATACCTTTCCCCCATCCAGTACAGCGTTTCGTTGCCGATAGAGGGCTCCACCGAATGCCCCAGTGGAACCTTTCACATGCGTATCCCCCACCCAATAATGTTTTGTGGCCCATGGGGAGCTCCAACGAAGGCCCCAGTGGCAAAGTTCTCATGCGTCTTCCCCACCCAGATCAGCGTCTCGTGGCCCATGGGGAGCTCCACCGAAGGCCCCAGCTGCAATGTTCGCATGCGTCTCCTCCGCCCAGTACAGCGTCTCGTGGCCCATGGGGAGCACCACTGACGACGATACCCACAACTGCGGTACTCACAACTGCATATGGTTGGGTCCCTCGCCAAGCTAATTTGTTCTTAACATTCCTCAGGATGGATGGTTGAGAAAACCATCCTCATCAACCACAATGTGGTGTTGGGCCCTGGATTTGAAGAGACAGCGCCCCGCGTTCTCCTCCTCCTCCTCCTCCTCCTCCTCCTCCTCCTCTCCTCCTCTCCTCATCTTCCCTCCTCCCATCCCTGCCTCTGCCCTCCGCATGTATTCGTCGTCCCCCCCTCCTCCTCCTCCTCCCCTCCTCCTCCTCCTCCTCCTCCTCCTCCTCCTCCTCCCTCCTCCTCCTCCTCCTCCTCCTCCTCCTCCTCCTCCTCCCCCTCCTCCCCCTCCTCCCCCCTCCTCCCACCCTCCGTGCCTCTGCCCTCTGCATGTCCACCATTTCAGCAGACCCAGCACGGTGTTTCGTTGCCCCCTAGGGAGCTCCACCAAAAGCCCCAGTGGCGGCGTTCGCATGCGTCTCCCCCGTCCAGTACAGCGTTTCGTGGCCCCACAGGGAGCTCCACCGAAGGCCCCAGTGGCGGTGTTTGCATGCGCCCCCCCCACCCTACCAAATACAACGTTTCGTGGCCCCATACCGAACTCCACCGACAGCCTCAGTGGCGGTGTTAGCATGCGTCTCCCCCACCCATTCCACGTTCCGTGGCCCGATAGGGAGCTCCACCGAAGGCCCCAGCGGCAAAGTTCACATGCGTCTCCCCCACCCACTACAACGCTTCGTGGCCCATAGGGAGCTCCACCGGATGCCTCAGTGGCAGTGTTCGCATGCGTGTCCCCCATCCATTCCACGTTTCGTGGCCCCGCACGGAGCTCCACCGAAGGCCTCAGTGGCGGTGTTCGCATGCGTCTCCCCAACCCAGTACAGCGCTTCGTGCCCCCAGAGGAAGCTCCACCGAATGAATGCCCCAGTGACGGTGTTCGCATGCGCCTATCCCCGACCAAGTACAGCGCTTCGTGTCCACATAGGGAGGGAGCCTCACCGAAGGCCCCAGTGGCGGTGTTCAAATGCGTCTCTCCCGTCCAGTACAACGTTTCATGGCCCCATGGGGAGCTCCATCGAAGGCCCTGGTGGCGGTGTTCAAATGCGTCTCCCCCACTCAGTACAGCGCTTCATGGCCCCGTAGAGAGCCCCACCGAAGGTTCGTGGCCGCAAGCCGCATGCGCCTCTCCTCACACAAATCAGCGCTTCGCATGCTACATGCTACAAGTGTTCGCAGCGCTCCCCGAAGGCGATAATCGCAACGATGGTACTCACAACTGCATATGGTTGGTCCCCTCGCCAAGATAACTTGTATTTCTGGCCTTTGGAGGCCCTCACCGGGCCTCGGGCCCGCCAACAAAAACGGCTCAGGATGAAAAACTGGTCCTGGCGAATGGGTCGAGACTTCTGGGGGTCGACGCTATGACAAGTCATGACCTCCAGTGTCTGGGTCAGCGAGAGAAGAACAACTGCATAAACAAACCGTTGGATGTCTGGGCGGATGTTTCTTGGATCGGCGCTGGCGCGCCAGGGGCGGCGCCGAAGTGCCGCCAGTGGGGTCCAGCGCCGATGCGCGCCGAAGTGCCGCCAGTGGGGTCCCTGGCCATCGCTCGGACGTGCACTCCCTGTGTTTTTTTCGGTTTCGTGCGTGTTTTTTTCGCCACATCAGGGATGCTCCTCGACGCTCCTCGCCGAAGGAACAATGCACACGCCCGAGCGATGCCAGGCGATGCGCGCCGAGGTGCCGCGCTGTGGGGTCCCGCGCCGATGCGAAAAAATCCAGGGCCCGAGGGGCAGAACTGGGGCCCCCTCCCGACTATAGCCTCGAGGCTGTCCCGCTCCCTGGGATCGGCAAGGCCAGGGCGATGGCGATAGTTCGAGCGTGCCAGAAGAATCCTAGGGAATCCCTACGCTCGGCACCGAGATCAGGTGATGCCGATCGCACCCTAGTGTATATATACACATATATGAGGACATAATGAATACATATATATATATATATATATATATATATATATATACATACATGTACATATACATATATACACATATACATATACATACGCATATCACCGTTCGGAGATCCGCGCGGATTTCTTGGACCGTCGCTGGACCCCCCCTCCCTGACGCGAGGAGCGCGCCAGCGGCCAGGCAGGCCCACCACAGATCGGAGACACCCGCGCAGAGCTCCTGAGGCTCGTGTCTGTGCAGGTTGCCCTTCTTGAAGGGGCCCAAGGACACACACACACACATAAATACACACATAAAATGATGTCCCATATTTTCCTATATTTTTCTGGGTTTTTGTCTTCCCGCCCAATTCCCAGATTTTCCTACATTTTCCGGGGGATCAACGATTAATTGTGTTTGTGTGTTTTGTCTCCTCCTGACTTCTCTTCTTCGACGGGTGCCGACTTTTTTTCACGGCAGAGTGCCAGCGATGAGTGCGAGTTGCGAGAGCTCTGCTTGCTCTGAGGCCAAGGCCACGGGCGGGACGCGGGCCCACTCACTGCCTTGTCTTCCTCTCCTCCTCTCCTCCTCCTCCTCCTCCTCCTCCTCCTCCTCCTCCTCCTCCTCCTCCTCCTCCTCGTGCAAGGTCTGCACCAAGCGTGTCACCACACATCGAAATGCATATCTCGATAGGGTCTCGCGTGGTCTATGGCCTAAGGGTTTAAGTGCACGTGAGAAGCAGAGCCGTGGTCGTGTATAGCCATGCCTTCATGTGTAATTCGTCACGTAATGTTGGCACGCTTGACTTTGTCACATGATCATACTCATACTCATACTCATACTACTCCTCCTCCTCCTTCCTCCTCCTCCGCCTTCCCTCCCTCCCAGGTGGGGCAACGATCGGGGCGATACACCGCCGATGGCTCGGCGATAGGCTCTCGATGGCGCATCCGCGCGTTCCTCGGGCGGATGGGCTATCGGGCCCCAGTCGGCGATCAGTGGGCGATTGGGGTCGACGTCCCCCCCTGGGGCTATACCTGTAGCTCCCTGACGTTGCCCTGATCCCCCCGTCCCTCCCCTCTCCCTCCCCTCCCACCCTTCCTCCCTCTCCTGGCCCTCCCCCCCCCCCCTTTCCCTCCCTCCCAGACCTCCCTCCCTCCCTCCCCAGACCTCCCTCTCTCCCTCCCCTGGGCCATGCCCCCCCCTCCCTCCCACCAAGACCTTCTCGCGTCGTGGCGAAACCCCCGACGGACGGCCTCCGCACCACTCTCGGCCTCCCGGGGGGGCCCTCGCCGGGCCTGGCGGACGGTCCAACACCGGGCTCGGCACGAGTAGCGTGCCCCGGGGACCTGCGGCCGAGACCTCCGGGGAAGGCGCCCTCCCGCCTCGAGGGCAGGATATGGAGGCCTCCTGGCCCTCGAGGGGGGCGGCGGCCTCCTCCCTGCACTGTGTGCACGCGCGGGGAGCTGCGCGCATCTCTCGGATGGATCCGTGCTGGGCCTCCCGGGGCGCCGCCCCCGGCGCTCTCCGCGCGCCGGGGAGGGGGAGGGGGGGGGGCCAGCGCCGATCCAGGAGCTCCCGCGCGGGCCCGTGGGAGCTCGGGCGTGCGTGCAGCTGCTTGTTCCCTCTGAAGGGGCCCCAGGACACACACATAAACACACACACACAAATCAAGAGATTCCCCCTATTTTCCTATATGTTCAAGGTTGTTCTCTTCCCCCCCCGCTTCCCATATTGTCCCATATTTCCGGGGGGAATCGACGATTAATAGTGTCTGTGTTTTTTTTGTCCCTCCTGACCTTCGGCCTCCCCCCTCTCTCCCTCCCAGCAGCGAGGCGTGCTCGACCAGCGCGTCGCGGCGGCGGCCCCCGTGGCTGCGCTGCGCCCTGCCAGTCGGGTGCTGTGCCTGCCGTGGTAAGCGGTCGCCCCATCTCGAGGGGCTGGCGCAGTGCGGAGCCGCCGTGCCCCGCTGGGCGCGCGGAGCCCTAGAAGTTCAGGAGGGGAAAAACACACAGACACAATTATTCGTCGATTCCCAGAAGATGTGCGAAAACCTGGGAAGTGGGGGGGAAGACAGAAACCCAGACGATATCGGAAACTATGGGATTTGTTTTCTTTGTGTGTATGGATTTGTGTGTGTTGTGGCCCCCTTCACTTGTACAGTGCGACGGGGGGGTGGAGCTGCGCCGGCGGGGGGCGGGCATGATTGGGCTCGTGCCTCGAGCGAAGCGTCTGCGAGGCTACATGGGATGGCGGTTCCAGAGCGGAGAACCGCGTGGTGCTCCCCCGGGCCAAAAAGAGGTTCGAGCCAGGTTCCCAAATCGGTACGGCAGGTTCGTGTCGTGCCGACCCTGGCGTTGGTTTTTGACACCGCAGGGATCGTTCAACCTTGAACGATCGGCCGCTGCCGCAACGTCCGATCGTTCAACATCGATCGATTCTGGGTCGCCGGCGGCGTTCAACCTTGAACGCCCGCGCTGGGGTCGCCGCTGGTCGACACGACGCAAACCTACCGTACCAGACACTAGTTGTCGCTTCCAAAACAGTAGCAGAGGGGGGGCCTCGTGCGGGACTTCTGCGAAGAGCAAGGTCGAGCCAGGTTCCAAGGCCAGTTCCAAACAAGAGGGAGGTGGGTGTCTCGTGCGGGACTTTCTCGAAAGGCAGGCTCGAACCAGGTTCGAAGTCAGTGCCGAACAATAGAGAAGTGGGCGTCTCGTGCGGGATGTCCTGGAAAACCTTCCACGAACCATGTTCCAACTAGGTTCGAAACAAAGGAACAGTGAGGGGTTCGCGCGGGACTTCCTCGAAATACATGTTAGAACCACATCCGAAATAATATACAAGTGAGCTTCTCGTGCGGGACTTCCTCAAAGAGATGACTGGATGACGCCGCTTCTGTGTCCAAATTGGTGATTGCTGCATATTGGCGCGGCCGTTGAGATCACAACGTGGCGCTCACACAGAACGGTCTTGTGCTCGTCTGCATCTTTCGACATTCTCCTCCGTTGTGTCGAAGAGCACCGCAGTTGCAAAATTGGGCGAAATCCGAATGACGCCCATGTAGCGTGTCGCTCTACAGTGCGGGCGCGGCCGCAAGAAACCCTCGCAAGAAACCCAGCCCTGAAACCCGAGCGCGCGATATGCAAGAGGGGGGAACCCCGAGCACCCTGAACGCAGCAGCTTCTTCAGCGGCTGCGGGAAGTCACCGCGCAGAGCGCGGAGCGAAGAATCCCTGGATGCCCCGACGAAAAGCGAACGGTTTCTTGACGCGCACCCCCATCGTAATGTGTCGCTCTACGACGGAAGACCGAGACGAGCTCGGAAAGCGCGGATGCGTGGGGACCGGGAGGTGCCTGGCGTGCCGCAGCGTGGCACTGCGGGTCAGCACCGGCGGCGCGAAACGCGAAGCAAACGTTTCCGACGCTTCCGATGCAGAGGAGCACGCGCCACCAGAAGAAACAGAACCGAAGGGGCCCAGGGACACATAAATATAGATACGAGTCCCAAGATCCCCCCATTTTCTCATATGTGCCGGATTTTCGTCTGCCCCCCACTTCCCATATTTTCCCATCTTTCCCTGGGGATCGACGACTACTTGTGTCGGTGTTTTTTTCCCCTCCTGAGAAACACATACGCGCGCGCGCAGCAGCTGCTCTGCGGTGTATCGGGAGTTTGTGAATATACTGCGCCCCTGTGGCCCGCTCCCCCACCTCTCCCCGCCCCTCTTCCCCCTTGCATCAGGTCGGGCGTGTCCTCCTACAGGCGGATTCTGGAAGACAAAAATAAGAAGTAGTGAAACACATATTCAAAACTTGTCGAAACATAACAAGACAAATCCTTCCCAGACAACTTTTAAAATATTTTCGAATGTTCCTCCTGTAGGGGGACATGCCCGACTTAACCCCTGCACCCCTTCTCACCTCCTCCCTTCCCTCCCTTCCGTCCCTCCCCTTTCCTCCCCCTCCCTTCCATCACTCCCGCCCTCCCATCCTTCTGCCCCCCTCTCTCCCCCTTCCCTGCCCCCCTTGCATTGAAGGCCTTCTGGAAAGCGTCTGCAAGCCATTTTGTGATGATGTCCCAAGCGAAACCGCCGGTTGGGGATTCTTTTGGCGGGAGCGCCGGATTCGTCGGAAACAGTGTAAGAAGGGCAGTTGTTAGCCTCACTTCCTTGCGCGCCGGGGTTCCGGAGGACGTATGTTCACAAGACAAGCGGCGCAACTGGCGGCGTTGAAAGCGCCACCAGGGGGTTCCAGTGCAGAAATCCGTGCGGACCTCCAAACCATTATGTTTATCATGTGGTCCTCTCCTTCGAACCACGGCCAAAGGTACCCAGAATCCAGCCAGGACTCGAGAGGGCCTTTGGTCCCATCTGGAGGGAACGCCAGCCGACGGGGCACTGAGGGTTCTGGCGGAGGCTGCGGGGGTGCGGAATGGACGATGCCTTTACCTTTACAACTTTTGGTTTCGTAGTCCTGGGGAGGCTCGGGACCGACACGTTTGGCTTGACCCCTCCCCTCCTCCTCCTCCTCCTCCTCCTCCACCTCCTCCTCCTCCTCCTGCTCCTCCTCCTCCTGCTCTTCCTCCTCCTCCTCCTCCTCCTTCTCCTCCTCCGTCTCCTCCTCCTCCTCCCCCTTTTCCTCCTCCTCCTCCTCCTTTTCCTCCTCCTCCTCCTCCTCCTCCTCCTCCTCCTCCTCCCTTCCCTCCCCCAAGGTCCAACCTCTCGTGGACGGGAGGGGGGTCCCCGGACGAGCTCGCCAACTCGGAGCCTCCAAATCCCCACCCTCCGTGCCCTCCAAGACGCCTCCTGAGATTGCTCAAGAAGAGCTCCAGCACGTGGGAGAGGACTCGAGGAGGAGGACTCGAGGAGGAGGAGGAGGAGGAGGAGGAGGAGGAGGAGGAGGAGGAGGAGGAGAACACCCAGTATGGCTTCAAGACGGCCCCAGGGGGCCCAGAAGACGCCCCGAGAGGGTCCCAACGGGATCCCCACGAGATAATCCAGAGAGCGCCACGAGGCAACTGTTTGGATGTCGGTCTCTGAGCGACTTCCGCGACCTTTCCTCTTCGGGTCCATATCCTCCCTCCCGCACCCGCACCACGCGGAGGCCTCCCACGGGAAGGAATTGGGGCCCGAGGAGTTTGGGCCCGAGGACCGCTGCGCATTGCCGATGTGAAGGGGCCCCAGGACACACAAATAAATACACACAAATAAACAGATGCCCCATATTTTCCTGTATTTTCTGGGTTTCTGTCTTCCCCCCCACTGCCCACATTTTCCCATATTTTCTGGGGGATCGACGACTAATTGTGTCTGTGTGTTTTTGTCCCTCCTGACAAAGGAAGGAGATGGGGTCCGAGGAGTTTGGGCCCGAGGACCGCTGCGCATTGCCGATGCACCGCCGACGCGTCGGCGACGTCCGCGGCGCCTCGCCGCCGCCGGCGCTGAGCACCTCGGGATCCGCACCGAGCCGCCCCGCCGAGGGGAGCGGGCGATGCGGGTCGACCCTCCGGCCCCGCCTCTCCCTTATGTGGACACCCCGGAGGAGGAGGAGGAGGAGGCGGAGGAGGAGGAGGAGGAGGAGGAGGAGGAGGAGGAGGAGGAGGAGGAGGAGGAGGGGGTACGGAAAGAGTGGACGCCCGGGGGGGCACCGTCGGGGCGCTGACCTACGGAACCCTCCATAAGGAACGAGGCCCCTTTTCTCCAGAAGTTGAACTTCGATCTCCCGTGGGAAACCTCAGTAAAACAGAAGGCAAACTGTATCAGGGGGGCGTAAGACCCGGGTACAGGGGACTCGAACATCCCCGACGAGGTCGTCAACAACAATGACGAGGCCGAGCCTGCATTTTGACGAGGCCTCCCGCTGCAGACATGCCACGAAACTCCTCCTCGTCAAAATCCGAGGCGCGGTCGTCAAAAAACGATGGCGAACCCGAGTCCTGGCAAACCCAAGTCTTACGCTCCCCCGACTGTAGAACAATCCAGGAACACCGAGCCCCTCCCCAACGAAAAGGGTTCCTTCTGCAGGGCCCGGGCTGAACGGAAAGAGCGGGCACGAGGCCCAACGGCAGATGCTGTCCCAGAGCAGCAGCGGCCGCTGTGGCGCAGGCGGCCCCTCTGTCTCGAGTGGACACGGGCCGCGGTGGCGTGGACGGCGAGCCCTGCTCAGAACGGACAGGATCCGCCGTGGGGCCGCGTGCCCCTTCTTTCCGTGCCCGCTTCGTGCGTGCCGCCTCCCTGGACCCCACCTGAGTGGACTTGGCTTGAATGAGCCCCCGGTGGGCCAGGCCCGGAGGGTCGGGTCTCCCTCCCTCCCTCCCTCCCTCCCTCCCGCAGGGCGCTCGGGAAGCGTGCCGCGCTCTTCTTCCATCTGCAATGTTCGTTTGGGCTGAGCTGGCTGCCGTGGGCGACGCGCCGGCACACCTCCAAAGCTGCACCGACGGCCAGCAAAAATAACGCTGTCGGGTGCCTGCGCGCAGCTCTATCGACAGGCAGAGGCCCCGGCCCAGGAACCCACTCGAGCCTTGGCCCCTCCTGCCCTCTCCGCCCCTGCCCTCGGGGGCGGCCGAGAGGGGAGCGTCCAAGAGGGCAAGTCATGGCCCGAGGCACGGTGCGCGGAGGAGGCGGGGCCAAGGGACGTAACAACACTGATGATGCGATTGAGAAGAATACGAATGGGCATCATACGACTAAGAATGCCAATGATAGTAATAAGCATCGCCCACAGACTACGATGAACTAAGAAGGAGAAAGCGAACAATGCTAATCATAAACAATATTGTGTATCAATAAAGCAGTTCGGTTAAGAACAACAATGCAACACATCATAACAATACTACTAACTATGCGACTAATAGCAATACGAATGCGAATACTGATGTTTATGATACTACCATCATACGGCTAATCAAATTCATAATACATACGGGCAATCGTTGGAATACGCACGAGACGAAAGGATGGCCATGTAACCGGCGAGATATCAAAGCATCGGGCATGATGGCCGCATTCCCCGAGCCATCAGCCCAGGAGGAGGAGGAGGAGAGGAGGATGGGGAGAGGGAGGAGGAGGAGGAGGAGGAGGAGGAGGAGGAGGAGGAGGAGGATGGGAGGAGGAGGAGGAGGAGGAGGAGGAGGAGGAGGAGGAGGAGGAGGAGGAGCAGGAGGAGGAGGAGGAGGGGTACACCGGACTCACTTCTATAGCGCTTACTTCTATAGTGCTCACTTTGAAATTGTGGTCCGGAAGGGGTCGCACATGCAGGCACATGCCGCACAGTCGCATGCACATGCCCATGCAAATATACAAACGCCTCAACAGCATTGCCGCACATGCGCGCACATGCCACACCGTCCGACGCACAGTCGAATGCACGGTCAAGCAAAACTCTGAAAGCATAGACGCACATGCCCGCACATGCCGCAGAGATGTCGCAGGCGATAGTGGCCTGACCACCTGAGCTCGGGGCATTTCGCAACCCAGAGTTCCGAGGATGTCTCAGGCAAGCGTGGCCGGATCACCATGGGGCAGGGCATCATTCGTGGCGAGGATCAAGGGTCTGAGCCCAGAGTTGCGAGGACCAGACTACAGTTGCATCTCCGAGCTCAGAGTTGATGAGGCAAAAGTGGCCTGAACAGCTCAACTCAGGGCATCTCGGGCGAGGATGAGTGGTCTAACCAACTCAACTCAGGGCGTCTCGGAACCCAGAGTTCCGAGGATGTCTCAGGCGAAAGGGGCCGAGACACTATCGAGCAGGGCATCATTGAGATCAGGGTTGCGAAGATGTCTCAGGCGACAGTGGCTGACCACCTCAGCTCGGGGCATATCGGAATCGAGACTTGCGAGGATGTCTCAGGCGACCGTGGCCTGACCAGCATGGGGCAGGAGATCTCTGAGGTCAGAGTTGCGAGGATGTCTCAGGCGAAAGTGGTCTAACCACCTCAGCTCAGGGCGTCTCGAAACCAGAGTCCCGAGGATGTCTCAAGCGAAAGTGGCCGGGCCACCATGGGGCAGGGCATCTCCGAGACCAGAGTTGCGAGGATGTCTCAGGCGAAGGTGGCCAGATCACTTCATGTCAAAGCACGTCGGCCTCAAAATTGCCGACGACGTCTCACGTGGAACTGGCCGGACGCGAACGCGCCAGCGTCCGGAGACGAACGCCGGCCCCGGCATTCTTGCAGGTCCCGCACATACACTGCACAGGTACGCGCAGTATTCGCACAGGCCGAGCTCGCCTGTGGCCGAGCCAGGCCAGCGATTCCGAGATTCCCTGAGCTCGGGCCGTCAAGCCACTTTCGCCTGAGACAGCCTCGCAACTCTCACCTCCTCCTCCTCCTCCTCTTCCTCCTCCTCCTCCTCCTCCTCCTCCTCCTCCTCCTTCTCCTCTGGCCGAGCCGAACAGGCAGGCTGGCCAGTGGCCGGGGGCGCCCGCCTCCTCCGCCCCCCCCTCCTCCCCCCCCCTCCACCTCCCCCCCCCCCATCCCTGCTTCTCCGGCCGAGCTGAGAAGGCGCGCGGGAGAGTATTTTATTAGGCGGGCGCGCCACCGCCAGCTCACGAACCGGGCGAATAACCGCCCCCGCCAGCAGCGGGCGAGTCTAAACGCACAACAAACTCTTTCAGGAAGCCCTGGCACGCCCCAGGTTAGCTCTGCGAAGGCCAGGAGGCATTGGAGGCACAGGGGTCCCAGACAGCTCCTAGGGCATGAGCGTGCATGTGCATTGGGATGTGCACGCATGTGCGCCCGCGCGCTTCACCGCATGTGCGTGCATGTGCGGGCCCGCGCGGCCTCCCGAAGAGAGGTTGCACAGGCATGTGCGTGCATGTGCCGATGACAGATCTGCGATTCTCGAGCACCTCCCGCATGTGCAGGCATGTGCGCGCATGTGCGTCGGACTGTGCGTGCATGTGCGTATGATGGATACATCAAAACACAACGCACATGCCCCCGCACATGCCCGGACACGACGTGCACAGTAGGAAGTCCATCCAAGAAGGACCGCACAGGCCTGGCACATGACTGGCACATGCCGCGCACATGACAGCGCAAAAACGGCCGCACATACACCCACCCAGGGGTATAGATGTGAGTGCGTTGTAGGAGGAGTTGAGGAGGGAGAGGGAGGAGAGTGGGAGGAGGAGGATGCGAGGAGTGCACGAGTAGGAAGGAGGAGAGTGATGATGAGGAGGGGAGAGGAGGAGGAGAGGATGGGGATGAGAGTGGATGGAAGATGCGCTGGGAAACGCGGAGGAGAGGAGTACATGAGGGCGTAGAGGAGGGAGGAGGAGGATAGGAGAGGAGAGGGGAAGGATGTCGGACGCCCCGACGCTCTCGCGGGCGGGAAGGCTCCCGACGGCGGCTCCCCCTTGGGGCGCGGCAGCCGCCTGTGGCGCGCTGCAGCCTTCTCGGGGAGCAGCCGGGTCAGCGTGTGCCCTGGGGCGGCAGGGACGGAGGCATGTAGCGGCGACCCTCCTCCTCCTCCTCCTCCAACCTCCTCCCTCCATCCTCCTCCCCTCCCTCCTCCCTTCCTCCCTCCCTCTCCTCCTCCACTCCTCCCCTCCTCACCTCCTCCCTCCTCCCTCCTCCGCGCCTCCTTCCCTCCTCTCCTACCCTCCTCCCTCCTCTCCTCCATCCTCCCCCTCCCGCCTCCCGCCTCCCGCCTCCCTCCTCCCTCCCCTCCCTCCCTCCCATCCTCGCCATCCTCCCTTCTCCTCCTTCTCCTCCGCCTCCTCCTCCGTCCTCCTCCTCCTCCTCCCTGCCTCCTCACTCCTCCTCCTCCTCCTCCCTCCTCCGCCCTCCTCCTCGCTCCTTCCTCCTCCTCCTCCTCCGCCGTTCCTTTCCCTCCTTCCCTCCTCCTCCTCCTCCTCCTCCTCCTCCTCCTCCTCGTCCTCGTCCTCCTCGTCCTCCTCGTCCTCCTCTCCCTCCTCCGCCGACGGAGGGGCCGGGCTATACGAAGAGTCGGCGGCGCGCCCAGATCGTCGCCGTCGCCGTCGCCGTCGCCGTCGCCGTCGCCGCTGCCGCCGCCGCCGCCGCCGCCGCCGCCGCCGCCGCCGCCGTCGTCGTCGTCGTCGTCGTCGTCGTCGTCGTCGTCGTCGTCGTCGTCGTCGTCGTCGTCGTCGTCGTCGTTGCTGTCGTCGTCGTTGCTTTCGTCGTCGTCGTCGTCGTCGTCGTCGTCGTTGCTGTCGTCGTCGTTGCTTTCGTCGTCGTCGTCGTCGTCGTCGTCGTCGTCGTCGTCGTCGTCGTCGTTGCTTTCGTCGTCGTCGTCGTCGTCGTCGTCGTCGTGCGCGCCGCGCCGCAGCTGGCGATGCGCCGCGCTGCCGGCGAGGCGCCCTGCGGCGCTCTGGCGGCGGCCAGTTTGGGGGCAGGGCGAGAGCGGGGCCGGCCTGGCCTCGGGGGGCGGCGGGGCTTCGTGGGAGCGCCCCCGCAGGGCGAGGCGAGGTGAGCGCCGGCTCCGCTCCGCGCGTGCGCGGGGAGCGCCTCCTGAAGAGGGCGGCGGCGGGGCCGCAGCCCCTCGGAGGTCGTCAGTCCATCTTGCAGTGTTTTTCGTTTTCGTTTTGTTTTCGTTGTCCCTCGCTTTGTCTTCAATCCGCCTTTAACGCAGAACGAAATCGAAACGGAAACGGCCCACGAAATCGCTGAAACACTGTTTAGGTCCGCCCCTGCCATCTTGTTTTTGGCCCGTGCGGAAGCCCCCATGGGCTTCTGAGAGGCCTTCTGAGCCTTACAGTCGGCCCGTATCAAAGGGTGCGCGATTGCTAAGGGTGCAAGGGCCTTGGGCGCCCATGTCGAAGCTTCTCGAGCGGGGCGCGGCCAACGAAGGTGGCCAAGGATGGGCCGATGAGGCAAGGATGCAAGGGTACCCTTGGGAAGGTTGCCCATCCTTACTATGCGGGTTGACTGTAGTAGGCCCCAGCATGGGCAGGGCCGTTTCTTCACCGTTTCCAGCAAAAATGTAGAACATGAGAACGGTAAGAAAACGGCAGCCAGAAACGGCAAAGAAAAGGCTCTGGCATTCTATAAAAAATCTGAACAGTCAAACCAATGGGGACGGAACTAAGACAATTAGCCTGCCGAAAGACCAAGCTATATGCAGCTGTGAGTACTGCAATTGTGAATATCTTCTTCGGTGGCGTTCCCTTATGGGGCCACGAAGCGCCGTACTGGGTGGGTGAAACGCAGGGAGCAAGGGCCGTGTTGGGTGGTGGCGGACGCATGCGGGCGGTGCCACTGGGACCTTCGGTGGAGTTCCGTATGGGGCCACGAAGCGCTGTAGTGGGCGGGTGAAACGCAAGGAGCAAGGGCTGTGCTGGGTGGTGGCGGACGCATGCGGGCAGTGCCGCTGGGACCTTCGGTGGGGCCCCCTTTATGGGGCCACGAAGCGCTGTACTGGGTAGGTGAAAAGCAGGGAGCCAGGGCTGTCCTCGGTGGTGGCGGACGCATGCGGGCGGTGCCACTGGGACCTTCGGTGGAGCCCCCTATGGACCCACGAAGCGCTGTACTGGGTGGGTGAAGCGCAGGGAGCACTGGCTGTACTGGGTGGTGACGGATGCATGCGGGCGGTGCCACTGGGACCTTCGGTGGAGCTCCCTGTGGGGCTTCGAAACGCTGTAGTGGGTGGGGAAACGCAGTGAGCAAGGGCTGTGTTGGGTGGTGGCGGACGCATGCGGGCGATGCCACTGGGACCTTCGGTGGAGCTCCCTGTGGGGCTTCGAAACGCTGCACTGGGTAGGTGAAACGCAGTGAACAAGGGCTGTGTTGGGTGGTGGCGGACGCATGTGGGCAGTGCCGCTGGGACCTTCGGTGGGGCCCCCTTTATGGGGCCACGAAGCGCTGTACTGGGTAGGTGAAACGCAGGGAGCCAGGGCTGTCCTCGGTGGTGGCGGACGCATGCGGGCGGTGCCACTGGGACCTTCGGTGGAGCTCCCGATGGGGCCACGAAGCTCTGTACTGGGTGGGTGAAGCGCAGGGAGCACTGGCTGTACTGGGTGGTGACGGATGCATGCGGGCGGTGCCACTGGGACCTTCGGTGGAGCTCCCTGTGGGGCTTCGAAACGCTGCGCAGGGTAGGCGAAAAGCAGTGAGCAAGGGCTGTGTTGGGTGGTGGCGGACGCATGCGGGCGGTGCCACTGGGACCTTCGGTGGAGGTCCCGATGGGGCCACGAAGCTTTGTACTGGGTGGGCGAAACGCAGGGAGCAAGGGCTGTGCTGGGTATTGGCGGACGCATGCGGGCGGTGCCACTGGGACCTTCGGTGGAGCTCCCGATGGGGCCACGAAGCTCTCTACTGGGTAGGTGAAACGCAGGGAGCAAGGGCCGTGCTGGGAGGTAGCGGACGCATGCGGGCGGTGCCACTGGGACCTTCGGTGGAGCTCCCTATGCGGCCAAGAAGCGCTGTACTGGGTGGGTGAAACGCAAAGCGCGAAGGCCGTGTTGGGTGATGGCGGGCGCATGCGGGCGGTGCCACTGGGACCTCCCGTGGAGCTCCCTATGGGGCCACGAGGCGCTGTAGTGGGTGGGTGAAACGCAGGGAGCAAGGACTGTGTTGGGTGGTGGCGGACGCATGCGGGCGGTGCCACTTGGACCTTCGGTGGGGCCCCCTTATGGGGCCACGAAACGCTGTGCTGGGTGGGTGAAGCGCATGGAAGAAGGAGGAGGGAGGGGAGGAGGGGGAGGGGGGGAGGAGAAGGAGAGGAGGAACGCGGGGAACCTCTCTTCAAAACGAGGACCCAACTCCACAGGATGATTGGGAAGAAACGACTGTACGAGCATGAGTTTCCGGAGGTCCGCGCGGATTTCTTGGATCAGCGTTGGAGCCCTCTGGCACGCCTCCAGCGCCGCCCCTGGCGCGCTTCGCGCGCCAGGGTCGGGTGGTCTGGCGCCGATGCAAGAAACCCGCGCGGACCTCCGAATCGTTACAGTCGGGGCCTTGACCTAAGAAACCCAAAATAAGGAACGAGGCCCCTTTTTTTCCATAAGTGAACCTTCGATTTCCGATCGAAAACATAAGGAAAACCTGAAGCAAGCTGTGAAACACTTAAGGAACGCGGAGCCCCTCCCCAACCAAAAGGGTTCCTTCTTCAGGGCCCCGACTGTACGTCTGCGCTGTTTTTCCCAGCCGAAGGGAGAGGGAGCATCCGGACTGCGAAGCGGAGGGTTATCCATACCCGCCGCCCAGGGGATCGATCTGCCGGGGCCTCGGAGGGCGGCGGGGATGGACGTGTCCATGCCCGAGGCCCGCCGAGGTCCCCGAAGATCCATCCCTCGGGTCGGGCGAAAGGGGGGGGGGATAGCAAAGGGGGGGTTTGAGAATCAGCTCACGCAGCTGATTTTCCCAGCGCCTCCTGGCGCCGGAGGCGGCCATGTATCGAGGAATGGGCCCCTCGGTGAGGCCGAAACCAGCTGCATGCAGCTTCTTGGGACCTCCTGGGACCTTTGGGTAGCGGGCACTTAGCGACTGCAACCTCCTCCTCCTCCTCCTCCTCCTCCTCCTCCTCCTCCTCTCCTCCCTCTCCCCTCCTCCTGATCCTCCTCATCCTCCCCCTCCTCCTCCTCCTCCTTCTCCTCCTCCTCCTCCTCCACCGACTTTCTGGAACTTCTGACTGGGCCGAATTCTCGTGGCGTGCGTCAGAGGAGCCCGCCTGGGACGCACCCTCGAGCCACCCGTCTCTTCTGGGCGCCAAGTTCTGCGAAGAAGCAAGGATTGGGGGCGAAGCATCGCCTGCGGTCGGGGAATTCTGGGGGGGGAGAGGGAGCTTCACACCGCGTTGGGGCCAAAAAAGGCCGACTGCCAGCAAAATGGGCAAGCACATGTACCAAACGGGTGAGAATGATGAAGGGGCCCTGGGACACACAAATAAATACACACAGATAACAGGATTCCCCATCTTTTCCTACATTTTCTGGGTTCTTGTCCTCCCCCCCACTTCCCATATTTTTCCACGTATGCCTGGGAATCGACGATTGATGGTGTCTGTGTTTGTTTTCCCTCCTGAAATGAGGGCGGTCGCAGAGGGAGACAGACGGGGGGGATGAAACACGCTCAGATCATGCGGAACTTGGCGCGCGCGGCTCTGGCGGCCTCAGCCTCCACCAAGGAATCGCGCGAGGGAGGCGACACGTCGGCCGGAAGAAGTAGGCAAGAACATGAAGTAGGGAGGCGGATTCAGTTGATTGGGTCCAGGCCCCCCCAGAGAATAAGAGAACACAGCAAAAGCGTGCCGATGCTTGAAATAAGAAGGCGCTTGAAGTAGACTGGGATCTGGAAATCTAAAAATACCTACTTTCAACGACCGGCGTGTACACCTGCCCAAAACCAGGACTAAAGTCGTGGCCGAATGGGGGGAGAAGAAACGGGGGTAAGATACGCGAGCCGTGCGTCCATGAAGGACGCGTGGGCAGAGGGCGCGATGTAAAAGTTGCCCAAGCCGCGTCCAGCGCGCCAAGTAGGGGGAAGGGGGAGAGGAGGGGGATAGAGCGAGGAGAGAGCGACGAGGGGAGAGGATGGTCACAAAAAGCTTCATGCACTCAGGGCGGACACAAAAGCTTCTTGCACTCACAACAGGGGAGGGACCTAATAGAGGAAGAGCAAACGCCACACACGCTAACTTTAGTATGTCTGCGCGGATTCGTTAAACCGTCGCTGGGACCGCTAGGAAGGGGGGTCCAGCGCCGATCCAAGAAATCCGCGCGGACCTCAGAAAGTGTTTGTTTAGCAGTTTCTTGTTCTTCGACCCAAGAATCTGACAAGTTCCCCCAACCATCCTGTGGTGTTGGGTCCTCCTTTTGAAGAGACGGCGCCCCGCGTTTCCTCATCTGCTCTCCTTTCCTCCTTCCTGATCCCTCCTCCTCCCATCCACCCAGTACAGCATTTTGTGGCCCCGTAGGGCGCTCCACCGAAGGCCCCAGTGGCTGTGACCACGTGCATCCCGCGCCACCCAGTGCGGCGTTTCATGGCCCAATACGGTATTTTTGGTCCCCGGCTTCGGCATCTGGCAACCGATTTCGGGCCCCGTGGGCCATCAGGCACCGATACCGGGCGTCGAAAATGATCCTGGGGATGGCTGAAGGGGCCCTGGGACACACAAATAGATACAAATAACAGGATTCCCCATACCTTCCCATATTTCCGGGGTTTTTATCCTCCCCCCCACTTCCCATATTTTTCCACGTATGCCTGGGAATCGACACTTCATTGTGTCTGTATGTTTTTTCCCCTCCTGGATGGCGTCGGGAGCTCCGGGCCCCACGTCCTGACCAGCCGCGGCGCCGGAGGCAGGCCTGCGGAGGCCTCCGATCCCTGCTCGCCCTGCGCTGGACGAGTGCAGTGTGCGCGCCGTCAACTCGGACGCCCGAAATGGGTACGGACAAAAATGGATACTCCAGATTTCGTAATAAAAGGGAGGGGGTCTGGACCCTCCAAGACAAGCCATTTCAGACCCCTCCGCGTGGGAGAACCCTCCAAAACATCGTCCCCAGACCACCCCAGGCCCTCCAAGATAGCCTGGAAGAGACCCCCCCCGAAATGAGACCCCCCTCCCTTTATTACGAAATCTGGGGTACAGTGCCCAACAACAAATGTTGTCCCAAACCAACAGCGGCCGCTGTTGGGCAGGCGGCCTTCTGTCTCGAGAATGATCCCCGGGGATGGCGTCGGGAGCTCCGGGCCCCACGTCTTGCACACGGCGTCGGAGGCCTGCGGAGGCCTCCGATCCCTGCTCGCCCTGCGCTGGACGAGTGCAGTGTGCGCGCCGTCAACGTCTCTCGGCGGTGGACAAACCTCCCTTTAGCAAACCTCCCCTTAGTGAAAACGACCTGGGGCCGAAACCGACGGACCTGGACCCGCAGAAATGACGGCCGCGACGCCCTCTCGCGAACCGAAAACGGCCAATTCACTGATCGACGTGTCAGGGTAGGAGGTCTATCCACCTCCGAGTCTCTGGGCAGGGGCGCCTCAGTCAGGGCCTCAGCCCACGCCTCCCGCGCAGCTGCTGGCTGCAGCAGGATGGGAAGGGGGATCAGAGCGAGGAAGAG
Source organism: Prorocentrum cordatum (assembly GCA_963575745.1). Classification (NCBI taxonomy): domain Eukaryota; class Dinophyceae; order Prorocentrales; family Prorocentraceae; genus Prorocentrum; species Prorocentrum cordatum. The sequence goes on from CAUYUJ010019693.1 coordinate 41,620, forward strand.
GCGCAAGATGAGCAGGAGGAGGCAAAAGATGAGCAGGAGAAGGAAAACGAAGAGGAGGAGGAACAGGAAAGGATCAGAGCGAGGACCTCTCGGACCTTTGGACCAGGCACAGGGTCGTGCGGGGGAGGGGGAGGGGAAGGGCCGCCCGCGCCGAACAACCTGTGGTCGCCCTTTATGGGCCAGCCGCCTCAGAAGTGGGCTATCCCAGGGGATCAGAGCGGGGAAGAGGCGCAAGACGAGCAGGAGGAGGAAAAGGGAGAGGACAAAGAAGAGGACGAAGATAAGAGTCAGCCCGGCGAAGAAACTCAACCATATGCAGCTGTGAGTGCCGCAGCTGCGGGTATCGTCTTCAGTGGGGCTCCCTATGGGCCACGAAGCGCTGCGCTGGGTGGTGGAGACGCATGCGAACACCGCCACTGGGGCCTCTGGTGGAGCTCCCTATGTGACATGAAACGCTGTACTGGGTGGGAGAGACGCATGCGAACGGATCCACTGGGGCCTTCGGTGGAGCTCCCTATGGGCCACGAAACGCTGTACTGGGTGGGGGAGACGGATGCGAACTTTGCCACTGGGGCCTTCGGTGGAGCTCTCTATTGGCCACGAAACTTTGGAATGGATGGTGGACACGCATGTGGACTTTGCCACTATGGCCTTCGGTGGAGCTCCGCATGGGGCCACGAAGCGCTGTACTTGGTGGGGGAGACGCATGTGGACTGTGTCATTGAGGCCTTCTGTGAAGCTCCCTGTGGGGCCACGAAGCGCTGTACTGGGAGGGAAAACGCATGCGGGAGGTAGCAGCTAGCAGTGGGGCCGTCGGTGGAGCGTCCTATGGGTCCACGAAGCGCTGCACAGAGAATGGGAAGCGCATGCGGACGGTGCCACTGGCGCCTTCGGTGGAGCCCCCATTATGGGGCCACGAAGCACTGTACGTGGTGGGGGAAACGCATGCGGACGGTGCCACTGGGACCGTCGGTGGAGCTCCCTATGGGGCCGCGACGCGGTGTACCTGGTGGGGGGGGGGCGCATGCGGGTGGTAGCGCTTGGACCTGCGGTGGAGCTCCCTACGGGGCCACGAAACGCTGTACTGGGTGGGGGGGGGACGCATGCGGACCTTGCCACTGAGGCCGTCGGTGGAGCTCCCCACGGGGTCGAGAAGCGCTGTACTGGGAGGTGGGAAGCGCATGCGGACGGTGCCACTGGCGCCTTCGGTGGAACCCCCATTCTGGGACCACGAAGCGCTGTATTGGGTGGTGGGAACGCATGCGGGTTGTAGCTGTGTGGCATTCGGTGGAGCTTTCCCTATGGTGCCACGAAGCGCTGTACTGGATGGTAGGGGCGCATGCGGGAGGTAGCAGTGGGACATTCGGTGGAGCTTCCTATGGAGCCACGAAGCCCTGTGCTGGGCGGGCGGTGGCAGTGGGATCTTCGGTGGAGCTCCCTCGAGGGCCACGAAGCGGAAAGCAGGAAGCAGGGATGGGAGGAGGGAAGGGGGGGAAGAGGAAGGAACGCGAGGACCGTCTCTTCAAAACGAATAACCAACACCACTCGATGGTTCGGAAAACATACGCAGGATGAGAAGCTGGTCCCGGGGAATGGGTCGAGACCCTTGGGAGTCGACGCCGTGAAAAATCGACTCCAAAGGGTCTCGACCAGCGACTGGTCGTCTTCGTGGTCATGGTCGTGGTCGTGGTCGTCGTCGTCGTCGTCCGTGTCCGTCGTCGTCGTCGTCGTCGTCGTCATCGTCGTCGTGGTCGTCGTCGTCGTCGTCCGTGTCCGTCGTCGTCCGTGTCCGTCGTCGTCGTCGTCGTCGCCGTCGCCGTCCGTGTCCGTCGTTGTCGTCGTCGTCCGTGTCCGTGTCCGTGTCCGTCGTCGTCGTCGTCGTCGTCCGTGTCCGTCGTCGTCGTCGTCGTCGTCGTCATCCTGAGTCGTTCTTCCAGCGCGGGCCCCTGGAACCCGAAAGCGGCCCCAATACCGCCGCTCATTTGTCCTCGTTTTGAAGAGACGTCGCCTCGCGTTCCTCCTCCTCCTCTCCTCTTCCTCCTCCTCCTCCTCCGGCCCTTCTTCTCTCCTCCCGTCATCATCATCATCATCACCATCACCATCAGCATCAGCATCAGCATCAGCATCAGCAGCATCAGTCATCATCATCATCATCATCGTCATCATCATCATCATCATCATCATCATCATCATCATCATCATCATCATCATCATCATCATCATCATCATCATCATCATCATCATCATCATCATCATCATCATCATCATCATCATCATCATCATCATCATCATCATCATCATCATCATCATCATCATCATCATCATCATCATCATCATCATCATCATCATCATCATCATCATCATCATCATCATCGCCATCATCATCCTCATCATCATCACGACCGCACCAGCATCATCACCCATGCCGGCACACCCCTCACACGTTTCGTGGCCTCTTAGGGAACCCCATCGAAGGCCCCAGTACCACCGCCCGCATGCGTCCCCCACACCGATCTCGGCACGTCCCTCACACGCTTCGTGGCCCCGTAAGGAGCTCCACTGAAGGCCCCAGTGCCACCGCTCGCATGCGTCCCCCACACACAAGCCGGCACACCCCTCACATGTTTCGTGGCCCCATATGGAGTTCCACCGAAAGCCCCAGTGCCACCGCCCGCATGCGTCCACCACGCCCATTTCGGCACACCCCTCACACGCTTCGTGGCCCCATAGGGAACCCAACCAAAGGCCCCAGTGCAACCGCCCGCATGCGTCCCCCTCACCCATATCGGCACACCCGTGACACGTTTCGTGGCCGCATATGGAGCTCCACCGAATGCCCCAGTGCCACCGCCCGCATGCGCCCCCACCACACACAAGTCGGCACACCCCTCACACGTTTCGTGGCCCCATCTGGAGTTCCACCGAAGGCACCAGTACCGCCGCCCGCATGCGTCCCCCACGCCCATGTCGGCACACCCCTCACACTCTTCGTGGCCTCACAGGGAGCTCCACCGAAGGCCCCAGTGCCACAGCCCGCATGCGTCCCCCACACCCATTTCGGCACACCCCTCACACGTTTCGTGGCTCCAGATGGGCCACCGCCCGCATGCGTCCCCCACGCCCAATGTCGGCACACCCCTCACACGCTGCGTGGCCCCATAGGGAGCTCCACCGAAGGCCCTTGTGCCATCGCTCGCATGCGTCCCCCACAACCATTTCGGCACACCCCTCACACGCTTCATGGCTCCATATGGGAGCTCCACCGGAAGCCCCAATGCCACCGCCCGCATGCGTCCCCCACACCCATTTCGGCACACCCCTCACACGTTTCGTGGCCCCACAGGGAGCTCCACCGAAAGCCCCAGCGCCACCGCCCGCAATCGTCCCCCACACCCATTTCGGCACACTCTTTCCGGGGCGACCGGCGCGCGTCGCGGGGACTCTGCGCCGCGCTGCGCCCGCAGCTTCGGACTTTGGAGTGCGCGGGCAAAGAGGGAGGAGAAAAAGGGAAGGAAGCGGGCGCGATCCTCGGAAGCTTTTTGCGGCGGCCACGCTCAGTGTCACGAGTGCACAGACAGGCATACCCGAACCATTCACATTAATATGCATATACACGAGGCGTAGCCATGATCCTATTCGTGCAAATATATTCGCTCGCGCGCAGACTCATTCACACTTACTCACTCGCGCTCAGATTCACCCGCGCTCAGTCTCTCGTAGTTCGACCAATCGTTTCCCTTCGTGTTGTGTACCCCGCCACATTTCGGCACGCCCCTCATACGGCTCGTGGGCGCAACCGAAGAAAAAACTCACACTTGCAGTACTCACAACTGCATATGGTTGGGTCCTTCGCTAAGAGAATTGTCGGGGCATCAGATCTCTGGGCCCACGGGGCGCCGATGGCCCATGCCTTCGGCGAGGCCCCCTGGGCTCTTCGCCCCGATCGTCGCCTCCGGCACCCCGCCCCTCCCCGATGCGCGCGCGCGCGCCGTGCAGGCGCCTGGCGCCCCCGTCGGCGCGAAGACCTGCTCCTCGCACGCCTGGCCGGGGCGGGGCGGCGACGCGGCGCCAGGGGGCGGCCGGCGGCGGCGAGCGAAGCGGGGAAGTGAGAAGGAGGAGGCCTTCTCGGGAGGCGGCGGGACTGCTCAGGAGCCCTCGCGCCTTCCGAGAGAAGGTGTTTTCTGCGCCTTCGGGGAGGGCCTATAGAGAACTTCTCAGAAGGCTGCAGGCTTTCCGAGCCTTCTGAGAAGGCGGGTCCCTGCTCACTTCCCCCCCTGGGCTCGCCGCCGAGGCTGGGCGGGGTGCAGGGCGCGTGTCGTCCTCCTCCTCTTCCTCCTCTGCCTCCTCTTCCTCCTCCTCCGTTTTCTCCATCCTTGCTTCCCCTGTCAGTCGCCCCTCCCTGTCGCACCCAGAGGCGGGTTGGCGGGGCGGGCCGGGCGCGCACTTATGACCCTCAAGCTTGAAACCTGTGTGAGCTTCACGGACGGAGGCCCGTCCCTCGTCAAACTGCGGTTCTCGCCTCGGCTCTTCGCACGCTCGTCTGAAAAAAGTGTCCGAGGGTTTGGCGATGGAGGGCGGTTCCTGTTCGAAGGAAGGCTTTCGCCTCAGCGATGCGCAAATTCCCCTGAAAAGATCGCAGGAATTTCACGAATGCCTGGAGGGCGGTACCTTGTCAAACTGTGGTTCTCGCCTCGGCGCTGTGCACGTTCGTCTTAACACATTTACGAGAGTTTGGCGATGGAGGGCGGTTCCTGTTCAAAATGAGGCTTTCGCCTGAGCGATGCGCAAATTCGCCCTAAGAGTTTGCAGGAATTTCACGCATGAAGGGCGGTACCTTTTCAACATGTGGTGGTCGCCTTCACGCCGCGCGCATTCGTCTTACGAGTTTATAACTATTTCAGATATCATTTTGGTTGACGCACCAGGAATTATGTGTTTGCCGATGTTGGATTGTCACAGCACGTTGATTCGCGGTGTTGAGGCTCTAGGAATGCTGATATGGCGCGATTCAGGACTTCATAATGCGACAGTTATGAGACGCATCGTAACTTCGGCATGCTTCCACTGCCTCCAGCTCGAGATCACGCGTGACCACGAGCATGTCGTGCATGCGCGGTTCGTGCAAGCGACGGATCCCGAAATCGTAGAGAACATCATTGGCATCACATCAAAGCCGCAATCGCAATCGCAGGCTGTCCCTACAATCCATCGGCCCAAAAGGTCGACCCCCCCCTTCCCAAACGCATGCGACTCCGGCCTCATTTAGGCGACATTAACGAATCGAAGCCGCAAGACTTTGTCTGAGACTCCGACGCACACAGGGGGCGCCGCCCCCATGGGCCGCTCGCGGCATGCAGGGATGCCGCCGGACAGGCCCGCCGAGGCATCCTGGCTGTACCAACTCCAACGTGATCGGAGGGGCGACACCCCATGACTGGCACGCCCGAGAGGCTGGGACGAGAAAGATGTCGTTGCCCCGACCTTGCAGACGTGCTGCAGCGGATTTGCGCGTGGGCTTCTGCCAATCAAGACCCCGAAATGGCGAGTGAAAAACGAAGTGAACTTCGCGTGGGTTTTTTCTAGATCATTCCTGGCCCCCCCAAAAAACCCGCGCGACACTCATCCCGAACTCCGGAGCGAAAAAATGATCTAGGTACTCTCCGGGTCCATCCTACTGAAATCCGAACGAAGTCCGCTCTGCGATGCTGACGCCATGAACGGGGACGACGTCCAGCAGCAGGCGGTGCCCAGAAGCGACAGCGCACGCTGCTGGGCAGGCGGCCCCTGCCCCCCGCACGGACCACGGCTGCGGCGACGCCGGCAGCCGCCGGCGAAGCGGGACGAGAGGAGGAGGAGGAGGAGGAGGAGGAGGAGGAGGAGGAGGAGGAGGAGGAGGAGGAGGAGGAGGAGGAGGAGGAGGAGGAGGAGGAGGAGGAGGAGGAGGAGGAGGGGAGGAGGAGGAGGAGGAGGAGGAAGGAGGAGGAGGAGGAGGAGGAGGAGGAGGAGGAGGAGGAGGAGGAGGAGGAGGAGGAGGAGGAGGAGGAGGAGGAGGAGGAGGAGGAGGAGGAGGAGGAGGAGGAGGAGGAGGGGGGGGAGGGCCGGCTCGGAGGCGGCGGACACGAGGACCTGTGGAGTCGACGGGGCGCCACGGGCAGATCGGCGAGGGGCCCACGGCTGCGAGGCCGCCGCGCTCCTGGGCGGGGGTTTGTCGGGGCTGTCGGGGCCCCACCGGCGACGAACGGGCGGTCGGGCGCCGATGCACCCCTTGCCGTCGCTCGGACGTCCACTTCCCGTGCATTCTTCGGTTTCGTGTGTGTTTTTTTCGCTCGATGGTCCAGGGTGTGCCTCACGGGTCCTCGCCGAGAAAAAAAGTACACACGTCCGAGCGATGCCAGGGCCCCCCTCCCAGGCCACTCCCCCCCCGTCAGCGCTCCTGAGCCAGGAGGAGGAGGCAGCGCCACACACACATAAACGTGTGGCGCTCTGCGCGGATTTCTTGGATCTGCGCTGGGACTGCCCTCCCTGGCGCGCGGAGCGCGCTAGGGGCGGCGCCAAAGGCGCCGCAAGGAGGGCCCAGCGCGGATCCAAGAAATCCGCGCGGACCGTTGAACACGTATCTTTCTGCCGCTTTCTCTGCTCCGGATGTCATGATCCGACTTGCCCAGGAGGCGTTCCAGGAGTTCCGGAGTCTCTAGAGGCAGCGAGGCCAGTCTGGAAGTCAGAGGGGGCAGGCCTTCGCTGAGGGCGGCGGGACTTCTGAGCAGCCCTCCGGCCTTCGGGGGAGCCGCCTTTGTCGTCGGAGGAGGCGCGGGAAGCTCCCCGGGAGGCCGGGGGGCCTCCGAGAAGCCCTGCTGGGGAGGGCTGCCCCCGCGCACTCCCCCCCGAGGCTCGGGCCGCCGAGGTCTGGCGGCCCGCGCTTCGGCGGCCCGTGCGGAACAGGAGGGCACCGGGGCAGGCCATGGAGTGCGTGGAACGTACACTCGCCATCGCTGGGACGTCCACTCCGTGTGCTTTTTTCGGTTTCGTGCGTGGTTTTTTCGCCAAGTGGTCAAGGATGTGCTCCTCGATGGTCCTCGCCGAAAGAAAAGTGCACACGTCCGAGCGATGCCGAGCACAGTGCGGGCGCGGCCGCAAGAAACCCTCGCAGGAGACCCAACCCCGAGAACCCGTGCGCGAGGTACACCCGAAGGGGAGACCCGGAGCACCCTGAACGCAGCAGCTCCTTCCACGGCTGCGGGAGGTCGCCGCGCAGCGCGAGGAGCGAAGAAACCCGGGACACCCTGGCGAAAAACAGATGGCTTCTTGGTGCGCGCCCCCAAGATGGTCGGACCTGGGATGGAAGAGCGTCCTTGAAGAACACAAGACCCTCCGCAGGCCAAACTCCAGAGCGTTCGAGGGTACCTCCCCCCAGAATGCACAAGAACATCCCATGAGCACGAAGAACACTTGGTGCCCTCCCCGAAGCGACATCGACCTGATACCTCGGTCCGGCCGTATCACGACCTGTTGTAACCAGCCTCGGTCTTTTCCCTATGCCTAAGCCTGCCAAGCCCAAATGCGACGAAGCTCTTAGGCATACGCCCTCAGAAACAGACGGGAATCCTGAAGATCGGTATCGAGACCAGGTGATGCCAATCATAGGGATCGGTATACGTCCAGGCTGGTAACCTTGCTCCCCTGAGATCGAATAACCAACAATGACTAAACAACAACTTGTGGCGGTCCGCGCTGCTTTCTTGGATCAGCGCTGAACACCCTGTCCTGGCGCGCGGAGCGAGCCAGGGGCGTTGCCGGAAGCGCTGCCAAGGGGCTCCAACGCCGATCCGGGAAATCCGTGCGGACCTCCGAAAGTCTTTTTTGCCCTCGCAGAACATCACTGGTGACATAACCACATCGCGATACAAGACGTCGGTCGGCAAACCGTGAACACCGCACAAGCAGACCGGCACCAAGCAAACTCATGCTATGAGCCGTGGCCTGGGCAACACATCGGCAATGTAGTTGCTCTGCACGGGCCTGTGAACGTTTTCTTATTCGGCGTTTCGACATTGGGCGGAAGGGGGGGGAGGGGGGGGTCTGGCTCCGGACATCTGCTCAATGCGACTGTTTGCAACAGTGCGTTCTATGGGGGAGACTCCACCTGCTTGAAACAGGCGCCAAAAACAGCCAAGACATACCCCATTGGGGGGGGAGAAGGGGGGTGCGAGGGCCTGCGCCAATCGGCAAAACAATGACTAAGAAAACGATGACCCTCCGAACATCTGTTTATGCCATCACTGGGGGCCTCCCAGATGGGGTCGGAGCAGATGGGGTCGGAGGATCGCTCTGCATCGTCGATGCATCACTGACGCATCGACAATGCATCGGCGACGTCGGCGATGCATCGGCGACGTCGGCATGGAGAACATCGGACTTCACATCGAGCCGCATCGCCGATGCAACCGCGATGCGGCGCGATCCTCCGACCCCATCCACTCGGACCCCATTCGGCCGGGGGCGTCCAGGACGGGGGCGTCCAAGAGAAGGGGGCACAAATCATGGCTGGCGGCATGTGCGCGGCCCCGGGGGGGCCGTGGACTTTTTGAAATGAGAAAAGGCGCCATGAAATCTGGGGAGATCTCATGGCCCCCGCCATGATATGCCCCCCCCCCGTCGTCACCCCCCTCTTGACCGCCCCCGAGAATCATGTGCTCCCCGAGGAGAGCCGCAATTTAAACGGGGCTCCTGTCGGCCTGGCCGGCGCCCTCCTCCCTGCCGGCGGGCAGGCGCGGGCGCGCGCGCGGCGCGCGTGCGGCGCGGGCGCTCCCTAGGCGGGGGGCGCCTCCTCGTGGCTGCAGCCCTGGCACTCAGGGCACTCTTCGAGCACCTGGGCGCGGGCCCGCGGGGCTCGAGGAGGACTGCGTCGCAGAGGCCCGTCTGGATGGGGCTCGAAGGAGGTGGGGCCCGAGGAGATCGGGGCCCGGGGATCGTCCGAGGCTCCCCACATGGGGTCCGAAGAAATGGGGCCCCGGGATTGCACCTCCTCCTCCTCCTCCTCCTCCTCCTCGAAATCTGGGGGAACAAGCGACGGCACGAACATGCATTCTCGGAGGGCCCCGGGCCCCCGCCGGGCCCAGCAGGCCCCAGCCGCGGGGGCACGCAGCACCTCTTCGAGCCAGTCGCATCGGACCTCGACCTCCCTGCTGGCTGGCTGGAGCCAAGTGCTGGGCTGCGGTGCGGGCGCGGCCGCAAGACACTTCCGCGAGAACCCAGCCCTGAAAGCCCACGCGCGAATTGAGCCTGTTTTTTTGGATTCAGGCAAGTTTACTTGCATGGCGTTCGACCCCCCCCCCTCGCCCCTCTTCAAGCGAATACTAGCGTGCAAGTGCCTTTCGACTTGCGTGATTTCCGCGCCCCCCCCCCGGGCTTGCTTCAGGCTCAGCCCCCCCCCCCCCGTCCATGCAAGTAAACTTGCCAGAGTCTAAAAAAAATCAGGTTCATTGCACCTGAAGGGGAACCCACAGCACCCTGAACGCAGCAGCTACTCCAACAGCTGCGGGAACTCACCGCGCAGCGCGCGTAGCGTCGAGACCCAGGGTACCTGGACGAAGCACAAATTTGATCAGGGACCGACCGTCCCGGCATTCCTATCGTCCTACGACGATATGAACTTAGAACCCCAAGCCGTTTTAATAACAACGCAATGTTCTAATAGCGTGAACCCGATGTGTTAAAAACAAATCGGTCTCAGCCAAACACGTTCTAATAACATGTCGCGCCTTGCACGAAAGGGTTTTCTATCATTTTTTGGTGGACCGACAGACGAGCCAAGGCGCTTCGCCACTGCTCGACATATGTTTTGCGCGCTCCCACTGAACTTCAGACGCCCGGCCGGCTCCAAACTCCCCTTCCCCCGCTGGAGTGGCAGAAATAAGCACCCGTAGAAAACTGAGATGCACCAAAGAGGATCAGGCTGCTCAGTAAACGCCCAAGGGGCGCCTGGCAAACGCCACTGATGGGGGTCGAGGTGGTGTTCCGGGAATCAGCTGACCTGGGTGAATGCGAGCCGGGGCCCGTCGGGTCTTGCAGGATCCCCCAAGATCCTGCAGGATCCTGCGCCCGAGCCCTGATCAGTGCAACCCTGGCTCTGCAGGTTTCTGCAATGGGGTGCAACGATCGGGGGGCACTGGCAATGGGGGGATGCATCGACCTGGAATCGGCGATACATCGCCGATAGATCGGCGATCGGCACTCGACAGTGGATCCGCACCTTCCTGGGCATGTTGGGGCTATCGGACCCCTATCGGCGATCAATGGGCGATTGGGGGTCGATGCATCCCCCCCTAATGTCACCTTGTGATTGACAAATCCGTGGGGGGCGCGTGTTTTAACACATAATTTCCCTGCTCGGGCGAATCGCGGGGTGGCGCCCGCCAGATTGAAAATTCACGGGACGGCGCCGGTGATTAGCGCCGACGCCCGGCCGCCAACGAGGGGCAAAGGGGGGTGCTTGGAGGCAAGGGCGAGCCAGGGCGCCCCTCTTTCTGTCGAACCGATGCGGGCCTGCGGGCAAGGCGGGCTGAACGAAAGTGGGGCGCAGCAACGGGGGGATTTGCCAAGCAGCCCACGTCGCCGATTTTCCAAGCGCCTCTTGGCGCCGAAAGCGGCCATGCGTCGAGGACTGGCCCTTCGGCGGGACGACCCAAAGCAGCTGCGCGCAGCAGGCTTTGCAACCCCCCTTTTCCTTCCTCCTCCTCCTCCTCCTCCTCCTGCTCCTCCTCCTCCCTCTCCTCCTCCCTCTCCTCCTCCTCTTCCTCGTCTCCTCCCTCTCCCCCCTCCCCCTCCTCTCTCTTCCTTCCCCCTGGCACGCGTGATTAAAAAAAATATCGCGCCCCGCGGGGTCTATTCATCAGCCCGGGGTGGGTGGGTGGCCTTTTGCTAATCACGAGCTGACGTTATGCCTAGCCCCCCCTATCGTTGCCCCTGATGCAAGACCTGGCGCTCTGACTGACCCTGGGTTGCACTGACCCCCGTCCCTCGAGCCCCGATCTTGCCCTGACCCCCCCCCCGCCGGCCGCCCCCCCGGCCAAAGCTCGCGGCGGCGCGGCGGCAGGGGCGCCGTCTCCAGCGCGGACTCGCAGGCTTCCCTGCCGGCCCCCCCCCCGAGCCTCTGACTCTCTCCCCGCGGCAGGGGCCTGCCATCGCTCGGGCGGCCATCTCCCGTACATGTTCTGCCTCGCTTCGTGCGCGGTCGAGCTTGCCAGGTGCTCTGGGATGCTCCTCGATGGCCCTCGCCGCGAGCACAAATTAAAACAGGGCTAGGATCGGGATAAATCGCTCCAGAGCGTTCCGGAGCGCTCTCAGAGCGTTCCGGAACGCTCTGGGGCGGCCGCGGCGCCACATACATCCTCCAAACCCGCCGATTCTCGGAGCTTTCGAGTTCTCCCGATCCGATTTTGTCCCGATCTTCGTGTCGTTTTAGCCGGCACGACCCGCGAGGCTCCCCGAGGGGCAACGGCAACGGAGCCCACCATCGACACAAGACAAAGGTGGACCGGCCTCTCCCCCTCCGCCTCCTCGGCTCCTCGGCTCCTCGGCTCCTCGCTCCCCTGCCTCGCTCCCTCGAGCTTGCGAGATGCTCTGGGATGCTCCTCGCTGGCCCTCGCCGCGAGCACAAGTGCACGCGCCCGAGCGACGCCAGGAGCAGGGGGGGGCGAGGGGGCCGGCTGCCCGCACGACCCGCGCGGCGCCCCGCGGGGCAACTGGGCAACAGAGCCCACCCTCGACACGCTCGCCCTCGCTCGGACGCCCACTCCCTGTGTTTTTTTTGTCGGTCTCGTGCGTGGCTTTTTTTCGCCAAAGGATCGAGGATGCTCCTCGATGGTCCTCGCCGAAGGAAAAATGCACATGTCCGAGCGATGTCGGACGTCCATTCCCTGTGTTTTTTTCGGTTTCGTGCGTGGCTTCTTCGCCAAATGATCGAGGATGTGCTCCTCGAGGGTCCTCGCCGAAGGACAGAGACACACGTCCGAGCGATGCCGAGCACAAGACAAAGGTGGACCGGCCTCTCGCCCTCCGCCTCCCCGTCTCCTCGGCTCCTCGCTCCCCGGCCCGCTTTTGCCACCTGCCTGGCCCGCTCCTCTCCGTGGGCCCGTCCCGCGGTCCGAACAGGAGCTGCGGTGGCTTGGCGTTTGCTGCACCTTTTCCTTGTGACCACGATCGACATGAATCGGATCGGCGGCAACACCGGCGGCAAAGACGGGAGGAGCCGAGTCGGCGGAGATCGGCAAGCCAGCACGGCCTCAAAACGTTGCGAAGCCGAAGCCCAGATCGGAATTCCAGGTCGAACCGCCTCGGATTCGGGATCGCTCGAGATCGAATGGAGCCGAGTCGGAGGAGGCGGGCGCCGACAGCCGCAACCGCACGGGCCCGCGGCCGCGCGCCTTCGAGGCGTCGGCGCCGGGGCCGCAACCGCTCCGAGGATGGCGAAGACGTTCCGGAGTCAGCTCGGTGGCCGTGCTCCCGCCGTCTTGCCCGAGCTCTGCAGTGTCGATCCGTGCTCGGGCGGAGCCGAGCTGGGGGAGTCGGGCTGGCCCCCGAAGCGGGCCCTGGGCCCTGGGGCACTGCCCAGGACCAGCTCTCCCCAGGGGGGGCTCTGCGATCTGGCACATCGCAGCAAGCTCGCCTTTCATTTGTTCTCCTGACGTGTGCGAGAGTGGGCACTCTGCGAGCAGGTGGAACGCGCTCGGCGGTGCGCGATACGAGCGTGCACATGCAAGAAAACTCCTGCTCATCCTGCCTGCCCGCCCCAGGTCCCCGCCGCCTCCTGGCATAGGGAGCCCGCAAAAGACGTACGCGCCCAGCTATATACATGAACATGGCCCCTTGACCCGCGCGACCGGCCGCATGGTACGAACATTCGCTCAACGCGAACTCTCGAAACCAGCGTGGATTCATGTACGTGTACGTCCTTCTTTCGCTCCTGATGGCAGCGGGGAAACGACCATGGGGTGGTCCACGAAACGCCGCGCGGCGCGCGGATCTGCTGGCCCCGCTGGGCGCGGGCCGTGGAGGCCCGCGCGACTGCGCCAGCAGCGTCGTCGATCCATCGTCGTCGTCGTCGTCGTCGTCGTCGTCGTCGTCGTCGTCGTCGATCCGTCGTCGTCGATTTTGCTGTCGTCGTCGTCGTCGCAGTCGTCGGTCTCGTCGTCGTCGTCGTCGTCGATCTCGCTGTCGTCATCGTCGTCGTCGTCGATATCCTCCTGTTCCCCCGGGCTCTGCTTCTGCGCAGGCCTCCGACGTCGAATATGGAGGCCCGCACCGAATCAGGGCAGGGTGGACGCTGCTCCCGTGCGCACGTCAAGTCCAAGGACTTCTTGTGAAGAAAACACCCGGGGTCAGCGCTGGCCACCTCTCGCGTCGGGGTTGGGTCCAAACACTGCGAGCAGGGGATGGGTGTTACCATCAGGTCGGGCGTGCCCTCCTGCAGGCGGATGTTGCTGGAAGTAGAAGCTGTCAAACATGGCAACAATAGTCGACGAAGAACACGAACCATCGTCACCAGACTGTGCTTCTGCTACTCTTGGATACTCTTCCTGTCGAGGGACGTGCAAGACCTTAGTGGGCCCCGGAAACGGCAAGGCCGTTTTTTCACCGTTTCCCAAAAAATGTCCCTTGGCAAGAAACGGCGACCGGAATCGGCAAAAAAAAACTCCAGGATTGGAACTGGAGCCGGAACCGGTCAAAAAACGGCGTCGGAACCGGGAACAGAAACGGCAAAACGGAACCGGCAACAAAAACGGCACAACGGAACCGGTAGAAAAACGGCCCTGCCGTTTCCAGGGCCCACTGAGTGCAGGACGTGAGCGCCGGGGCTGGGCACGAAGGCTGCGAGCGAGGGGTGGGGTCTTGCCGCCGCCGTGCCGTGGCCTCTGCCGCGGCGGCGTGGGCACGTCCCGCAGACCCTCGTGCCCCGCCCTGGCCTCCGGCGCGCCGTGGCTCCCGGTCACGACGCAGGCTTTCCGCGGGACGACCGACGTGGGTACAGTCGGGGCCTTGACCTAAGGAACGATAAGGCCTGCAGTCGGGGCGAACGCCATGCAAGTAAAATTATCCCTGCAAAGCAACCTAACAGCGATGCTTAGGAGCATATCTGGAAGCATTCCCCTTCAGATTCAGATGAGAATCCAGTTGTAGAATTCTGCTGTTCTCGCAGTCGTAGTCGCATTCGCGATGACAGTCGCAGTGGCAACGGCAGTCGCAGTCACAGCCTCAGCCTCAGCCTGCCTCAGCCTCAGCCTCAGCCTGCCTCAGCCTCAGCCTGCCTCAGCCTCAGCCTCAGCCTGCTTCAGCCTCAGCCTCAGTCTGCCTTCAGCCTCGGCCTCAGCCTCAGCCTGCCTCAGCCTCAGCCTGCATCAGCCTCAGCCTCAGCCTCAGCCTGCCTCAGCATCAGCCTGCCTCAGCCTCAGCCTCAGCCTGCCTCAGCCTCAGCCTCAGTCTGCTTCAGCCTCAGCTTCAGTCTGCTTCAGCCTCAGCCTCAGTCTGCCTTCAGCCTCGGCCTCAGCCTCAGCCTGGCTCAGCCTCAGCCTCCCTCGGCCGCAGCATCAGCCTGCCTCAGCATTCAAAATGTGGCCCAGGAATGGAGTTCTGGCAACTCGAAGACCACGAGGTGGCCTACAGTTGGCTCCGGGCATTCAAAATCATGCCCAGGAATGGAGTTCTGGGAATTCTCGAAGAGCACGAAGTGGCCTACAGTTGGCTCCGGGCATCCAAAATGTGGCCCGGGAATGGAGTTCTGGGAACTCGAAGACCACGAAGTGGCCTACAGTTGGCTCCGGGAAGTGGCCTACAGTTGGCTCCGGGCATCCAAAATGTACGCCGGGAATGGAGTTCTAGCAGCGCCAAGAACGATTTTGCGAGGATGTCCCAAGCGATTTGGGCTTCGACGGCAGCCGCGCCGGGTCCCGCCCCGGGTCCCGCCCCGACCCCCCTGAGGAGTCATGATGCTCTCTTTTGACCCCACTAGAAACCTATCAGTCTTCGCTGTTAGGTAATTGCCTGAATGCAAAAAATTATCCCGGCAAAGCAACCTAACAGCGATGTGTAGAAGCATATTTGGAAGCATTCCCCTCAAGATTTAAGTGAGGATCCAGGTAGAATTCTGCTGTTCTCGCAGTCGCAGCCTCAGCCTGCCTCGGCTTGCCTCGGCGTCAGCCTCAGCCTGCCTCGGCCTCAGCCTCAGCCTCAGCCTGCCTCAGCCTCAGCCTCAGCCTCAGCCTCAGCCTGCCTCAGCCTCAGCCTGAATCAGCCTCAGCCTCAGCCTGCCTCAGCCGCAGCTTGCCTCAGCCACAGCCTCAGCCTCAGCCTCAGCCTGCCTCAGCTTCAGCCTCAGCCTCGGCTTGCCTCGGCCTCAGCCTCAGCCTGCCTCGGCCTCAGCCTCAGCCTGCCTCGGCCTCAGCCTCAGCCTGCCTCAGCCTCAGCCTCAGCCTCAGCCTGCCTCAGCCTGCCTCAGCCTCAGCCTCAGCCTCAGCCTCAGCCTCAGCCTGCCTCCTCAGCCTGCCTCAGCCTCAGCTCAGCCTCAGCCTGCTTCAGCCTCAGCCTCAGTCTGCCTTCAGCCTCGGCCTCAGCCTCAGCCTGCCTCAGCCTCAGCCTCAGCCTCAGCCTCAGCCTCAGCCTCAGCCTCAGCCTCAGCCTCAGCCTGCCTCAGCCTCAGCCTCAGCCTGCCTCAGCCTCAGCCTCAGCCTGCTTCAGCCTCAGCCTCAGTCTGCCTTCAGCCTCGGCCTCAGCCTCAGCCTCAGCCTCAGCCTGGCCTCAGCCTCAGCCTCAGCCTCAGCCTGCCTCCTCAGCCTCAGCCTCAGCCTCAGCCTCAGCCTCAGCCTCAGCCTGCCTCAGCCTCAGCCTCAGCCTCAGCCTCAGCCTCCTCAGCCTGCCTCGGCTTGCCTCAGCCTCAGCCTCAGCTTACCCCGGCCTCAGCCTCAGCCTCAGCCTGCCTCAGCCTCAGCGTCAGCCTCTCAGCCTCAGCCTGCATCAGCCTCAGCCTCGGCCTCAGCCTGCCTCGGCCTCAGCCTCAGCCTGCCTCAGCCTCAGCCTGCCTCAGCCTCAGCCTCACAGTTGGCTCCGGGCAATCAAAATGTAGCCTGGGAATGATGTTCTGGGAACACGAAGAACACGAAGTGGCCTACAGTTGGCTCCGGGCATCCAAAATGTGGCCCGGGAATGGAGTTCTGGGAACTCGAAGAGCACGACGAAGTGGCCTACAGTTGGCTCCAGGCATCCAAAATGTGGCCCTGGAATGGAGTTCTGGGAACTCGAAGACGACGAAGTGGCCTACAGTTGGCTCCGGGCATCCAAAATGTACGCCGGGAATGGAGTTCTGGGAGCGCCAAGAGCGATTTTGCGAGGATGTCCCAAGCGATTTCGGCTTCGACGGCAGCCGCGCCGGGTCCCGCGCCGGGTCCCGCCCCGACCCCCCTGAGGAGTCATGATGCTCTCTTTTGACCCCACTAGAAACCTATCAGTCTTCGCTGTTAGGTAATTGCCTGAATCAAAAAAAAACAGGCTCCTGCCTCCCTCTGCTGGCGGCGCTCCCGCTGGGGAGCTCTCCCGCCGTGCTCCTGCTCGCCGGCCTTTCCGCGGAACGACCGACGTGGGTACAGTCGGGGGACGAAGTCCCTTTTTCCCATAAGTGAAGCTCCGATTTTCCATTGAAGACCTCCAGAGAACCCAAGGAGCATTGCAAAGACAACTGAGGAACACGGAGCCCCTCCCAAACGAAAAGGGTTCCTTCTTCAGCGGCCCGACTGTACACTCAGGAGGGAAAGAAACACACAGACACAATTAGGCGTCCACTCCCCGGAAAGTATGGGAAAATATGGGAAGTGGGGGGAAGACAACAACCCAGAAAATATGGGAACATACGGGGATTTTGTTTTGTTGTGTGTGTGGGTGTGTGTGTGTGTGTGTGTGTCTGCTTGTGTGTCCCAGGGCCCCTTCATACACGTCGGTCGGAAGAAGTAGGTAAAAACATGGAGTAGGAAGGCGGATTAAGCTGATTGGGTCCAGGCCCCCACAGGAGAATAACAGAACACAGCAAAGGCGTGCCGATTCCTGAAGTAGGAAGGCGCTCGAAGGAGACTGGGATCTGGAAATCCAGAAATACATACTTTCAGCGACCGGCGTGTACGGAGAGAACGGGTACGATGCGCAACAGCAGATCTTGCTCATTCTGAACCTGACTCGCTGTGCGCGCCGCCGCGGACGCTGTTCTTTGAACACGGAAAGCCGCCTGCTCAACCGCGGCTGCTGTCGGTTTGGGGCAACAGCTGTTGCTGAGCACTGTGCCCTTCCGTACCCCTTTCGGGCGCCTAAGTTTCCCAGGTCTCGACTCCACCCCCCTTGGGCCAGCTATGCGTCGCGAGGCGCTCTTCTGCAGTCTCACAGGGCCTGAAAATCGGGACAGAAAACAACGGACCCCTTGCCCCCAGAACCCACGGCGGGACACGACAACAACACGCAAACAAACATGGGCAAGGGGACGGAGGAGGAGGGGGAGGGGAATGTGAAGGGGGACGTCTCGATTCCTCCAGATTCCATTGGATCCACGCGAACTCCTCAGGATTCCTCTGGCTCCTCCAGATCCCTCAAGATTCCTTTAAATTCCCCAAGATCCTTTCGGATTCAGCAGGCTTCGTCAGGACCCTCCAGGATTCCTCAGGGTCCCCCATGATTCCCATGATCCCCGAGGACTCCTCAGAATCCCCGAGGATCCCTCATAAAACTTATAGGATCCCTCAGGATTCCAGAGTCCTGAGGTTTTCTCCGGACTCCTGAGGATTCCAGACGATGCCTCAGGACTCCGAAGGATTCTTCAGAACCCATGAAATCCCACCAGCCCTCTGAGCGAAGGTGGTCTAGAGAAGCTCCTCTTCCAACCCCCTTCTTCCCCTTCGGGGAGGGGTTTGTCACTGTTCCCTATTAATATACATTCCCTCCTCCACCTGGCCGGCGGCCAACCCGGAACCATGCCAACCCCACGCGGGCCCCCCCCACCATCCCTGTTAAAAGAACAATGCAAAACGCACTCTGCCTCCACATTTGGAGCATGCGCGGCCAACCCGATGCGGCCCCCCGCCACCATCCCCAGCCAAAAACTGTACAAAACACAATTCGGGGCAAAGTCTTGAGTCATGTTCGTGAGGCCCGCGAGCATTTTGTATTGGCTTTGACAGGGACGGCGGGGGTGTCAGCATATTCCCTGCTGTGCGCAGGGCTACCATCCCTTACGAAACATAGCACGACATGTACCTCGCGGCTAAATCTGGATCATGCACGGCCACCCCAAGATCACTGTCAAGTGGTTTTTGACAGGGAGGGCGGGGGTGGTGGCGTATGGCCTGCTGTGCGCAGGCCCACCAGACACAATGATGGGCATTGGTTTTCGACAAGGATGGTGGGGGTCGACGTGTTTCCCGATGTGTGCTGCCACGTTCGCAGGCGCACCTGACACTCTCTGCACGTGCCCCAAACGCGGCGCACCTGCCGCGGCTGGAGTATGCAGCACACCTGGCGCACGCGGAACACGTGGCGCATCTGGTGCACCAGACGTGCCTGGCACGCTCAGGTCCCAGCGTCGCGCACATGGGGTCGGTTTTGGTTCACAGTAGCTGTCCATCCAAAGCTGTCCCCGCGAGCGGTCAGAGCATCTAAGATGGCCCAAGATGGCTCCAAGCGGGTCTCAGAGAGCTCAAGACGACATCCAAGATGGCACCAGACAGCCCAAGATGCCTCAAGATGGCTCCCAAAATGCTCCCAGAGGCCCCGAGACCGTTCCAAGACGCTTCCGAGTGGCCACGGAGCCTCTCATGGAGGCCGCCAAGAGGCCCGAACCCTTCAAAAACCTCAAGGAGAATCAACGAGTCGTGCCTTCTCGGCCTCCTAAGGTCTCCAAGGCAGCTCCAAGAGAGCTCCAGAGAGCCCCACACGAGGCCCGAGAGCCCCACGACGGCCCCAAGAGCGCCCAAGAGGGACCCAAGAGCGCTCCAAGAGGGGTCCAAGAGACGATTCTAGACACTCTAGATTGGCAAAGCTAATTGGAGCTCCTCTCTTCTTTCATCGACGTCCTCCAAGATGGCTCCAAGAGCGTTCCCAAGCCTCACAAGAGCGCCCCAAGAGGGCCCAAAGAGGCGCCAAAGAGGCCCCAAGATGCGCCCAAGAGGCCTCCAAGAGGCTCCAAAGAGACCTCCAAGAGGCCCCAAGAGTCTCCCCGAGGAGCGCAAGAGGCTCCCTGGACCGCCAAGAGGCCCCCAAGACGCCCCAAGAAACCCCCAAGCTCGCCACTGTCCTCCTCCTCCTTCCTCCTCCTCCTCCTCTTCATCCGCCCATTTCTCCCCCACCTCCTCCTCCTCCTCCTCCTCCACCTCCTCCTCCACCTCCTCCTCCTCCTCCCTCATCCCCCTTGTCCTTCTTCCCCGCCTTTCCTTTTTCGGCAGGCCCGCGAAACCGCATACGGTTCGCTTCTGGGTCTGCGCAGGCTAATCCAAGACTTCAGTTTGACGGCTTCCCAAGTCCTTGATGCACTGCATGCTCATGGAGATTCCCTGATTAAGGCAACTCGCCTGGGCATCGTTTGTGGATGGGCTGGTGGGGATAAGCGAAGCGTCAAGAAATTCCGGAGGACCCCTGAAGATCCCTGAGGATTCCTGAAGATTCCAGCAAGTGTTCCAAATGATTCCAGAGGATTCTTCAGGACTCCAAGAGGCTCCTGGGGATACCCCTGGACTCCACGGGATTGCTGGGGATCCCGCGGGACTCCGAAAGATTCTTCAGGACCCCAGATGATCACCAGTATACCCCAAAGGATTCTTCAGGATCTCTGAAGATTCCGCAGGAGCCCAGGCACGGGGCTGGAGGAGGCGGAAGCACCAGGGAACGGCTTCTGCGGAAGCCACCGCTCGAATCACGTGAGACGCGGGGCCGGAGCGTGCGCTCGTCCCCCGTGGCGCGTCGCCGCCGCAGGGGGCCCCCCGCAGGGCTGGAGGAGTCGTCGTCACACGAGCGTGAGCGCCAACACGCAACCTGCGGGGCCGGAGCGTGCGCTACTCCACCGGAAAGTGACCGTTGCACGTGCGGCCCCGTGCCCGGGCCGGAGTGTACGCTCTGCCGCTGTTGTTACTGCTGTTGAATACTCCGCTCTGAAGAAGAATTGCCGTGGATCTCCGGAAACGATTCCGCGCGCTCTCGCCTCGACGCCGGCTACAGTTTCCCTTCAAACGAGGCGCCCGCTGGAGCGTTGGCTTAAGCCTAAATGTGGGCCCTTGGAGGCCCAGCTACGACAACAACGGCTCCCGCTCGATACTTCCTCACAATTTACCCCGAGACACCCTGGCCAGAGAGGCCCCCGAACTCAGGAACGGCGCTCTCGCTCGAGACCTCATTGCAATTCACTCAAGTTGGCGGAGGCCCAGCCACGACGACAAGGGCTCCTGCTCGATACTTCCTCACGATTTACTCCGAGAGCCCCTGGCACAGAAGGCCCCCGAACTCAGGAACGGCGCTCTCGCTCGAGACTTTCCAGTAATTCAGGCAAGTCCGTGGAAGCCCGGACACGGCGACAAAGGCTCCCGTTCGATACTTCTCCATTGGTATTCCGAGAGCCCCTGGCCAGAAAGGCCCCCGAACTCAGGAACGGCGCTCTCGCTCGAGACTTCTTCGCACGTCAGTCGGTGGCCGACAAGGAAGGTACTCGTCGCGAAAGGGGGTGCAATCGAAGACGAAGTTGGCGGGTATCGAAGGTTGGGGTATACGGGATGCAAGACACGCGTGCCAGTAAAAGCGAACAGTCTTAACATGATTGTTGTTGTTGCCGCTGTTGTCGTTGCTGCTGCTGCTGCTATTGTTGTTGGTGGTGTTGTTTTTGTTGTCGTCCTCGCTCGCGACTCGTCTGCGACCAACCCCACGACCCACTCCACGACCCAACCCCGCGACCCATCCGCCACCCACCCACATGGCTTCAACAAACATTCCGGGCCTGCGGCGAGCTCGCTGCGCAGTGTGCCAAAACATCACCGCCTGCGGCGGGTTTCTGCAGAAACTCGCAGACTGCCGACGACCCCGCCGCTCCCTCTCTCTTACACGTCGGTCGGAAGAAATGGGTAAAAAGCATGAAGTCGGAAGGCGGATGAGGTAGATTGGGCTCAGGCCCTCCCAGAGAAGAACAGAACACAGCAAAAGCATATTGAACCTTGAAGCAGGAAATCGCTTGAAATGGATTTGGATCTGGGAATCCAACAACACCTACAGCCGGCCTTGATTGGAGAGGACACGCGAGAGGACACAAGACCCTTCCGAGGGCCACGTTGCCACAGAACTGCAGGAAACATGGGTCGCAAATTTTTACGCCCGCGATGGGTACGGAAAAAAATGGGTACAATGCCCCACAACAAATGTCGTCCCAAACCAACAGCGGCCGCCGCTGGGCAGGCGGCCTTCTGCCTCGAGTGGACCCAGGCCGCGGCGGCGTGGACAGCGAGTCCTGTTCAGAATGAACAGGATCGGCTGTTGGGCATTGTACTCCAGACTTCGCAATCAAGGGAGGGGGGTCTCATTTCGGGGGGGGGGGGTCTCTTCCAGGCTATCTTGGAGGGCCTGGGGGGCCTGGGGACGATGTTTTGGAGGGTTCTCCCACGGGGGAGGTCTGAAATGGCTTGTCTTGGAGGGTCCAGACCCCCTCCCTTTTATTACGAAATCTGGAGTACCCTCCTGCTCATCACGCGCCTCGTGGACCAGGAGATTCGGG
Organism: Prorocentrum cordatum; assembly: GCA_963575745.1. Classification (NCBI taxonomy): domain Eukaryota; class Dinophyceae; order Prorocentrales; family Prorocentraceae; genus Prorocentrum; species Prorocentrum cordatum. Next base: position 63,392 of record CAUYUJ010019693.1, read on the forward strand.
GCGGAACGATCGAGCAGCCACCACTGGCGGACGCGAGTCGGCAACCTGATGGACAGACGACCGGGCACGAGCGTGCTTCCGAGTAGGAGGAAGAAGAGGAGGAAGAAGAGGAGGAAAAAGAGGAAGAAGAGGAGGAGGACGAGGAGGAGGAGGAGGACGAGGAGGAAGAGGAGGAGGAGGAGGAGGACGAGGAGGAGGAGGGGGAGGACGAGGAGGAGGAGGGGAGGACGAGGAGGAGGAGGGGAGGACGAGGAGGAGGAGGGGGAGGACGAGGAGGAGGAGGGGGAGGAGGAGGAGGAGGAGGAGGAGGAGGAGGAGAGGAAGAAGAGGAGGAAGAAGAGGAGGAGGACGAGGAGGAGGAGGAGGAGTACCCATTCTTTCCGTGCCCATGTCGTCCGCGCAGGCGCACGACGCGGGCCCTCCTCCCGTGGGGCCCCGGCCGCCGCCCGCCGCCCCCGGAGGCCCCGCCACGGGCCCGAGCTCGCGTACAGCGGGCCCCTGGCCAGGTCGGCCACGAGGTCCCTGCGCCCGCCGCGCCGCCGCCGCCGCCGCCGCCGCCCTGTCGCCCCTCCTCCTCCTCCTCCTCCTCCTCCTCCTCCTCCTCCTCCTCCTCCTCCTCCTCCTCCTCCGCCTCCTCCTCCTCCGCCTCCTCCTCCTCCTCCTCCTCCTCTCGGCGGCGAGAGAGGGGGGAAGTCGGAAGGAGATGGTGAAGGCGGCGGGACTTCTGAGAGTTTTGCTGCGTCCTCGGGCAAACTTCGGAACATTTACCAGAAGGCTGGGCCTTCTGAGAAGGGCCCGCCGCACCTCACTTGCCCCCCTCGCTCGCCGCCGATCCTCGTCCCATCGGAAAGGGTCTGCCGCCTTGAGGCAGAGTTCGTTGGGCGCGAGTTAATGGGGGGGCGATACGGTCGGGGCGTTGACCTAAGGAACGATAAATAAGGCACGAGGCCCCTTCTTCCCATAAGTTAAACTCCGATTTCCCATGGAAAACCTGGGGAAAACCCAAGGAGCGCTGTAAAACAACTAAGAAACACGGAGCCCCTTCCAAACGAAAAGGGTTCCTTCTTCAGGGCCCCGACTGTGCATTAGCGGGCGAAGAACGGTATAAAATAAACTTTTTCGCTGTCGGGGGCGCCTGTCCCTGGGCGGCTGGAAAATTCATACCCCTACGGTGGCACCGTAGGGGTATAAACTTTCCAGCCGCCCAGGGACAGGCGCCCCCGACAGCGAAAAAGTTTATGATATACCGTTCGTCGCCCGCTGAGTACATGGGGGGGGGGGGGGACAGGTGCCCTTCTCGGGCCCGGAAAGGCCCCCTCTTCTGGGGCCCGAGGGGGCTCTGAGGGGCCCTCTTTCTGCAGCGCTCGCGCCTCCCCCCCCCCCCCGCTCTGTCATCCCCCACTAGACCGCGCCCAAGTTTGAGAGTGGGGTCCGCCGCCAGGGTTTGAATGTTCGGGCCGAGCTAGGCCACCCGAAGTCTCGGGTTTCCCGTTCACATTCCTGTCTGCAAATCCTGGGCCCGTCCCGGAAGCTTGCCGGCAACGGTCTCTATCAAAATCTCATCCCTGCGTGACCCCTCCCTGTGGGAAGCGCAGGATGTGTCAAAGCAGGCGTTTGTTTAAAAGCGCGAGGCCACGCGGGGCAACCTCTTTCTGGAGCGTGTTTTGTTCGTCCGCTTTACAGCGTAAGAACAACCCTCAGATTTGGATGAAGCAACCAACAATCGCCTCAACAAGGGCACCTTCCCAACTGAACAGCTATGCACTTCCACCCCCGTTGTTTTACGAAGCCGCTTCTGATACACATTCGGCCCCCTGATCCCTTGTCCTTCTCCCCTTCTTCTCCTCCGCCGCTCATCCATACAATGACTCTCACCTGGCGCACCACCACACGCGTCCGTAGGCTGGGCGTTTCGCTCAAGACTTCCTTACATCTGAAACATTGGCGATCCTGAAGCTAAAACGCTCCGGCCACTACGACGATGGAGGGCGGGTCAATTTCGAAATGCGGCTCTCGCCCTAGCGCGGCGAGCTTTGAGGTAACAGCTTTCGACAGCTACAAGGGTGGAAGGCCTGTGTTCAAAATGCGGATGCACTCCAAGGATGGAGAGCCGATCATTTTCAAAATGCTGTTGTCGCCATCACGCCGCGCACATAACAAACACAAGGATGGGAGCCCAGTTCGTTTTGAAGATGCGGCTATTGCTGGACACTCCTTGAATGGTATCATCGTACCCCTTGGTTTTCCTGTTAGCGAGAAGTATGCAAGATGGATCATTCACAGAAGGGGTCTCGCCTGATCGGCATGCCCACTGCGCCCTCGTCATTCAGCGGGGCACTTCCAGAAGTGGAACAGAAGATTCCGTACAGCAGGGCGCGGACGGGAGGGTGCGCTGCAGCATCGTTGATGCAGCCTGGGTTCACTCTGGTCCTTCTCCTCCTCTCCTCCTCCTCCTCCTCCTCCTCCTCCTCTTCCTCCTCCTCTTCCTCCTCCTCCTTCCGCTTTCGTTCACTCACCTCCTGCTCCTCTCATCCTTATCATCCTCCTCGTCCATCCTCCGCGTCTGCTCCTCACCCACACCGACCCTCTTAGCTTACCCTCTTCTCTTCCTTTGTATATTCGTCCTCGTCTGCTCCTTACATAATCCTTTTATCCGCGGAGACCCCGGCAAAGCGTACGAACAGGACGAACACACTCGACGATTGGGAATGTAAGGCTGCAATACCCCAAGCTGACAGGGCCGATTAGAAAACATATGAGAACGCATAATCTTGGCTACGTGCGCCCAACGCTTCCCCTCCACTGGCCTGGCTTGGTCGGCAATCGCCAACAATAGCCTGGATACACGTATCCCATGCTACCTTCGCTGGGCCTTCAACATCAGCTGTAGACTTCCGCTATACTTGGTTCCGGCGTAGGCTAAGCTCAGCCAAGACACAGCGTATCTCAGCTTACTCTTTAATCCCACCAGCCCTTCAGGGCGTTCATGTAGAGAGTTTCCTCTTCTATCTTCTCCCTCTCTCTCTCTCTTTCCTGGAGGAGGGGTTTACCCCTGGGTCTGCAGCCGATCGGAGACTCCACTTAAGACGGCCTCGGCAAAAGACAACAATCGTCGATGCTGTGTTGTTTTGGGGCCAAGTTTGACCTCGGTGGACCCTAATCCCACCAGCCCTTTGGGCGACAGGTGGTCTAAGGAGGGTCTCTTTCCACAGCCTCTTCCCTTCGGGGGGGGGGGAACCCTCCCCCTCCCCTTCCTGAGGTTTTTTGGGGAGGGGCCGCGAGGTGTCAGAGGGTCCTTTTTTCGGCACCTGGGAGGACCAATTCTTGACAACCCTCAAAAGAATCGTGGCCCCCGAAGGGGCGACGAACATTGAGTACCCCCCCTTTTGACCCACCGCCTCCGAGATGGCCCCAAGAGGCCCTCCAGGGCTCCCACGAAGTGCCCCAAAGAGGGTCCCACGAGCGCCCCAAGAGGCCCAAAGAGGGCTCCAAGTGGCCCTCGAAAAGTCCCCAAGAGGCCCCCGAGTGGCCCCCAAGCGGCCTCAGAGAGGCCAAGATGAGCTCCAAGATGGCTCAAGATAGTCCAAGCTGGCTCAAGATGGTCCCGAGATGCCCCAAGAGGCTCCAAGACCGCTCCAAGACGGCTTAAGATGGCCACGGAGCCTCCCCAGGAAGCCGCCAAGAGGCCAACATCCTTCAAACACCGGCAGAACATCCATGACTTTGGCCTTCTCGCCTTTACACTTTCAATGGCCTTCCGAAGCCTCAAGATGCCACCTCCTCCTCCTCCTCCTTCTCCTCCTCCTCCTCAGTCTCTTTGTCCTCGTCATTCCTCATCCTCGTCCTTCTTGTCCTCGTCTTGCTCCTCGTGCCTCCTCCCTTCTCCTCATTCTCCTGCTCCTCCTCAAAATCCTTGTCCTCTTCGCCCCCCCCCACGCGGGCCCGGAGATGGCCCCAACACGCCGTCCAGGCCGGCCTCCCTCGCTGTTTGACTATGCGTGTCTCTTCCTCCCTCTCCCCGTCAGCTCTCATGGGCATCGTTTCTGGATGGGCAGGTGGGGGTATTTTCGCTTGGTCGCGGCCACCAGCGAACGCGCAAACGGCGAGAGAAGTTGTCCGGGCCAACGGGCAAACCTAATTAGCTACAAAACGCGCCGCAAGCCGGCCAGCCCACTCACCAAGCAGCAGCGGGGCTGTGCGGAGGCTGACAGCTGGGGGCATCCAGGGAACCTCAGGCACGTGCGGTCTGACAAAATGCAGAAAAATCCGGTGCATGCCGTGAGGCATAACCCACACAGACGACGCGGGGATGTGCACGGAGGTGTCGACGTGTCCACGATGCTGGGTGGGCGTACAGGTGCGAAGACCGATGGGCGAGTCGCCAGTGGGGCGCCAGGCCCAGGGCCGTCCCAACGGCGTGTGCGGGCTAGGGGAGCTGAGCTGCCGAGGGACGTCGCAAACCTGCCTGAAGAGGGGGATGAAGCGAGGGTGCTGTTGAGACTGCAGGAGACCAAACCACTCTGGCGCGACCACAATACCCAAGGGGCCATCGTCCCGTGCCCGAAGGATCGGCTGCACGTAAGAGTGACCCTGGGTAAAAGTGACCTTTGGTGCGCGGCTTTTTGGGGGCGCGAGGAGGCCAAACACAAGCGCGCAAAACGCAAATATCGCAACGGGCGCGGCGATCGGGGGACCCCATTTGGCCCGCGCCAAAGGTCACTCCGGCGAAAAGTCACTCTTACGTCTAGTCGAAAGGAGGCCCGGACGTCAATGGGCCGGCCCCTCCAACAACGGCACCGAGCCGACGCCAAATGGACTGTAGGAGAAAGCCAGGCTGGCGTGGTGAGCATCGCCAGCGAGGCAGGGGGATCCAGGGAGGGGCTGCACTGAGGGCGGTCACCCCTGCACTCCAGAGTCTCCGTCGAATCCGTCATTCCTCGCGCGCGGGCATCCAGGGTCGCAGCTAACCGCCGCTGAAGGTGAGATGCTGTTACCGCTATCAGCGGGGGTCCTTCGAACCCGTCATCCCCGGGGGCGTCCAGGGTCGCAGCTAACCGCCGCTGCAGGAGAGGTGAAGTTACCGCAATCAGCAGGGGTCCAGGGCAGCCCTGGGGAGTGGGGACGCTCGACCCCGAGACCAGGACTCGAGCTTGGCGGCAGCGCAGCCTGGGGGAGACCCGAGGGGAGGGGCGGTGGGGACAGACATCACCGCGCACCGCACGGATCCCAGGTGCACCTGGCCAGGGGGCACGGCCGCCATTCCCCGAGGGGCATCCATGGTCGCATAAACCGCCGCTGAGCGGAAGGTAGTACCGAACGGTCGATCTTTTCGTCCACTACTGGACTGGCCCAGGTCGGGCTGTCTGCAGCCAGTGGACTGACTCGCTGAGGGCAGCGCGGCCACCTCGAAGGCCGACGCGTCCATGGGGGGTGTGGTGGTACATCCAGGGTCGCAGCTAACCGTTGCTGAAGTGTAGAGAGGCGGTACCCCGCCCGTAGTCTCAGCTGCGCCCCGCGTGGACCCAAGGTCGCGGCAAACCGCCGCTCTGGGTTGAGTGAGGACGGAGCACCCGCGGAGGGTGGCGGCAGACGGCCCGTGTCAGACAGCACCGGGATGCAAGAGTACCCTGAGCCCCCGTGGGATGCCTCGTGCCCGAAGTCTCTGCTTCTCCCCGCATGGATCCAAGGTCGCGGCTAACCGCCGCTCTGGGCAGGAGTGAGTCTCAGCTGCTCCCCGCGTGGATGCAGGGTCGCGGCGAACGCCGCTCCGGGTTGAGTGGAGACGGAGCGCCCACGGAGGGCGGCGGCGGACGGCCCTGGGCAGACAGCAGCGGGATGCAGGAAAACCCTGAGCCCCCGCGGGAGGTCTCGAGCCCGCGGGCGGGCGCGGACTCACCGCGCAACGAACGGATCCCAAGTGCACCTGGCCAGGGGGCACGGCCGCCATCACCCGAGGGGCATCCGCGGTCGCAGTTAACCGCCGCTGAGAGAAAGGTAATACCGAACGGTCGATCATTTCGTCCACTACTGGACTGGCCTAGGGTGGGCAGTCTGCAGCCAGTGGACTGACTCGCTGAGGGCCGCGCTGCCACCTCCAAGGCCGACGCATCCATAGGGGGTGTGTGGTGGCGCATCCAGGGTCGCAGCTAACCGTTGCTGAAGTGTAGAGAGGAGGTGTCGTGCCCGTAGTCTCAGCTGCTCCCCGCGTGGGTCCAGGGTCGCGGCAAAACGCCGCTCTGGGTTGAGTGGAGACGAAGCACCCACGGAGGGTGGCGGCAGACGACCCTTGTCAGGCAGCACCGGGATGCAATAATGCCCTGAACCCCCGTGGGATGTCCCGTGCCGTAGTCTCTGCTACTCCCCGCATGGGCCCAGGGTCGCGGCTAACCGCCGATCTGGGTAGAGTGTGTCGCGAGCCCGAAGGAAGGGACAGACGTCGCCGCGCGCCGAACGGAAGCCAGGTGCACCTGGCCAGGGGACACGGCCGCCATTACCCGAGGGGCATCCAAGGTCGCAGCTGGCCGCCGCTGAGAGGGAGTAGCACCGAACGGTCCATCTTTTCGTCCACTACTGGTGTGGTATGGGGTGGGCAGTCTGCAGCCAGTGGACTGACTCGCTGAGGGCAGTGCTGCCACCTCGAAGGCCGACGCATCCATGGGGTGTGTGTGGTGGTACATCCAGGGGCGCAGCTAACCGCTACTGAAATGTAGAGAGGAGGTGTCCTGCCCGTAGTCTCAGCTGCACCCCGCGTGGGCCCAGGGTCGCGGCAAACCGCCGCTCTGGGTTGAGCGATGACGAAGCGCCCGCGGAGGGTGGCGGCAGGCGGCCCTTGTCAGACAGCGCCGGGATGCAAGAGTACCCTGAGCCCCCCTGGGATGTCGCGCCTGTAGTAGCTGCTACTCCCCGCACCGCAGTCTCAGCTGCACCCCGCGCGGGCCCAGGGTCGCGGCAAACCGCCGCTCTGGGTTGAGTGAAGACGGAGCGCGCATGGGGGGCGGCGGCAGACGGCCTCTGGCCGACAGCGCCGGGATGCAGAGTACCTTGAGCCCCGCGGGCCCCTCCCCGTCGGGGGGGGCGACGGGGCGGGGACACGGCCGCTGGGCAGGATCACGCGCGGACCCTTCACTGCCAGCGCGGCGCCACGACGGGGGGCAACGAACGGCTGCTATGGGGAGACGACTTGCCCTTCCTGGGCGCGCGGGTGTCCGGGTGGCCCTTTGCCGCCTGGCGACCCCTGCCCGCGCCGCCGCTTCGACCCGGGCGCCGATGCCGCAGCTGAGCCCAGTCGACGCCGAGGCCCAGCGCGTCGCTGAAGGCCCGTGCGTCGCACTTGTGGCTGCGGAAGGAATCCAGGAAGCGAGGGCAAGTTTGCGGGTCGCGCCGTAGCGGGTCGAGCGCGCCCTTGCTGTCTGGCGCGGCCTGCTGCGCGGCGAAAGCGTGCCAAGCGCCTGAACATTGTCCCCGGGGTGACTTGGAGCCGCCCCGTCGCCTCGCCGGGTGTCTCCCCGGGAAGGTTCCACTGGGTGGTGCCGATCTTTGCTTTGTACAGCTGCTGTCCCGTGTCGGGGTCTACGGGCTCTGGCCATTGGCGCGGCTCTGGCCATTGGCGCTGCCGCGTGTTCTGGCTGCAAGTCTCCGGCGAACCAGCCCCGCTGTCCTGGGCGGAGGGCTCGGAATCTGTTTGCGACAGTTCCGGTTGCGCGCTTGGCGGGGCCCTGCGGGCGGGCGCGGGCCGCGTAGTTGGCCGCCAAGCAGGGGCCAGATCACCTCCGGCAGCCCGGGCGGACGCTGCCCTGAGGTGTGCGAGGAGAGGCCCCTTTCGCTGGCGTTCGCCTGCGGGCCTATGCCCGCCGTCGCTCACGGGCGCGCCCCCCTCAGTCGCCGCGAGGCTCTCGCCGGGCGCGGGGGTGCCACTGGTCGTGCCAGGTGCGTGCGCGCACGGAGACACCGTTTCCATTGCCAGAGCACAAGCATCTGTGTCAGGCGTGTCCTGGGCGTCTGGAGGGGGCGCCTGAGGTTCGCCGCCCATTCGGCGGGTTTCGCTGGCAGGGGAAGGAAGGCGAATTGGCGCGAAGGGGTTCCCCGACGAGCCGGCGGATGGCTTCGATGTCCTGCGTCTGAACGGCTGGTCCGTGGTCCCCATGTTGCGTGGCGTTCCCAGAGGACTGCTGGCGGTCAGCCTATTTTGTGGGGAAGGTGGGGATGGCGCGCTGTGGCAGGCGAGCCCCTGCTTGTCCAGGATCTTGCTTCGCGGACTGTTGCGGCTGTCGCCCGCACTTTCGGAAGCCAACTCCTGTCTGCCCGATTCTGCTCCAGGGGCACGGCTGACGGCTTGCGCCTCATCCGCACCTTCAATGGCCCCCGCCGCTTCAGGCCCCCGATCTTCCGCGGCCTCCGCAGCTTCCGCCCCTTCCGCCGCATCGCCCCTCTCCTTTTCCTTGTCATCCAGGGTCGCATCTCCCGCGCAGCTGGAGTCGTGAAGATGGCTCGGGCACAGAGCTGCGAGTGCCTCGTGGTCTCGGAGACCAGGGATGATGGGGCAAGGGTGCCTCATTCTGTCCCGATCCGCTCCCTTCTGGCCTGACGGACCCTGTCTTCTTGTGGGTTCTGCTGACTTCCAGGAGTGCCCGGAAGGCCGTCGGGGGGCAGGGGGGCCTCCTTCTGACCGTCAGAGAGGGTGCCTTGAGGTCTCGCGAGTCCCTCGTCGCCAGGGTTGCGGCAGACGGCTGTCTGAGCTGTTGCGGGTCTCTGCGGCTGCCGCTGTTGCTGCTGATGCCGTTGCTGCTGCTGCTGCTGCTGCTGCTGCTGCTGAGGGGGCAGGGTACCTCCTTCTGACCGTCGGAGGGGATGCCTTGAAGTCTCGTGGGGCCCTCGTCACCAGGGTTGCGGCTGACGGCCGTCTGGGCTGTTGCGGGTGTCTGTCCGCCAGGGTTGCCGCTGACGGCCGCAAGAGTTCTTGAAGAGCTCTCTTCTCCTGCGTCTTCTTGCCAAGTCTGCTGGCCGCCAGGGGTGCCCGGGAGGGCGTCAGGGAGCGGGGGTGCCTCCTTCTGACCCGTTCCGTTCCCTTCTGGCCTGACAGGCCCTGTGTTTTTTTGCGGGGTCTGCAGGCCAGACTGAGGGCTGGCCGTGCCCGCGGCTGCGGCGGCCGCGGAGGCCACTGCGGCCGCGGAGGCCACTGCGGCCGCGGCCGCGGCGGTGGCAGCGGCGCCGGCGGCCGCGGCGGCGGCGTGCGCGGCGACCGGCCCCCAGGCCGCAGCGCGGGCCACGGCGGCCGCGGCCCCTGTCCAGCGGCCGGCCGCCGCGGCGGCAGCGGCCTCGGCCGCAGCCGCGGGGGGCAGGCGGCCGGCGGGGGCGGCCGCAGCGGCCGAGGGGCGGCCCGTTGCGGTGGCGGCCGCCGCCGCGGGGCAGCCCGCGGCCGCCGCCGCCGGGCGCAGGGCAGCGGCGCACGCGGCGCCGCCGGCGGCGCCAGCGGCGCTTCCTCCGGCGGCGGCGGCGCCAGAGCCGGCGGCGGCGGCAGCAGCGGCGGCGGCCGCGCGCCTGCAGCCGCGCGGGCAGCCGCGCGGCGCCGGCCACCGCGCCCCCCGCCTCCGCCGCCGCCGGCGGGGAGCCGGCAGCGGCAGCGGCAGCGGCAGCGCGGCGGGCAACCGCCGCCAGCCAGGGCGGCGGCGGCCAGGCGCCAGCGGGGGCCGAGCTGGGCCGGCCGCCGCCGCCGCCAGCCGCCGCCGCCGCCTCCCGCGCGCCGGCCTCCAGGGGGGAGGCGGCGGCGGCGGCGGCGGCAGCAGCCGCAGCAGCGGCAGGCGGAAGACCCTGCGGCCCGTCGCGGGCGGCGGCGGCCAGGCGCTGCCGCCGCCGCAGGGCGGCGCCAAAGGGGCCGCCGCCGCCGGAAGCCATCGATACGGGGCGGGCCGGCGCGAACCTGGACCAGGGGCGGGCTCGAGCCGAGACGGCTTGAGCCGAAAGGGCTACAGAGTGGTGGGGATACGCGAAGCGTCACGAATCCCACCAGGCCTTTAGGGCGTCGGTGGTTTAACGAGTTTCCTCTTCCACCCCTCCTTCTTCCCCTTCGGGGAGGGGTTTACCCCTCCCCCTACCCCCTCCCCACTGACGTGGACAGGGGGGGCGGGGAGCGGTCAGAGCGTCCAAAACGGCCTCGTCGAGGAAGCCAAAATCATTGATTTTACAAATGTTTTGGCCCCATTTTGGCCTTCTGAGGGGGCAGCGCTAATTGAAGCTCCCCTCTCCTTTGAAGCCAAAATCAGTGATTTTACCAGAGTTTTGGCCCCATTTTGGCCTTCTGAGGGGGCAGCGCTAATTAAAGCTCCCCTCTTCTTTGAAGCCAGAATCATTGATTTTACTAAGGTTTTGGCCCCATCTTGGCCTTCTGAGGGGGCAGCGCTAATTAAAGCTCCCCTCTTCTTTGATCGATTTCCTCCAAGATGGCCCCAAGAAGCGCCCAGGAGGCACCAAGAGGCCCCAAAATGGCCCCAAGATGGCCCCAAGAGGCCCCCAGGAGGCCCCCAAGAGGATCCCAAACGGCCCAAAGAGGCCCCCCCGAGGCACCCAAGACGCCGAAAAGCCCCTCAGGACGACCCTCTACTCGCCTGGGCGTCGTTTCTGGACGGGTTGGTGGGGATACGCGAAGCGTCTAGAATTTACTCTCACCCTTGGTGGATCGATTTATTCGAAGATAACCCCAAAGGCTCTCAAGAGTACTTCAAAATCCCCACGAGGCGCCAAGGAGGCCCCTAGAGGCACCCAAGGGGTACCCACGAGGCTCCCCAAAGACCCCCAAGAAGCCTGTAAGAGGCCCCCCCGAGTCACCCAAGACGTCCCAAGAGGCCCCCGGGACCGCCACGAGCCCCCCCACCCCCCCAGAAGAACTCCAAGAGGCTTTCAAACTCCAAGGTATTCAAGAGGCCTCTGGCCTTTTTGCTGAGCCTGCTCCTCCTCCTCCTCCTCCTCCTCCTCCTCCTCCTCCTCCTCCTCCTCCTCCTGATACTTATCCGCCCATTAAAATGGTCCACATAAGCCCCACCAGCCCTCTGGGCGTAGGTAGTCTAGGGAGGCTCCTCTTCCAACCCCCTTCTTCCCCTTCGGGGAGGGGTTTACCCCTCTCCCCTCCCCTTTCCCCTGGACCTGGGCGTCCAACAAGGCTTCGGCAAGGATGCCCAAATCATTGGTTGTACTATGGTTTTGGCTCCGTGTTGGCCTCTTGGGGGTCAGGGCTAAAAGGAGCTCCCCCCTTCTTTGCTCGATGTCCAAAATGGCCCCAAGAAGCGCCCAGGAGGCTCCAAGAGGCTCCAAAATGGCCCCAAGATGGCCCCAAGAGGCTCCCAAGAGGCCCCCAGGAGGGCCCCCAAAAAGACCCCAAGCGGCCCCAAGAGGCCCCCCGAGGCACCCAAGACGCCCAAAGAGCCCCACAGGACCGCCAAGAGACCCCCAAGATGTCCCAAGAGGCCACCAAGAAGCGCCCAAGAAATACTTCAAAAGACCTCTGGCCCTGTTGCTTGCCCTCCTCCCTCTTTCCTCCTTCTACTCCTTCTCTTCCTCCTCCTCCTCCTCCACCTCCTCCTCCTCTTCATCCTCTTTCTCCCCACTCCCACATTCATCCATCCCGCCTCCTCCTTCTCCTCCTCCTTCCTTCGCACGGTTCGGCCGTCCCCCTCTTTGCTCTCGCACTTCCCTGATCTCCTCAACTCGCCTGGACATAGTTTCTGGATGGGCAGGTGGGGATACTTTTTTTTCGCGGCCGCAGGCGAAGGTGCCCACAACGTCAGCAGAATTGACTCGGGCTACGAGCAACCTAATTGCCGGCGCGCGCGCCGAGCAGGGCAAGACCTACCGCCAAAGGAAGCTGCCGCGCTGGGGCTGAGCTGCGCCGAAGGTGAGGACTGCCAGCTGCGGAGGCTGCCAGGGTGCTGCAACGTGCGAGTACCGTGGGAGCTGAATCACCAGGCGCGCGAATTAGGCCTTGTCGCCACCGGGCGCCAGAGGACATGGCAGCAGACCGACAGGTGACACGCCAGGCCGCTCAAGAAGGCTGAACCACTCCTGAATGAACCGGCGGGCCAATACCCCATGTGGCCAGCTGACGACCAGAAGCCAGGGAAGTGCAAGCACTCGTGCCGGAGCTGGTCAGAACGCGCGACACCTGAACGCCAGGGCTCACTCGGCTCCACGGCACAGAGAGAGAGCCAGCGGCCAGTGGACGGGCGCCTCCACCGAGGGCTGAGGGGAACAGAGTCCGCGGCGCCAGCGGCGAAGTGGGAGCCAGACGCGGCCAGGCAAGGCGGTGGTGCAAGCACTCGCGCCGGTACTGGTCAAGACGCGTGAGTCGAGGACGCCACGAAAGGGCCAGAAACTGGTTGGGATATGCGAAGCGTCTAGAATTTCCAACAGGCTGTCGTGCCGAAGGGTGCACGAGGGCATTATGGTTGACACCTGGGCCAGTTCAGGCTGATGCTCAGTTTCGGTTTGCCGGCTGCTCCCCCCCCGTCTCTTTGTTCTACTGCTTGCCCTTGCAATTCTATGGTCGAAACACTTCGCCTGAGCATCGTTTCTGGCTAAGCAGGTGGGTACACCCGAAGCGTCAACAATTCACTGTCGCTGCAGTTTACCAAATACAGTCATCGGCCTGACCTAAGGAACGATAAATAAGGAACGAAGTCCCTTTTCTATCCCAAGGAATAACGCATAAGGAACGATAAATAACAAATAACGCATTAGGAACTGTAAATAACGCATGCAAACCTAAGGAACGACCGAGCCCCTTTTGAGAAGTAAGTGTTCCTTATTCAAGCCGCTCACTGTAGCCACCTCGTGCTCAAGCTCCAGCCCTACCTCGTGGCCTGGCCTCAGTAGTTCGTGTTCGGTCCAGCTCCAGGCTCGCGACCGCCCGCTCACGTGCCCAAACCGATCTGCAGAAGGCACGATGTGAGTGAAGGGTGGACGACGTACAGTCGAGGCGTTGACCTAAGGAACCCTAAATAAGGAACGGGGCCCCTTTCTGCCATAAGTTGAACTTCGATTTCCCATGGGAAACCTCAGGAGAACCGAAGGTACACTGCAGAACAAGCAAGGAACACCGAGCCCCTCCCCAACGAAAAGGGTTCCTTCTGCAGGGCCCCAGCTATATGGTTTTGCGAAGCAGCCACTACCAATTCGTTATGGGCTGTGCTATTTCAAACTCGTTATAAGCTGCCTTGGGCACGTCTTTCGAGGCCTCTCGAATGGGGCTCGGAGTGCATGGGGTCGGAAGATCGCGCCGCATCGGCGATGCATCGGCGAAGTCGGCGTGAAAAAGACTGGACTCCACATCGAGCTGCATCGCTCCTGCATCGGCGATGCGGCGCACTCCTGCAACCCCAGCTACTCTGACCCCGTCTGAAGGCCCAGAATATTGGGGCGACGGGGACGACGCCCCGAACTCCAAACGTTGGAAGGACGTACCGAACGAAGCCCAATCCCAGCCAGACCTGCCGAAGGGACCAACCCAGCAAATCGGGGGGATTTCCGAAGCGAAGCTTGCCCACCTCAGCACGCACACAGCCAAGCCCGACAGCAAGCGCAGAGTGATTGCTTCTCAGGCGAAGCTGGGCTGAAACCAGGAACTGTCTAATACGAACGGCACAAGGTGATCAGATCTTCCATTCGAAATCGCGCCCAAACCAATCCAAACCATGCTATTGAATCGTGGAGATTTCTGAAGCGACGCCAAAGCCACGCCAGGCAATGTGTGGGGAACTCTCGAGCGAAACTCAAGACACGCCACTACAGACACCAAGCCAGGACCACAGGCACACAGCAAGGCCAAACCCAGGATGAGCAAGGGGCCGAGCCCAGCGAGCGTTGAAAACCTCACAAACGAAACCGATCGGCCATGCTCCAGCCGCTCTCACGAAGCGAACCCTTACCCGAGGAACGGATGGCACAACAGGAGGCGGACCATCCGCAAGCGTGGGCGCTTCGAGATTCATATCGGGCGTTGGCAGAGCTGGGTGTAGTGGGACCTGGCTGAGTGATGTGTTCTGGGGGACGCCCCCCGCGCCCCGTTCCACTAACTGGAACTGCCGCAACCCGAAAAAGCACCGGCTACGGCAAACCTGGCTTAGTGACTCTGACCAATTCAAGTGTCTGGGACCCTATAGCCGGGTCCCCTTACCTGCGGTCCTGGCCATACCCGACCATATTGAAGGGGAACTGGGACACACAAATAAATAGACACAAATAACCATATTCCCCATATTTTCGTATATTGTCTGAGGTTTTGTCTTCCCCCCTGCTCCCCATATTTTCCCATATTTCCTGGGGAAGCGGCGATTCATTGTGTCCGTGTGTTTTTTTCCCTCCTGACATACTGCGGCTGGCGCTGCGGAGATGACGTGCAAGCATCGACCTCGGAAGCAGCACGCTGTCCCTGTGAGACGGCCCTCCCGCGAGGGCGCTGCCGGGGCCTCCTCGGTGCACGCCGCCCCCCGCAAGGGAAGACCGCGCGCAGTGCGCGGGGCCGGCGGCGCCCCACCGCGCGCTCCCATTGGCCACGCCAGGCAGACCCCCGAACCTGCAGATGGGCCTCCGACGACTTTGCCTCCTCCTCCTCCTCCTCCTCCTCCTCCTCCTCCTCCTCCTCCTCCCTAATTCCATCGCCGCTGCCCCATGCCTGCTGGGCCTGCCGCCCGTACTGCAGCGGCAGAGAACCACCTGGCACGGTCTCTCGTGGCTCCGCATCGGCACGGCCCAGCCTGCGTGGCTTGGCCTCGGCCCTGCGGAACTCACCGTGTGGGCCCGTAAGAGCCAAGCGCGTCCACAAACCCTGATCCTCTTCCTCCTCCTCCTCCTCCTCCTCCTCCTCCTCGCCCTCCTCCGCCGGGAGGCCTATGCCGACGATGCGAAGTCTGACTCCAACCCGCGGCCCCGGCGCGGGAGCTACTCGCGCACGGCCCGGGGAACGGCGGCCCCTTTGCAGAGCCCGGAGCTGGGCGGAAGGCGCCCGCTCTCGGGGAGCCACACCCTTCGGAGGTCTGCGAGCCAGGGTCCGCCCCCTTCGGGCGGGTGGTGACGGGGGGCTGACCTGCAGGGGGAGGGAAGAGAACTGCCCCCAAAGGGTCCCCTCAGGCCCCCCCCCCTTTGGGGCCCCTGCCGGCCCCGAGAGGGGCCCTTGGGGGCCCTGGAGTGGAGGTGCAGAGAGCAGACCTAGAATGGCTCTCGGGGGCCCTTTTTGGTCCCCTGCTGGCCCCGAAAGGAGCCCCGCGAGGCCCTTTCCTCCACCCCCCGTTCAAGCCGCCCTCCATTACCGTCCGCCCGATCCCCCCCCCTCCCCTCTTGCACATCCCGGCGTTGCCGTCGAGGGTGCACTCCTGGGGCGGCGCGGGCGGGCGCGGGAGCAGCCCGCGCGCTGCCGCCGCTCTGGCCTCCCGGTCCGGGCAGTCATGGCCGCCGTCGCCGCGCCGCTGCTGCCGAGGAGGAGCCGAGCAGAAAAAGGAAGTGGAGCGTGGCCAAAAAGAGTTCAAGCTCCGCGCCTACTCCAGATTTCGTAATAAAGGGAGGGGGGTCTCATTTCGGGGGGGGGGTCTCTTCCAGGCTATTTTGGAGGGCCTGGGGGGGTCTGGGGACGGTGTTTTGGAGGGTTCTCCCACGGGGGAGGTCTGAAATGGCTTGTCTTGGAGGGTCCAGACCCCCTCCCTTTTATTACGAAATCTGGAGTACCCTCCTGCTCATCACGCGCCTCGTGGACCAGGAGATTCGGGGCGGAACGATCGAGCAGCCACCACTGGCGGACGCGAGTCGGCAACCTGATGGACAGACGACCGGGCACGAGCGTGCTTCCGAGTAGGAGGAGGAGGAGGAGGAGGAGGAAGAAGAAGAGGAGGAAGAAGAGGAGGAAGAAGAGGAGGAGGACGAGGAGGAGGAGGAGGAGGAGTAGAAGGAGGAGGAGGAGGAGGAGGAGGAGGAGGAGGAGGAGGAGGAGCAGGAGCAGGAGCAGGAGGAGGAGGAGGAGTGGACGAAGCAGGAGAAATGAGGGGGAGGAGGAACAGGAGGATGAGAAACAGTGGGAATAGAAAAAGGAGGCAGGATAGGGAGGCAGGAGCCTGAGCGGGAACAACAAAAACAGAAGAGGCAGGAGGAATGAGGAGCTGCAGCAGGACGACGAGGAGAAACAGACCAATCAGCAGGAGGCAGAGCAGGAATCTTGACCAGGGAAAGCAGGAGGAGTGGGAGGAGAGAGGAATGGAGGAGGTGGGGATGCCAAGGGGAAGCAATGGATCGGGAGGGTGCGGGGACAAGACAGGAGGGGGGCGGGGGAAGAAAGGAGGAGGGCGGCGGGGAGGAAGGCGGGAGCAGCAGGGCGAAGGTGAGCTGGACTGGGGGTGTGCGGAAAGCCCCGAGATCCGACGTCGCGAACGAAACTGCAACATCGCGGCAAACCACGACCAGAGCACTGGACCACATCTCTCTTCGGTACTTCTTGCGTCGGATCCGTCCAGGAGGGCCGCGGAGCCGAAAGGCCAAGCCATGACGCCCAGTGGGAAAAAACTGACCGATCCCAGGAGAGAGGGTGGGTAGAGACCCTGGTTTCCCAGAGCTGATACATCACTCGTAAGTCAGACCTGTCAAGGCTGCTCAAAACCCCTAATGAACTATAAACTCAAGCGTCCTCGTGCTAATCTTTAGCTATCCTGGAAGTCAGGGGCCAAACATCCGACGCTGGGATTTTGACACAAGGTGGCTCTGCTCAACCATCGGCTCCCCAAAGGCAGTGGGCCCCGGAAACGGCAAGGCCGTTTTTTCACCGTTTCCGAAGAACCATCTTTAGGAACTGGAAACGGTGAAAAACATCAACTGGAAACGGCAAACCAACTTCTATGGAATTGGAACGGGAACCGGAACCAACAGAACAACGGCGGCGGAAGCCGGAACGGGCAAAATAACGTCAAAACGGAACTGGTAACAAAAACGGCCCTGTCGTTTCCAGGGCCCACCAAGGCCTGGCTTCCTTCTGGGGGATCGTTTCTCTTCTTCCATGATGTGTGGAAGCTGTTGGGACGACTTCGGGGCTCGGCGAATGCTCCCAGGAAATATAGGGGGCCACAGGCGAACCCTACCCCTACCCCCCACGATTCCTGAGGGGGAGGGTGGGGTAGGGTTCGCATGTGGCCCCCTACAGTCGGGGCGTTGACCTAAGGAACCCTAAATAAGGAACGAGGCCCCCTTGTTTTATAAGTTAAACTTCGATTTACCATTGAAAACCTAAAGAAAACCCAAGTCAAACTGTGAAACAATCAAGGAACACCGAGCCCCTCCCCAACGAAAAGGGTTCCTTCTTCAGGGCCCCGACTGTAAAATAAGCACTGCCGCGCGAGCGACAAAAAACGGGCTCTGCGCGAGATGGTATGGCGACCTTACGCGGCGGCTTACGCGGGCGGGCGGCCAGCGCGGCAGGCCGCAGATGGAAGCGAGGGCGCGCACGCGCGGCCTCGCACGCGGGCAGCTTGCGCTCCAATTGTCGGCGAAGGAGAGCCCGGGCTCCTCCGCGGCCCGCGTGCCCGTCGACTCGATGGCTGCACGGCGCAGGAGGAGGAGGAGGAGGAGGAGGAGGAGGAGGAGGAGGAGCAGGAGGAGGAGGAGGAGGAAAAGGAGGAGGGAGGAGGAGGAGGAGGAGGAGGAGGAGGAGAAGAAGGAGGAGCGAGGGGGAGGAGAAGCGAGGAGCTGGGCAGAGACGAGGGGGTCGCGCGGCGGCGTGACGGGAGCGCCCTGCCTGGCTGCAGGCCACGTCCGACGACACCTCCCGAGGGCACGCCACGGGCCGCTCGCGCGGGGGCTCTTTGCGAGGGGCGCCCGCTCGCGCGGGGCGTCCGCTCGCGCGGGGCGCCCGCTCGCGCGGGCCGCTCGGCGCCGCGGGTGCCGCGAGGGTCGCTCGCTTGGGGGGCCACATGCGAACCCTACCCCTACCCCCCACGATTTCTGAGGGGGAGGGTGGGGTTGACTTCGTTCGGGACCTCCCGAGCGAAGTGAACCCCACCCTCCCCCTTAGAAATCGTGGGGGGTAGGGGTAGGGTTCGCATGTGGCCTCCTATCGCTCGCGCCCGCGAGCCGCTGCCCCGCAGCGCCCCCCCCGTCAGCTGCGCCGTCGGCGAGCAGACCTCTACGGTCGGACTCGACCGGACAGGGCACGCGAGAGGGCACAAGGCTCTCCCGAGGGCCGCCTTGCCACAGGAATGCAGGAAGCAGGGGTCGCGAGACACGGGACACGAGGGCACCCTTGATCTGGCAGGGCCGACCTACTGATCCGGGCCGACTGTGGGTCACCTGACTTCTGCCTCTCGGACGTCCATTCCCTGTGTTTTTTGTCGGTTTCGTGCGTGGCTTTCTCGCCAAATGATCGAGGATGCTCCTCGATGGCCCTCGCCGAAGGAAAAATGCGCACGTCCGAGCGATGCCAAGTCTGGAGAAAGGCAAACTGCCCTGGCCCGGAGCGCGACGCGCGCGGCGCTGCCCTCCTCGCGCCCCCCCGGGTGCCCCGGACAGCTCCGAGCGCCCGTCGCGCCTCTGCGCGCGGACGCTCGCCGCCGTCGCGCACCGCGCCCTCTGCGCGCCGACGCGCCCCGCCGCCGCGCGCCCTCGGCGCTCCGACGACGGGGCGGCGGCGCGCGCCGACTGCGTGTTGTGCTGCGTGCTGCGCTGCTGCTGCTGCTGCGTCGTCGCCACGGCCGGTTCGCTTCGCCGACGGCGCGCACGCGCGAGCGGCCCGAGGCACACGTCGTGACCTGTTGGGCCGCGGCTCGCCGATCGCTGCAGGTGCAGTGCGGCAGCAGCGGCTGCCGTGCCTGCCTTCCCCCCCCCCGCCGCTCGTGCACCCCCTCCCGCGCGGAACGTGAAGGGGCCTCGGGACGCACAAACAAACAGACACAAATAACAGGATTCCCCGTATTATCTTGGTTTTCGTCTTCCCCCACGTTCCATGTTCTCCCATATGTTCCTGGAAGTCGACGATGAATTGTGTCTGTGGTTTCTCCCCTCCTGAGCGTGTCAGGGCGACCGCGCATCCGCGGGATCGCACCCTGGAATCTCAGTATGCCTGGGGGGCCAGGCCTAAGAGGGTCGGGGCGCAGGGCGCTCGGGAGGCGCAGCACTCGTCTCTTTCCCCATCTGCAGTGTCTGTTTGGGATCAACTGGCCACCCTGGGCGACGCGCCGACACCTCCAAAGCTGCACCGGCGACCAGAGCAGAAAGTTGTGAGGTTCCTGCACGCAGCTCCATGGAAAGGCAGGGGGGCCTGGCCCAGGAACAGACTTCGAGTAGGGGATCGACTACGACATTGATTTACATCAAACTTGATGTCTTGTTGAACGTACAACTACAACAGTTACATATAATGCTTGTAGATTTACGAACACTAGACGCATGTTTCGTAGGATTGACGAACAGATCAGGTTTGGGCTAAACCAATGCTGTAGCCGATCCCCTACAAGGATGCTCGACCTGGAATCCAAACCGCGAGGGCAAGGACACCGGTGCGCTCGCCGCTCGTGCCCTGCGCCACCCCCCCCGACAGCCGCGCACCGAAGGGGCACTGCGGCGAACGGCCACTCCCCCCGCGACGCCGGCCGCGAGCCCATCCGACCCGGGGCGCCCTGCACCTTCGGGGAGACATGAGACTCGGGTACGGGGGACTCGGGTTGGCCCGACGGGGTCATCATGATAATGAGGCCGACTCTGGAATTTGATGCGATATCCCGCTGCAGACACCCCACGGAAACTGGACTGTCAAAATCCGGGGCGTGCTCGTCAAAAAGCGTAGGCGAACCCGAGTTCCGGCGTACTCGAATCTCACGTGTCCCCGAACGGAAGAGGGTGCAAGGCCCCTGGGCTGGCTTGACCGAAACTGCGCTTTTCGTGCTCGCTTCAGTTTCGCTGTTCTTCGTTCTGTCTTCGTCCCGCCCCTGCTGCAGAACGCCATCGAGAGGACATCGGCCCACGAGATCGCCCCAACACTCCCGGCCGTCGTGTGGGGTAGTGCATCCCAGGATGTCGCCCCCGCCACGCACGGCGCGTTTTCTTAGCACCGCACCCGCACCAACTAATTACGACAGCTTGTCCAAAAAGACAAGAGGTACAATAAGACCAAACATACGAATAATAATCCACATGATGATAACAATAAGACACATAATGCGAAGCACAATAAAATAAGGATAGTAATCCTAATGGAAATCCGGAAACACACGGGCTCCCCTGCTTCTTTCCTCCCTCCCTCCCTTTCTCCTTTTATTCATCATCCTTATCCTATACGATTCTTATTGCCACCCCTATTGAATTTCCCGGCCGGCGTGTGCATCCGAGAATATCGCCCCCGCCTCGCACGGCGCGTTATCTTAGCACCCGCACAAAATTATTCGCCCCACATCGTAGGCACGGACGGTTCCTTTTCAAAAATGGGCTCTCCCTTGCATGGGACTTACTGCTGTTATTGTTGGTGTTGGCGGTGTTGTTGGTGTGGTGTTTTTGATGTTGATGCTGCTGTTGGTGTTGCTCTTATTGGCCTTGTTCTAGATATAATTCCTGGTATTAGTGTCGTTGTTCGTGTTCGTGCCGTGCCGTACGGGAGTCTTGAGGAGGAGGAGCAGGAGGAGTCGTTTTCCTGTTTAGCTGGAAATAATAAGAATCACAATAATAAGAAGAATAATAAGTATATTCAGAGTAAGGTTTGCTTGTTTCGGCGAGCAGACTCGTCTGCGTTCACATAAAGGTGCGAGGTGCCAGAGTAACGCTTCTGGGGTGCCGGGTGCATTATACTTTCGCCGGAGAGGGGGGGGGGTTCTTAATTGCTTGATGCGGTTAGTTGTGGCTGGTGGAGGAGGAGGGAGGGAGGGAGGGACGGAGAGGAGGAGGAGGAGCTCTCGATCTCCCAAGGACCCTCCAGGAAAACGAACCGTTTCATCCGAAACCTTTCTACTCGGATGAATTCACGCGAGACGATTTTATCCGGACGAGTTCTTCTGGGCAACTTCGCGCGGACGAGCTCATCCCAATACGAATTCATCCAACAACAAGCTCATCCAGAACGTTATTCCAAATGAACTCGTCGCGGAAGAATCCGTTCAGAATCAGGCCTCGACCAAAACATTGCTTTTCGTTTTCGTTTCGTCTTCGTTTCCCTCTGTTCTGTCTCCGCACCGCCTTCGCTGCAGAACGAGGTCAAAAAACGAAAACGGCCCACGACATCGCCAACAGTCGGCGGTGGCCAAACCTCCCTTTAGCAAACCTCCCTTTAGTGGAAACGGCCTGGGACCGAAATCGACGGACCTGGACCCGCAAAAATGACGGCCGCGACGCCCTCTCGCGAACCGAAAACGGCCAATTCCTTAATCTCCACCTCCGAAACAAGCGTTCAGGTCGAGCCCCGTTCTGGACGCGCTGGTCGTCCTCCCTGGGCCGGCTGCCGCGCGGGCTGGCCCGCGCCCCTGCCCCCCCCGTCGAGTAGGGGGTCGACTACAGAATCGACTCACCCCAGAATTCCTGCCCTCGTCGACTCGAGCGTGGTTAGTGTTCGCAGATCTGCGGGCAGTCTTCTGCGCAGTCCTCGTGGACTCGACGAGCAAAATCAGATTTGGTAGGGGGAAAACAAACCTACCTCGCTTTTGACCACCCTCGCTTCCAAGAGACACCAAGCGATGCCAAACTACGGCCTGTACTGGTCAGGAGCTTGACGAGGAGGCGCGTGGTATGACTTGGTTTTCCCTGGAAGCGAAAGCGGGGTAGGAAATTCACGCTCTGATTTGGGGCAAATCAATTCTGTAGCCGATCCCCTGCTCGACCCGGAGCCCCGCCGTGGGCACGGGCGCGAGCGTCGGCAGGGTCTCGTCCGGGGGCGGCGTCAGGGCGTTCACCTGGGCAGGGCCGGTCCGCATCGAAGGATCAACAGCAAGGATACTCCAAATCTCAGATGGATCGCCCCCCCCGAAAAAACCGGACCCCCCCTCCAAATGCGACCTAATATTCCGGACCCCCCTCTTCGGCGGGGCGCCTGGGTCAACAGGATCCCCCAAGCTCCGATCCAAAGAGAACGCCCTAACAAACCGGACCCCTCCAGTTACAAAAAGGGCGCCTTGAAAAACCGGACCCAGGGGACGATTAATAAGGGATTTGGAGTGCCCGAACCCTTTGGGAGGGGAACCTAAGTTGGGAGGGCCACAAAACATAGGGATGAGGGGGCCTTGTCTGCAGATGTACCCGACCAAACCGCCCAGATGTATCACCCCCAGTGCGAAGAAGGGGATCAAATAGAGGCCACGTCTTCATCGTGCTGTTGGGGTCAGCTCTTTTGCCCCCGATTGATCGAACTCCATCGGATGCAACCGAAATGTGCGTCGGATCGGGCCGCACTGGCACGGGATCGAAAGCGGATCAGGGCGGCCGCGCCAGAATGCACCACAGCCCCATGCAAGCCTCGGGCCGCACCGGATCGCCAGACTGGGTAGTCGAAGCCAATCTGGCAGGCCCAATCTGGCAAACGGGGGCAATCTGGCGAGGGAGCCAATGCGAATCCAGTCTGGCGAATAGGTAACCCAAATCCTCCAATATGGCCAGGCCAGATTGGCCCTTGGGGCCCAATCCAGTCTGACAGTCTGGCCTTCGACTACCCAGCCAGAGCATCGAGCTCGAACCCGCTCCAGTGGGCCAGACTCGATAGCGACCCAGATCCGTCGGATCGAAATGGGCCCCGCCCCGGTGGGGAGAGAGGGCGCCTCCGATCGGCCAGCGCGTCGCAGGGCGGCAGGCAGGACGTCCGAGATGGCGCCGCGCGGAAGCCCAGGATGGCCCCCGGAAGTCTGCAAGACGGCCCCCGAGAGGCTCCGAGTTTCCCAAAGAGGACCTCCAGGAAGCAGGACAACCTCCAGGAGGCCCAGCATCGCCGATACCACTTGTGCTTTTCTCAGTGACGTTCGTGCTCTCGCTGTTTCGGGCGTCCGACCGCCTCAATCGGTGATCGTCCTGAAGTATATAACAAAAACTTGCTCTGAGGTGCAAAGGAGGGTCCCGAGGCTATCCGCCGTTGTCCAGGTTCCAGGGGCCCTCCCTGCGCCGCAGGGCCCGGGGCTGTCATAAACGGCTCGGGATGAAATCTACTCTGGAGGGAAGGGCCTGGGGCTGGAATACCATATGTGACCTGCTCTAGATGAGGAACATACCGTAGACCTTAGTGGGCCCTGGAAACGACAAAGCCGTTTTTGTTACCGGTTCCGTTTTGCCGTTTTTGTTGGCGGTTCCGACGCCGTTTTTTCATCGGTTCCGTCGCCGTTTTTTTGACCGGTTCCGGCTCCGGTTCCAATCCTGGAGCCGTTTTTTTACCGTTTCCGGTCGCTGATTTTTTGCCGTTTCCATTTTCAAGGGACATTCTTTTGTGAAAAAAACGGCCCTGCCGTTTCCGGGGCCCACAAAGCCGCAGACGGATATTGTATCCGACCTTGCACTGCGACGAATGCCACGGCCGCGTTGTCTACAGACGTGTCCACACCGAATGCGTCTATGGACATAAGGGCACCCAATGTGTCCGTAGACGCCTGTGGCTAGAACGTGAGAACGGCACTCGGCCCAGGCCCGACATGTTTTTGCTGGAGGCGGGTCGACTGGGCCCTAGGCACCCGAGGTCCACGAGGGGCAGGCCCCCCTGGGTTCCGAGGAGAAACAGGCCCCCGCCACCGGGAAGCCATCGCAGGCGACCGACCCCTGGGCGTCAGCACGCCCGAGCGTCCTCCGGTCCTGGCCAACGCTCTGCCGGGTTCTCGGTCGTGGTGGTCTCCGTCTCTCCCCTCAAGTGTCGCCATGGCGCGGAACGTGAGATCAGGGGGAAAGAGGGTCTCTCGAAGGGGTTCGCCGCTGCTTGGGCTGCCAAGGGGCCGTCCATGAGGCCCGCGATGGTCGAAGACAGCTCAGGATGGAAGCGAAGCGCCAAGGCTGGCGCTCCGACGAGGCGCCCCCTCAGGTCGTTCCTCGGGAACGGCGTGCAGATTAGCAAATCGGCGTCGGCCCTTTTTTATGCAGTGTTTTGCCAATCGGCGTCGGCCCTCGCAACCCCCCCCCACCATGGAGTAGATCTTGGCCGTTCTCTGGCGCCTGCTTCGAGCAGGCGGGCTCTCCCCTCCCAGGACGCACTGTCGCAGGCAGTCGCAACAAGCGGAGGTCTGGACCAAGACCCCCCTCCCCCCCCCTCTCCGCTCAATTCGGGCGTTGGCAGAACTGGGTCTAGTGGGACCTGGTTTAGTGATGTGTACTGGGGGACGCCCCCCCGCCCCCCCCACTGACGGGACTGCCGTCCACCGAAAAAAAAACAAGCCATGGCAATCCTGGCCAATTTGGG